>JANRMT010062854.1:80894043-80909926 GCA_026402145.1 Polypterus bichir lapradei
GCTATGAGCTTCTTGGGGTATGTCAGGAAAATTTAAGGAGGTCAGGGACAACGCAAAAAACGGTACGCTTCAGGGATTCAAGTGTTAATGAAGAAAAATTAAAGATGCATGAACAAGCTTCCTCCTGTCTGGTTTCTGACTCAAAGAGGTCCTAATTAAGGAGAAATATATAAATATATTTCCAATTTATTTCATCCACAATTTTTAGTGTCCAGCTTTTAGTGCTGGTGGGGGATACCCAGTGAATTCGGAATTTAAACAAAATTGAGGATGATGAGGTAGTTATGTTTAGTGGGACTGTGTCCAGTGGACAGTTAGGAATAGCCCATTCCATCTCTTGACAGTTTTAATGGAGAAGGTGTCACTGCCTTTGAGTTCCCAGTTTAATTATAAATGTATTTGCTCTAAACTGTTGCCCTGCAAACAGGTCCTCCAACTTGCAGGGAAAACTTGGTGGTTGGTGGCTGGATTGGCACTCCAGTCACTATAAAAAATCTCACACTGTTCCAGTATGGTGCTGAGGTGTCACCCGCAATCCAGGTGGTTTATCGTGTGGTGGGTGTGACAATGCTCTGTCAGTGCATGCTGCCAACCTCTCACCTCTATAAATTGCAAAGGCATCCTCATTTTTTATCAAATAATTTCTTTCACATAATGTAGAACCTCAAGACATTACAAATGTTGTTGAAATATATTGTATGATACACAGAGTAGGAAATTAAAGAAATATTTTATGTGTATTGTCATAACACAGCATCCTGTGGACAATGGCATAATTTTGTAGTGCTAAACGGGCCACTTATGAATGGGGAATTTCACTTTTTTATCTGTACATTAGTTTTTTTTAAACATGTTTTACAATACAAAAGTCATAACATGCCACGACTTATGCTTGTACAATTGTATGCAAGCCAGGATTGATATCTGGATGAGACTCCTGTCCTTAAGCAGGCACATTCATTCTCACAAATACAGTCACTCAAGGATATTTACATAGATATATATATATATTTTTTTTTTTTCCACAGAGTCTGCATTTTATTTTCCCTGCATGAGATGAAATTCATACTTCTAACTCTCAATGTGCACGCATGACAGCCACTGCAAAAATTATAAATAAAATATTTCTACTTGCTATATACCCATATATTAGAAAACAAGCAGTGGAACATATTTTAACAGGAAAGAATGGTTACAATATAGGATATTACATTTTGCATTTTAAATTAGCAGGCATATGTTCTTGACATTTGCATGACATTTTCACTATGAAATGTAGCATGTTGTGGGGTTGATTGTTGACTTAAATTTACTCAATTTGACTGTGTGTATTAAAGTGCTCTTTTATGTACAGACTTCCTACTCTTGGCAATTGCTTTACAGGACTGGATCTTATCATTAATCCTTTATTCACTATTGGCAAAGGTCCCATGCAAATTCTGTGGCAATACTCAGGCTCACTAATGGTATCTCTGTTTTAAGACATAAATCATATTATGATGAATCCATGTACAGGAATTATGTGAATGGTATAACTTAAATAACCTGGAACTTTAAACCAAGAAACATTACACTTGCATCTATATATCAATGGTCGGGTTTTTGTGGTGGAAACCATGATCACTACTATAACATTTAAGATTAATACATTTGTCATGTTCAAGAAAGTTCACCAAAGCCTGTTCCTTCTGAAACAGTTAAATAGGTTCAGAGTATTGTGGAAAGACCTTTTTGACAAGTTTGTTATTAAAACGTTTTATCATTTTCCATGACAGTGGCAATATCTCTGATGAGGATAAGAAACACCTCAGGAAGTAGTGTGTACTGCTCTGAAATCACAGGATGCTGTCTCTGGTCTCTGTCATTTCATTCTACTCTTCCAGACAGAAACATAAAGAGTTATATTTATTATCCCATCAGTCACACCCTACTACTTTATGTTCAGTCCCATTTTATCAAGCATGGAGCTTAGTTCTATCAAGACTAGGACTAGAAACTTTCATAGCAGCTCTTGGTTCTTTGATGTCAGGTGCACCACAACAGCAAAATGTATATGTCTTTAATAACTATTTGTTTTATAATCCCAAAGTGAAATATTTCTGTGCATTTAGGACATTGTTCTACATTTGAAAGTTCTTCTTTTGTTTACAACTGAATTACACGAACCTTGAGAAAGCAACCAGGACAGTTCCAAAAGGTGTCAGACAGCTCATCCATCTCCGGCAGTAAATAATTCTTGATTAGTCTTGAGGAAAGTGGCTAATGTAAGCTTCTAAAACCTAAATCTTGAACATTTTTCTCTTAACCAGGAGACTCTGTGCTGTTCCGGTACCCAGGTTTAGATATTACATAATATGATATTCTTCCACAAACATTGTTTACATTAGTAGGTTTGACTGGATGAAACTGATGCCAGGGCCATTAGTACTTACTGCAATACAGCTGGTAGTATTTAATTTTCTTACAAATATTGAGTCGTAACTAGTTATAATTTTTGGGTATATAGAACATTAAATGGTATAGTGGGATTGGAAACATGATGTATTAAGCAAATATTATTAAATAAGACTTTCCAATTATTCATTAATTAACAACCCTTTTTACTTATTGATATATCTAATTCAATTGAATAGTATTTTTGCATTTCCTGTAAATTGATTTTTATTATAATATATTTTGTATTAGTGTTGTTATATGAGTGTTACTGTTGTTTAAAATAGATATAATTAGATCAACTCCTCTTGTATGTTGATGTGTGCTGATCTTATAAATGGTATATTTTTGATTATCCATGCTGTATTGTAATATCTATTAAATACAACAGCTTGCCATCTTGATTTTAGAATCTTTTGTACTAAGGTACTGGAAGACTGCAATGGCTGCATGTTTTTGTTCCAGCTGCTTTCTTCATTAGTAACTAATTACCAATGTTAGCAGAACATACTGTATTTTTATTGAATTGTTTTTTAGTTTTCTTATTTTCCTTTAACAAGCAGCCAAACAATAATGAGATGCAATGCAAGCCAACAGATGACTTGACAAACGTAGTCTCATTTGCACTTATGTCCATTATATAGTATCTATCTCAATAAAATATTTAAACATAAAAAATGTGAAGATCTGAAACATGCTGATTTGCTATGGTCCACAGAACATTTTGATGGTTCTTTGACAAAAACGAAAATCAACAGTTTTGGAAAAAAATCTGGTGTGGTGTAATGAAAGCAATAACAACCAATAAAATTAAATAATCATGTTTCTTTAATGGATAAATAAAAAATCGACTGGTGTGAAAATGGTGCACCTCCAGCACTTTATGAGACTTCTTCTTTGGTGGTCATCCTTCAACATATTTTGCATCTCATTATTGTTTGACAGCTGGATTAAAAACCAGAAACAATTAAGGGGTATGGAACTTCAAAAAAAAGTCGATAAAAACTAAAACAAAAGAAGGATGTTGTATTAATATCAGCAATTGTTTGCCTTATATTTTGTTTGTATTAAATTATACTATAATTTTATAAATTTCAACAAATCAGATTCCAAGCAAAGGTAAGAAAAATAAAAGTAGCAGTGGTGATACTGATTTGCCAAGTGTTTGAACCGAGTTTGGTTTTGATGCCCTGTACTAAAATGCCCCAGTCCTTCCTCTTAACAATCCATATTCACACAAGGTCAGTGTGGAGTCACGGGTCAGCAAAAATGCAAAGTTTGTGGGGTGTACAAAGAGTCCCTGATGAAGACCCATGTAGACATCTGTAAAACTACACACAGTTTACTCTTTAAAACTACACACAGAAAGTGACGAAGTCAGAGTTCAAACTCAGGTCTGATTGACTGAGCTAGCTGTACAAATCCCTGCACCACCATAGATACTAGTTTTATAAGCTATTTTGTAATATTGCAAACTTACACTTCTTATTAACGAGTAACTTAACAACATCAAACACTGAAAATTAGAGAAAAGAACTGAACTTGTCTGTTTTATTTATTTTTCAACTTTTTTTAAAATCAAATCAGTTCAAAAGTGCTTTATAGACTTGTCAACTGAATATGGTACAATATAATACATATTCATTAATCCCCAGAATTTTTATTATTGATCGATCTACCCATAAGAGATCTTTTGTTGTTCAGCTCTGGTTTCAATAATATAATATAACATTTTGGGGTAAATATAGCCGTGAGAAGACCAAAGCTGGACGCCAAAATGGCAAAAATCTCCACAGCAATTGTATATTTTCCAGGAGAGCTGACATAAGCAGGAATAAAGGCTATCCAGACAGCTAAAAAGATAAGCATACTGAATGTAATGAACCTGGCTTCATTAAATGAGTCAGGCAGATTTCGTGAAAGGAAAGCTAAAATAAAGCAAATACATGCCAGAAAAAAGATATATCCTAGAACACAAGAAAATCCAGTTATTGAACCTACATAGCATTCCAGTATAATTTTTGAATGTTCATTATTAGTGTTTTTAGCTGGAACAGGAGGTGCAATTACAAGCCACAATATACAAATAAGAGTTTCTACAGAGGTAAAAAAGAATACTGTGCCTCTCTGCTGGATAGCACCAAACCACTTCATCCTATTATTTCCAGGAAGAGTTGCTTTAAATGCAATTATCACAACCACTGTTTTGACAAGGAGGCAAGAAATACACAAAACAAAACTTATTCCAAATGCCACATGTCTTAGTCTGCATGTCACGTGTGAAGGTTCCCCAATAAAGAATAAAGAGCAGAGGAAGCACAGAGCTAACGATACTAACAAAAAATAACTTAATTCTGAATTATTGGCTTTCACCACTGCTGTTTCCCTGAAATGTATAAAAACTGCCAATACACTAATTGACACACACATTCCTAGGGCTGCTAAGGATGTTAATGCAATCCCCATGGAGTCTTCAAAGGAAAGAAATTCCAGCTCTTTTTCAACACATTTATTTCTTTCAAGGTTAGACCAAAAATCTGAAGGGCACTGGAAGCATTCAGAAGAATCTGCAACACAAAATTTGGTCAATTAAAATACAGTGATTACACACTGATCAAAAAAATTGGTCAAGCTGTTAAAGGGAAACAGAAAAAGACAGAAGTAGCTCACTCTGTTATCAGTGGTACCTGTGCTACTGTCAATTTAAGCAGTCAGTCAATTTTATCATTATTTACATCATTATTGTGAATAATCCACCTACCAAACACAGTGCTTATTTCCCCTTCCGCACATGGTACACAGTCAAAGCAGCAGACTGGCTCCCCTTTTCTAGAGGCTTTTCTTGTCCCAGGTTGACAGCTTTTACTACATATTGATTGGGGAGCCTTAAAATGATAGAGAAATGTGACAAATGTATTAATAATAATAATAATTCATTTTTTTATAAGGCACTTTACATTATTAACCTTCAAATACTTTAACAACCAATAAGTAAAATAACAATATGCAATGTGAAATAAATAAGAAAATCAAAATAATCAAATTTTCAGATCTAGCATTCATGACGATTAACTAATAGAAAGTATACTGATAATTCTTTCTGCCTTTTTCCAATATTTAGTCTTTTAAAACTTTAATAAAAGTACCTGTCAGTCATATAATAATTAGAAATCAAAGCTGGCTTGAGAATATTTCCCAGAATGAGGAAATCTTTTATACAGGACCTTGCAATACTGTATTTAGTTGTGCACAAAAGTAAACAAAATACCTTAAAAGTTTAAATCTTTCTTAATAGATTTTATATATAACTATTATGTATTGTTTTAACCACTTTACAATACCATCTAGCTCTATGGATAAGTGTTAATAAAAGCAAATAAGTAAATAAATACGCTTACTAATTTTGAAGGAAAGTTCCAGAAAATTTCATCTTTCTGTATTGTGAGTGCTTTTCCAGTGATAACTGACTCATCATAAACACCTACAGTTTTAATTGTAATTTTCCCCTGATCTTTCTTTTGCCAGTTTACTATATCATAAATTCCAAGTGCATCTCCATTTTTGTCAAAAGCAACCCTTTCCCCTAAAGGATTAATAAAATTGACTTTTCTCATGTAAAAAAGAACCTGCAATAATTACAAGGATAATGAAAATAATTATTCTAACATTGCCACTAATAAAGATGTTTTTAAATTTAAACATATCAAGTACCATTTATGTATCATATCAACATGGATTTATTTAAATTCTTACCTGCCAAGGCTGCACATTAAATATATCTGCACATGAGCCATTTTCAAAAGGCCCTTCTCCTTGTTTGCACATCATCAAATCATGCAGGGCATGAGCCAGAGCATACACTGATTTATAAATATTATACGCTGATCTCAACTGTGAAGTGTCAGTATAGGCTGTGCTCAGGCTTTTAAGGTCTTCTGATCCTGTACATGTCTTACTATTAAGAAATGTAGAAGAGTTTTCTGGGAATTTGCATTCAAACATAGTTTCCCAGAATCGGATAACTAAATTATTTGCAGGGTCAAAATCAGGGCGAACTTGCAAAAGAAAGTTTTCCAAGTTTGGGATATCTTTTCTTCTTATAGCAATTCCAATGGTACCACCAAGCCAATAAAAGTTTTCTTCCCTGGCCAGAGAACCTAGGCTCCATGCTTCACTTGCTATCCACTGCTTACCAGTAATATTTTGGAGGATAATTTCATTCAATAAAAAGGATATATCTCTTGATACTGCAAAAACAATGATAACTTTTGCAGTTGACTGCTTTATACTGTTAATTATGCGTGAAATCTTTAACTTATCATTTGATTTGGGAATAATCTCAGTGAAAGATAAGCATCCAACATTTTGAAAAACATCACTGAAGGTTTTAAGAGCGGTATGTCCATATTCATCGTCACTTCCTAAGACTCCCACCCAAGTCCATCCAAAATGCTTAATAATTTCGACCATGGCTTTAACCTGAAAGTCGTCACTTGGAATTGTTCGAAAGAATGAAGGGAATTCCACCTTATTGCTTAAACAAGGGCAGGTTGAAAAATAGCTCACCTTAAAAGTCAAAATAAGAAGAGTGAAATTTTAATGTTGGATGAGTAACAAAAATGATCTGTTGTCTTAACAAAGTTAAAATAAACCCAGTGAAATTTTGCAGTTTGATATAAATAATCAAAATGCTCTGCTGACATAATAATGAAACTTGCATGGAATTTGATTTAGTATTGATCATAAAAGTAAAATGTCAATACAAACATACAGCATAAGGGCAACATTAGCTTACATTAAGTCTTAATTTTAAATCTTATTCTTAATATTGAAAAATATTTTGAATTATTTCTTGCTTATTTTTTAAGAATGTTTGCTGTTAAGACTCCTAAACTACAACATAATGCTACACTTGTGAAAATTCACTTTATATTTGTTTGCATGCATTATTGTGATAAAGACAATGATATTTCAGTTATCACCGTTCCGATTGAATGATTTATCACTTTAATAAGAAGAGAAGGAATCTATTTACTTTACCATAGGCATGCCAAAGAGACCGAATATCCTTGATATTGCAATTGATGGAGCAGAACCAGCATCACCCACCAGAGCCACAATTGGGGGAGCCTGGCTACAGCTGTAATCATACACAATGCTGTCCTGGCCATTGATCAAGACTGCTGCAGCACGAAGACCTATTGGCATCCTTATACAGTTATCAAATAGCCGGTAGCCCAAAGTTATATTGGGTAGAAGTGAGACATTTCTGTTTATTTCATCAATGGCATATGCCATTGTCTGAGCAGACTGAAACCCTGAGAAATCAAGACTTAAAACAAATAAATATACATTTAAAAGAAAATCAGAAATGATAAAATACAGATTCTTGTATGTTTTTACACTTACCTATCACACTTCCATTTGTTTGGTTTAGACCTAAATGACAGTTCTGGTGGAACTGACAAATATTGAACTGGAAAAATACCTCCTAACATAATGTCTCCTTTTTTGTATAATCCATGCAGGTCAAATGTATCCAGAATTTTGCAAGTCATCTTTATCAAAGCAGCTACAGAAGCACTTAGTTCCAAAATGAGCACAACACACAGTATGTATTTCATTGTTAGAGATTACAATAACATTTATTCCATCCTTTTCCTTTATATAGAAGATTGAAATTGCCCCTTGAGATGTATTTTCAAAGCAACATGTTATAATTTAATTCCTTTATTTGTCTCATGTTCAGACTATTCACAGAGGAATGAAACATTGTACTAATGTATTACGGATTATGTCCATGGGTACTTCAGTAAAACCTTTCCAACAACATCAAATATCTTTAATATCTTGTTACTTTGAATTGCACCCTTGCACATTTTGTAATGCACCTGAAATAAGGTGAATAAAGCAAGGACTGGCTGACTGATATGTCACATTTCTAAACTAAAACAAGATTATAGTGGGAATTATAACCAAGTCATTTTTATTGTGTGTTTGTATTAAAAAAATAAAAACATGTACTAACTTTCTCCCAGGTGAAGCAGTCAAACAGCGGCCAATACAAGAAAATACTGGTTAAATATTTAAGGATGTATGAACATTTTCAATGAATAATTGTACTGGTAAACAGCTTTTTAACAAGAAAACAGTTTATGAAAATTAGTTGTAAATAGTGTATGCAATAAAGTTGTCAGTAATGGAAGAGCCACTGCAAAATATTAGATAATTTAAGACAAGGGAATATTTCAGGAAATTATAAAAATAGTCTAATTGTTTGCTTATAAAGGCTACAATATTTAATTCTGTCCTCATCAATTACAGTCAATAGCTTATCCCACAAGCAATGAGGACAAGAACTAAAAAGTTTATTCCCCCTGGCTGAAGCACTTCAGTCTCATATTGAGTTGCTTGTGAGATGTACAGTAGTTTCTACAGACAACTGTAACAGCATATAATACTGATACAAGAGCAGCACGAAGAAGATACTGCAGGCCTGCCTCAGTACTATTGTAGTTTTTTAAATGGCCCAAATATGTGCCCTGAACATGTAGTCTTCACGCTGAATGTACCCCAGGTCTAGATTTAAAGGAAACTCCACTTAACAGTTATAAAAATGAACTGTGAACTTGAAATTGCCACTAACACTATAGTACCTAGAAACCAAAAACTGAAGAAGATGCCCATACCAATTATGGAAAAAAAAGAACTGTAAATATTGTAGTGTGACTGTTTAGAGAAAGTACCAGCAAGTTAAATAGTACTTCTACCCCTTATTTGATGTGTCAACCAAACAAAGCATTACTATATTCAAAGCATTACTATATTCATTTGTGCTTGTGTTGAATGTCATAGATCATTATTTTATATCTCCAGTAAAAATTTTTCCTCATTCCAAGGTAGGATAGGCACACTGACTCCAAATGGACCATGTTCCATGCCTCCATTGAACATTTTTAATATTGCTTGGAGTTCAGGCATTGTTTCTCTGGATTGGCAAACTAGGGTGGTGTTTCCCATCTTTAAGAAAGTGGACCGGAGGTTGTGTTCCAAATTTAGTGCGATCACACTCCTCAGCCTCCCTGGGAAGGCCTATGCGAGGGTTCTGGAATGGAGAGTCTGGTGTTGGTTAAACATTGGACCCAGGAGAAACAATGCAGATTTTGTTCTGGTTCGAAGAACACTGGACCAGCTTTTTACCTTCACAAGGATTCTGGAGGGTTTTTTACAGTATGCCCAAGCAGTCTAAATGTGTTTTGTGGACTTGGTAAAGGTATACAGGCACATCCCTCGGGGTGTTCTGCGGGAAGTGCTTTGGAGTATGGTGTACTGGACCTGCTGTTGTAGGCTATTCAGTCCCTGTATAACTGGAGTAAAAGCTTGGTTTGCATTGCCGGCAGCATACCATACTTTTTCCACGTTAGTGTGGCACTGCAGCAGGACTGCCCTTTGTCACTTATTGTGTACATATTTTTAATGGACAGAATTACTAGGTGCAGTCAATGAGTGTATGATGTCCATTTCAGTGACCTTATTATCACATCTCTACTTTTTGCAGATGATGTTGTCCTGTTGGCTTCATCAGGCTGTGACCTCAGATACACACTGGGTTGCTTAACAGCTGTGTATGAAGCAGCCATGATGAGGCTCTGTCTGAGGTCCTGGTACTCACCTGGAAAAAAGTACCATCAGTAGGTTGAGGATGAGGTGCTGCCTCAAACAAAAGTGTTTTAGTATCTCAGTACTTGCTGGTGAATGAGGGAAGAAGGAACTGGAGATTGACCAGTGGACCGGAGAAGCATTCATGATAGAGAGCTGAGCTGAAAGACAAACTCTTCATTTATTGACTAATCTATGTCCCTGTTCTCACCTATGGTCACGATTTTGAGTTTTGACTGAATAAAGTAGACCACAGATATAAGCAGCAGAAATGAGCTCCTTCGCAGAGTGTCTGGGCTTAGTCTTAGATGCAGGGTGAAGAGCACAGAAATGCTCAAAGAAGAGCTACTACTCATCTGCATCGAACAGAGCCAGTTGAGGTGGATTAATTTACAATATTTAATTGAAATTCCCAATTTAAAGTTTAATAGAACAAATAATAATATGTAAAAAAAGTTACTGAAGAAAAAAAAGTTTACATTTAGATTAGCATAAGAATACATTTTACAATATCAGAATATCAGTTATCCCCTCAAGCTCTCATAGAATATCAAGATTAAGAACAGAATCCAACCATCTTGAACCATACAATATGTCCACAGTACAGCATATCTTATGGTTAATGCTAAAACAAAATCATCTGAAGCCTGTTTCACTTTTGCAATATTATTTGATATCCTTTTTCCATTCCAGAAGTGATTTTTTAGTATTTTTATCAGGCTTAAGTAAAATAATGTAGCACTTTGGTGTAAATATAGCAAAAAGAATACCAAAGCTTGATGTTATAATTGCAAACACTTCCACAGCTACAGTGTATTTCCCAGGTGTGCTAACATAAGCGGGGATGAAAGCTACCCAGACTGCACAGAAAATGAGCATGCTGAAAGTTATGAATCGGGCTTCGTTAAAGGTATCTGGGAGATTTCTTGCTAGAAAGGCTAGTAAGAAGCATGCAACAGACAAAAGAAATATATATCCAAGCAAGAATGAAAATCCTGTCATTGAGCCAATTGCACATTCTAGTATAACTTTGGAATTTTGATTATTTATATTTTTAATGGGAACTGAGGGAGATATTGTTAGCCAAACTGTGCAAACTACAGATTGAATGAAAGTAAATAGGAAAACTGTGCTTCTTTGCTGTGCAACTCCAAACCATTTCATTATGTTATTACCTGGAAGGGTAGCCTTAAATGCCATTATTACTACAATAGTTTTAACAAGAATACAAGAAACAGAGAAAGAAAAGCTTATTCCAAAAATGACATGTCTCAGCATACAAGTCAAGTCTGACGGTTTCCCAATAAAGCATAAGGAGCAAAGAAAGCAAAAAGTGAGGGAAACAAGCAACAGAAAGCTTAGTTCAGCATTATTGGCCTTTACAACCGGTGTGTTTCTGTGGTGAATGAAAATTCCCAGTACACCCACTGAAAGAATGGCTCCAATCAGAGCAATAGTAGTCAGTATAATTCCCATTACATCTTCATATGAAAGAAACTCCACTTCTTTCATCACACATTGGTTTCTATCACTGTTTGACCAGTAGTCAGGGAGGCATTTAATACATTCAGTGGAATCTGGTTAAAAAAAAAAAAAAGATCAGTTTTTGGTATTGTTGATTAATATTTTTGTCACATATATGATGTACTCATTACACATTACCCACCAGTTTGGTTGCTAATTTCTCCATCTGCACATAACACACAGTCATAGCAGCAAATGGGTTCCCCTTTCCTCAGTGCTTTCCTTTTGCCAGGTGGACATTTTATACTACAGACTGATGTTGGAATCTAGAAGAGGAGGCTACAGTTAGCAAACACTTGGTTACATTAGAAGTACTTCCATTCATTTTATGACACTGGATATGCCACCAGTCTAATATAGAAAACAGGCATTTATATGTATATATAGATAGATACATTTATTGTCAAGAATTAACTTATCTTTGGCACATGGGTGGAAAACTGGTGAGCATAATACAAAAAACACCACCATTACAGGAGTATATGTAATCGTTACATAGGCAATCACTAAACTGGAATTAAAAGTAAAGAATTCAAAAATGGTTTACTAGGAGTAAAATGAATGGATATGATTTTCTTGCTCTCCTAACTCAACAAAGAAAGCAATGTAATAACACTGATTATTGTGTTATGTTGCGTTCTGAACTCTTGCAATCCAGTGAGGATTTAAAACAAAGTGGCTTAGTGACAAAGTGATTTATTGCAAACTGCAATCTTTTGGTATCCGCCAGTTCTACATTTAGAGGTATAATGTGTAAATTATAAACAAGTTAACTTTGCATAAACAATTTCTATATATGTTTTATATGTTTAAAGCATAGACTCTTATTTGTAACTTAAAGCATTTTTGATTTGGTTAAATTGGCACTGAAGGTACAACATCATTATTATTTCACTTGGCAATAAATCTTTATCAGATTGAATACAACTTTGTGTTTACTCGTTTGTTTATGTAATAAACTGCAGAAACACCAAATAAAATAAGGACATATTTTGAATCTAAGCAAGAACATCATCTTAAAATTAAATTAGAGATAACATAAATTTTTCACACAGAAGTAAATTAGAAACCAATAAGGCATCAGAGCTAACCAGCGAAATTACTAGAATAGATGAAGAGCATGCCAAGTGTCCAAGTGAGGCTCTTCATAGGAAAAGGCAGGCACTGCATTCAGAGCTCAACCTCTTAACAAATAAAGAAACGGAACAACTCATTTTTAAATTAAGACATCATTATTATGAACACGGAGAGAAAGCTAGTAAGCGCTTAGCTCAACAAATCCACAAGCAAGAAGTTTGCAATGCAATCCCAGCAATCACCAACACGAACGGAGATAAAATCATTGACCATAAAAATATAATGCACACATTCAGAGACTACTATAAATCCTTATATTCTACTGAGTTTAAAGAAGACAACACACAATCTAATGCATTTCTAGATACATTACAGATACCACAAATAGATACTTTTAGTGCAGAGTAACTGGATAAACCTTTGGCGCTGTCAGAATTACTAGATGCTATAAAGTCACTTCAGAGCGGGAAAGCAGCAGGCCCTGTTGGCTACCTTGTAGAATTTTATAAGAAATTCTCCACTCAGCTAGTTCCCCTCTTATTAGCAACATTTATAGAAGCTAGAGACAATCAAATTCTACCTCAAACTTTTCGCCAAGCATTAATCACAGTCTTTCCTAAACAAAACAAGGAGTTAGTACAATATGCATCATACAGACCAATTTCACTTCTGAATAATGATGTTAAGATACTCTCCAAAGTCATAGATAGAAGGATGGAGAAAGTGCTGCTTTCGGTAATATCACAAGATCAAACTGGATTTATTAAAGACCGACACTTAGCTTCCAATCTCCAATGCCTGTTTAATGTAATATATTCACCAGCAAAGTCAAACACCCCGGAGATATTATTATCATTGGATGCAGAAAAAGCATTTGATATGATTGAATGGAACTACCTTTTTACTACATTAGAGAAATTTGAGCTTGGCCTGAATATTTGTGCATGGATCATACTACAATATGCCAATCCAGAAGCCTTAGTCTGTATTAACAACATTTGTTCAGACTACTTTAAACTAGAACGTGGTACCAGACAAGGATGCCCCTTGTCACCACTGCTATTTACAATCGCCATTGAACCACTAGCAGTTCACTGTCGAAATGCTTATCAGATAAATCGGATTATCAGAGAAGGACTTGAACAGAAAATTTCCCTATATGCAGATGATATGGTACTGTATATCAGACCCACAAAATACTGTGCCTGCAGTCTTAACAGCACTTACAGGATTTCAAAAGATCTCTGGTCTCAGAATTAATTTGAATAAAAGTATGCTCTTTCCAGTGAATTCTCAAGCGCACAATATTAGATTGGACACCTCCCCTTTTATCATCGCAGATCAGTTTAAATATGTAGGGGTAAATATCACAAGTAAATACAAAGTTCTTTATCAATTAAATTTTGCCGTCTGTATGGAAAAAATTAAGCAAGACTTGCATAGATGGTCAATCCTTCATGTCACTCTAGCTGGAAGAATTAATGTTAAGATGAATATCCTTCCAAAGCTTCTCTTTTTATTTCAAAACATTCCAATATACATCAATAAATCATTTTTTAAGCAATTAGATTCCACCATAACCTCATTTATTTGGAACTCAAAACATCCACGTATCCAAAGAGCGACCCTATAAAGACCTAAGGCAGAAGGTGGGAAGGCTCTACCCAACTTTCAGTTTTATTACTGGGCAGCAAACATACAAAGTATAAAAGCCTGGACACAAATAGATGAACATACACAGGCTTGGTCTTTATATTCCCTGCTTTGTGCCCCAATAAATGTAAGTTATCACCAATATACTAATAACCCAATTGTGCTTCACTCAGTCAGAATATGGAACCAATGTAGAAAGAATTTTAATATGGACAATCTTTTATCTGTGGCACCTCTGCGTGAGAACCACCTTTTTCAACCCTCGGAAACATATGCAATTTTTAATATCTGGAAAACATTTGGGATTAAATTGCTTAGATATCTTTATATAGACAACATCTTTGCATCCATGAACAATTACATTCCAAATTTAACTTTCCAGCAACACATTTTTTTCACTATCTTCAAATCAGAAACTTTGTCAAACAGAACCTGCCTGCCTCATCTCACACCATCCTCCATGCTGGAAAAAATATTGCTCAGTTTGGAGGACTCAGACAGCATTTCTGTCCCTCCCTTTCAAAGATCCAAGAGGACAATGGGGAAAAAGATCTACCACTCAACATATCAGAAAAGGAGTGGAAGGTAGCAATGCAGAGAATTCACTCAATCTCCATATGCGCAAAGCATACAATTATTCAACTTAAAATTATATATCGAGCACATCTGTCTCGCTTAAAATTGACCAAAATGTTTCCAGGGCAAGATCCAACCTGTGAACGCTGCAATCAAGTCCCAGCCTCACTGGGCCACGTGTTTTGGGCCTGCACAAAATGAACATCATTCTGGACAAAAATTTTTAAGTGCCTTTCAGACAGCCTTGGTGTCGCAATCCCTCCTAACCCATTAGCAGCTGTGTTTGGTGTTCTTCCAGATGGGCTTAAAGCAGAGAAGGACAAACAAACTGTGATTGCCTTCACTGCACTATTGGCACGCAGACTTATTTTGCTAAACTGGAAGAATTCTAACTTTCCTCTTTTAAGTCAGTGGGTAACTGATGTTTTATACTATTTGAAATTGGAAAAAATTAAATTCTCAGTTAGATGATCTGTGCAGAACTTTTTCAAAACCCGACAGGATCTAATCAATAATATTTTAGAATAAGCTCTTAAAGCACTGAGGAAATAATTGTCGTTGCATTTTTTTTATCTGCCTATTAAACGCATCAATTTATGTATTTTGACCAGCTTTAAGTTTTACTCCGATAGCCATGCTCTCTCTCTCATGGGTGGGGGTTGGGTTGCTTTGTTTTCAATCCTATTTTTTGTAAAAAATTGATCCATCTGTATGGAATGATTATAATAAAATCAATTAAAAAATTATATATATTTACACAAAGAACGATAGACACTTGGAATAAGCTACCAAGTAGTGTGGTAGACAGTAAGACGTTAGGGACTTTCAAAACTCGACTTGATGTTTTCTTGGAGGAAACAAGTGGATAGGACTGGCGAGCTTTGTTGGGCTGAATGGCCTGTTCTCGTCTAGAATGTTCTAATGTTCTTATATATATATATATATATATATATATATATAT
>JANRMT010062854.1:80910326-80933347 GCA_026402145.1 Polypterus bichir lapradei
TCTAGAGTTCTATATATTTTATATATATATATATATCTATCTGATGACGAAGATATTTATATATTTCGTTATAAATAAAAGAGATAATGTAAAGGAAAACATTTTCCTGTCTAAAAATTTAAAGGTTATTCAAAAGTACTTGAAGCATAAGGAAAAACAAAAAAGATTGTGTTCTATAGGCACTATGTCAAAAAAAGAGCAAATACCTAATTCTGTAATCAGCATGGGAATGCCTAGGTAAATAAAAATGTCTTTATTAAAATGTTTACGATACACAACACACCTAAAATATGTGCCTAATTTTCAACATACACCCCTTGTATTCCAACACACTTGTGTAGTATCACGCATGAATTTTAAGGTTGAAAGAAAGAACATATTTTTAGGGTAAAATCAAAAGAAAATATAATAAAATAGAATGTCAATGACCACTCTGACAGTGTGTTCTGGCAATGAGACGTCATATAGCTGCCTACAGTGTTGAAACTCTCTAGTCACTTAATGTTCAGAATATCCTGACAAAGCTACATCTTCTTATTAAGAGTTTGCTGTGTTGAAATTGTTGGAACATAACAGAAATATTTGAGAGGAACAGGCCATTCAACCAAAAGGTTTGTAGATCCTATTAACCGAATTTCTCCATAATCACATTGAGTCAAATTTTGACAGTCTCTAAATGTCCTGCTGTCTATGTGCAGGAAGCTACATCCCTAAAAACAAAAGGTTGTTGTGGCAGGAGACAGGCAATAGTAGAAAAAGCACTTTTAAAATGAAAAATCTCACAAAAATATATATTGTTTTTTTTTTCCTAAAAATTACATGACTTTGTTTAACAGCATTTGTCAAGACACTTGTCAGTACTTGATGTTTTGGGATTTTTGTGTGATGTTTGAACTTGTGCCCTTTGGACTCCATTTTAAACTGGAAACACATGTACTGTATTTTTTAAAATTATTTTAATAAGGCACCACTTTAGAACACAGTTTTCCATGGCAAATCAGTATATACCATAATTCTGAAAAAAAGAAGACTTATAAAATATAAAACTTATACTTTAAGATTAAAAAAAGCTATTGTTATATAATATGACTAATGTGTGACTAGTATGTGACTAATAGATGGAATATAGATGGTATCTGAAGTGTTACAGAAAAATATGATGTATTTTTAGGTAATTTCATGAAAAAATCTAATTATAATTTAATATTCAAGGCATTTATATTTACAGTAGAAGTAATCTGATTTCTTATCTCCCAAAGCAATTTCATGCATCATGTTTAATGTATTCATTAAATTTTTGAAGCCACCTTTTCATTACAGAGATGCATGCAGGAAAAAGCCCAGTCACAGAAACCAAGCTGGAGTTAACTCCAGTTAAGTCAAAAGCCTAACTTTGTGCTAATGGAGGAAGCCAGTGTCCCGGAAGGAAGCTTATATAACTATGCAACAAACCTACAATCTCCACACAGAGGACCCCTCAGGAGACAAGTACATCAAGGTGGAAGTGCTACAATAGCTATAACTCAACCAACATCAGTTAATTTGTACATGGCCAGTTTGTGTTATTAAACTGCTACTAATAGTCCTATTACATTAGTGTAAAATTCCCAAAAACATAAATCATATTATTACAACATTTTAAATAACATCCTAGATTTTCACATTTTAAACACTTTATTTTCTAAATTTTACAACAGCGCAGTTAAGCGGTCTACACAATAAAATCAAAAGAGCATGCAATTGCTGTTCTATTTAAGAATATAACAGATTATTATAAAATATGCAGACATCTTAATTTAGCTTACTATTTTTGATTCAAAGTTCCAAAATATAGTATCTTCAAGCAGCAAAAGTTCATTTCCTGGGCCAGCTGATTCATCAAAAACTCCAACAGTTTTAATGAATACTGTTTCATTGTCTTTGAGTTGCCAGTTCATTATATCATAAATTGCAATTGCATCTCCATTTTTATCAAAAGCCACTCTTTCCCCTAAATGATTTGTGAAATTGATTTCCTTCAGATAATGGAGAACCTCAAGATAATACAAAAAATGTTGAAAAATACTGACACATTGCTGCTTGTGAATTGTATTAGGTCTGAATAGTTAATTCTGGTCAAAGGACAACAACACTGCTCTAACAATATATGCATGAAATTTAAATACATTAAAAAAACACTGGCATTTTAAAAACAGAACATACTACATATACAATGTAAATGCTTTTAATATTTATTTGAATAAACAAATTACAAAGTAATAAATTACCTGCCAAGGTTGTATATTTCTGATGTCTGCACACATATTGTTTTCAAATGGCCCTTCTCCCTTTTCACATGACATTAAATTATTAAGGGCTTCTGCCAATGCATGCACTGCTTTATAGACATTGTATGATGCTCGCAATTCTGATACATCATTAAAAGCTGTTTTCATACTTCTAATATCTTCTAATCCTGTACAAGCTTTTTTAATAGGTACATATGTTGAATTAAAACTGAATTTGCATCCAAACAGTGATTCCCAGAACTGAATAAGTAAATTGTTATTGGATTCATATTTTGGTTTTAATTGAAGGAGAGAATTTTCAAGCCCTTTTATATTTCCTCTGCGAATAGCAATGCCAATGGTTCCACCAAATGAATTAAAATTTTCCATACTTGCTAGAACTGGAGATGTACTCCATGCTTCACTTGCAATCCACTGTCTGCCAGTAATATTTTGAAGAACAACTTCTCGAACCAAAGAAGTTATGTCTGCCTCAGATGAAAATACAATAATAACTTTTGCCGTTGATTGTTTGATCGTGTTGACTATCTGTAGTACTTTGTCTTTTTCATTGATTTTAGGGATGGTCTCCAAAAATGAAATACAGCCAAAATTACTAAATTCTTCATGAAAGGTTTTAACTGCATTTTGACCATAGTCATCATCACTTGCTATTGCCCCAACCCAAGTCCAACCATAATGTTTAATGATTTGAATCACTGCTTTCACTTGAAATGTATCACTTGGTATTGTTCTGAAGAATGTTGGATATTCTTGCTTATTGCTCAGACAAGAGCACGTGGCATAGTAGCTGACCTAAAGAGATGTGATATGATAAAATATTTTTTATATACAATTCATACTATACATAATCATACACAAACACTAAAGCACTATATATAAGATGAAAAAAAAGTAATAAAATTATGAATAGCCCAATTAATCACACCACCTCCCTTTATATATTCTGTTACTTTGAATTGAAAAAGATTAAGAATGTCACACAAGTGACAGATCTGTTTCCAAAATAACTCCATTTAAAATCTACAAAATGCTCTCCATGTGTGATTTTTTTTTTAATTCATCACATTCAGCAAAACGTAATGAATTGCATATGAAAAATAAATACATTTGACCAAATACTTTGCAGAATGATTTCTATAAAGGAATCTCAGGACTTTAGTAATCTAAAGGTATTGTTTGCATCAAAAATTACAATAACAAAAAAAAATATATATTATAGAGTTTACCAAAGGCATCTGGAAAAGGCTCAGTATTCTAGAGATAACAATAGAATGTGTTGATCCAGGGTCCCCGATGACAGCCAGAACAGGAGGAGGACCTGTACAACCATAACCTGTGGAAACACTATCGTGTCCACTTATTAGGGAAACCGCCGCTCTTAAGGCAACAGGCAGCTTTACACAATTGTCATATATCTTATAACCAAGTGTTATATTAGGAAGCAATGACTGATCTCTGTTGATTTCTTCAATAGCAAAGATCATTGTCTGTGCAAGCTGAAAACCTGAAAAATCAAAACTGCCAGCAGGCAGGAAACCACAGTGAGAACAGTCTACATCATAAAAATTAAAAATCTATTATTATATTTAATCAGTATGCTGCAGTAGACTTTTGAAAATAATAATTAAGTATGTATGTTATCTATATCCGCCATATCCTAACACAGGGTCACGGGGGTCTGCTCGAGCCAATCCCAGCCAACACAGGGTGCAAGGCAGGAACAGAACAAACCCCGGGCAGGGCGCCAGCCTACCGCAAGTATATATATATATATATATATATATATATATATATATACTGTATGTATATATATATATTACATGGTGCTACATGAACTTACCTTGTACAATTCCATTTTTCTGGTTTAGTTCTGAAAGATTGATCTGGTATTGAAGTTTTAAAGTTAACTGCAAATATTCCTCCTAGCATTATGTCTCCATCTTTGTAAAGCCCATTTAATTCAAAGTTCTCCATCATTCTGCATGTTGATTTTACAACTTCAAAATCAGACACAGCAAAAATTGTAAAATAAAACATGGAAAGAATGTCCTTCATTTCTTTGCATGTAATAGATACTCACTTGAGCAGTATCTGATAGCACGGAGAGGTTCTATATATACTGTTTGCATACAGTCTAAATAGAAATCTCCCTAGTGACGTGATTGTTAACAGTACACCATGTTTTACTCTGTTAGCAATACTGACTGCATCTGTTACACAGATGGGATCCTTAAAAACGCAATGAAAAGAAAAAAAAAAGAACACACATGGGCAATGTAAATTTTGCAACTTTTATAGTCATTCAGTTAAATTCAGTGCTCCTTTCTGCTTCATTTGAGGAAACTGCCTATTAAAGCAACATCAACAGATGAAATGTGTGTTTAGAGCATCATGAAATACATTTCCATGGCCGAACAGCTGCACAAGCCCAAAGATCACTATCTGCAATGCCAAACATTGGCAGCAGTGGTGTAAAGCAGTAGTGAATCATGCCTGTCTCTCTGGCAGTCTGATGGATGAGTTTGGGTTTAGTGGATGCCAGGAGAATACATAGTGCCTTTTGTAAAGTTGGGTGGAGGAGGAATAATTGTCTGGGGATATTTTTCAGGGTTTGGGCTAGAAACCCACTTTGTTCCAGTGAAGAGAAGTTTAGATGCAACAGCATACAAAGACATTTTAGACAACTGCATGCTTCCAACTTTGTAGCCTTTTTTGTTACAGTGTGACAGCCCTTATGCATAAAGGCAGGTCCATAAAGACATGTTTGACGAGTATAGTGTGGAAAATCTCAAGTGGCCTGCACAGAACTATGATCTTAACCCTACTGAAAATGTTAGGGATGCATTGGAAAACAAGTTGCAAGCCTGGTCGTTTCATCCAACATCAGTACGTGACAACACAAACGCTCTTTTGTCAGAATGGGTACAAATTCCTACAGACACTCTCCAAAATGTTGTGGAAAGCCTTCCCAGAAGAGAATAGGCTTTTAAAGCCACAAAGGGTCAGGGGCAACTCAGTATTAATCCCCATGGTTTTGTAATGGAATGTCCAACAAGCTCATATTGTTGTGAAGGTCAGGTGTCCCTAAACATTTGGCCACATAATGTATAATAACTTTGAATTGTATAACAAACATGTTATCAATGACAGATGACTGTTCTATGTGATGTTGCACAATAACTATCACAGCACAATTGGAGAATAGTACTTGAACTTAGGCATACGCCATACAGCATTTTTTACCAACTTTGTTGTAAAGAAGCTTCAAGAATTAGCTAACATGGGTATTTCTATGCTCTGTAAGGAAAATGCACATATATCTTTTCATTGACTACAAACAATGGAGGTCCACACCATTCTAATGATACAAGGCAAGAAACCTTTTTAGGAAGTCTGAGTTATTTTTTGTGATTGTTTAGGCTAGCCATACACTATATGACAAGTATGAAAGTGTCACAAAGTTTCAATAGCTGAATCTTGTTGATATGAAGATGACTAGGAATCACAATGGATGGCATACCTCACTCAGCAATTTTCAGCACAGTTGCACATATCCAAACAATTGTGAACAATTTTGACAACATTCTTACTGACAGCACTATTGACAGTACAAAATGTTTTCTAGGTATGAGGAGTTTAGCAGCAATCTCAAACCATCTTTTTCCCATTCTTCTGGCTTATGACAGACACAGGATATCAGATGAGCCTCTCTTCTGTTTGTGTAGGCCTAAAGCCCGGTTTTCTATCTTTTGAAATACTCCCTTCAGATGAGTTAGGCACTGGAACATCCACAGCTATGGGCCTGAAAACTGGACTGCCCATAAATGGGTCTTCTTGCAACCTTAGCATGTCACTGGCTGGGGCTTCTTACAACTCTGACACACAACAGCTAAAGAAGGCATGACCCCAGGCTGGGATATTAAGAAAAAATTTAGGAAACTACTAAGGTAAACATTTTATGCCTGGGATGCTTGGATCTCAGTAACATCCCCAACTAGAATACTTGGAACTTGTAAACTTCATCTGAATTTGACTAGATGGGAGCACACTGAAAATGGATGGTCTGAAGCACAATGTGTACTGCTAAGGAACTTATATTTAAGTGTCTTCTCAGGGTTTAGAGAACAGCTTTAACAGTCAGTAATCACAGAAGAGTTGCAACTAGGAAATCCAATAAGAGTTGCAGGGAGAAAATAAAAGGAATTGATAAGACTAGAGAAGTCACACAGAAGCCAAATGCTGAACAAGTAATTTTTGTTCTGATCATTGTTAATCACAAGTTTTGGTTTAATTACATCTTAAATGGAAAAAGGAATATGTGCTACAATCCATAAATTAATCTGTAGGCTGGTCACACTCTCTTTCAAATCTTGCAAGGTCCTTAAATTTTCTAATACAGTGGAGGACCACACACACACACACACACAAAAAGGTCAAAACCATATCATACACTATTACTTAATTAACAGATTCTGATTATAGAGAAATCCCATAATACTTACAGAAACTAGACAATTTGTTTTATATTTTGGTTGAGGTCTCCTATCAGATTTGCCACTTTAGAACTACCCAGGTGGAAAAAACAAAACACCAAAAGAAAAGTGACAATTATCCTCAACAATCTTCTGAATAAACAGTAGAAATTAATGATTAAATTAACCATAGAATTTGCTTAACTATTCAACCTATAAACAACTATTATAAATAAACAAAAAATAAAATAGAAATATATTAACTAAAAGTAAAGTAACAACACAAACAGTAAACAGAAAATAAACACAAGCTGTCAGCCTTAGATAGTACCATACACAGCAAAATCTTCAGTGTTACCTTTTTCTGAGTTAACAAGTGTTAATTCTGGTGTTGACTTGAGGACATCAACACTTGGAGTGTTACAGAGTGTTTAGATTGAGTGTTATTTTGGGGAATAGGTGTACATTACACCAGCAAAGTGTGGATTTGATTTCTGGCGCTAGCTGGAACAGCACTTCCTTTTTCTTTAATGGCGGCCGTTACTGATTGCACTGCCAGATGATAGATAAATTAAGGTGAGCATGATACTTATTTTAAACAAATTAACGACTGAAAAAACAATTGAATTTCAATCAGTACATTTTTACAGTAGTAAATATATTGCCATTTTACGCTTATAGAGTAAGTGAGATTTATAATGTTAGAGTTTCATGCTAATATTACTACATTAAACCCCTTGCTAAATGGAAATAGACTACTTGTTATTTTAGCAAATTAATGATTGGGTAGATTATGTAGGGATATTTCAGTCCAAATACTTCTTCAACTCAAAGCGGCCCAGTGTCAGGACGACAAAGGTTCAATAAATGTTTTAAAACACATTTCACCGCACCATGCAGACGAACTACACCACATACCAACTCAAACAACCTCATTTCAAAGCCACGGGTCTTTACTACACACATGGAAAAAATACATTAAATTGCTAGTTGGATTAAAACTTGAAAAGTTTCTAACTGAAGGTAAGTTTGAATTTAATTAAGCATTAGCTAATGTTTCTTCTGATTTCAAAAATTCATTTTATTGACATTTATTATCAAATTTCTCCTTTGATGAGACAGATACTAATGTGGAGGAAGATATTTTTCAAGAATTGATTCAGAGCAACCCACAGATATGCTTCACAGTAAGATGTCCTCCACAAGGACTTTTTGCTGACCTGGATGTTTCTGATGGTGTATAATTTCATTCAGAAATGTTCAAATGTCTTCATAAAATATTTGAAAATGAATCAATATTGATCTTCTCTTTTTGGAAAAACAATTTTCACCCCCTGCTACCTTAACACCAAGTATATGCACTGATGCGCTTTCAAACTCCAGTGATGTAGAAGGGTTGGGGAGAACACAGCCGGACCTGTCTGGAAGCTCAAACTCGAGTAATGCCTGAGAAGTTGGGAGGTTTGGTAAGTACAAACATTCTGTTCTATTTATTTCTAGTTTAAGGAATTAAGTGTGATTGAGACATGACGGCTTTGTGTTGTTTTTCTATATGCAGTTTCATTAGGTGATTCAAGACTTTATTGTGCTGTTCAATACTGAAACATCTGCAAGATTGCTTGAGCAGTAGGAGACAGCATTTAAGCAGAAAGTCATCAAAGAAGCAAAGTCTCTCACTTTGACAGCAGAAGTTATATCAGTGCAACAGAGAAACAACAGTCTGAAAATGGTAAGTAGTATTTTGAAATTTTAAATGACAGGCGAGGCTCTCTGTTCTACATACTAATTAATATTTCTGAGCATTGACCCCTTCTCATTTTCCATCAGACTGTAACAGCGACATTTTCTCTTTCTTGCTGCTGTTCTATTTGTTAACTCCTTCTGCAGGGAGGAACGAGGCTACAATCAGTTGAACTGATGCTGTTGACAGGCTTGTACATTTACATAAGGTAAATTTACTAATGCAAGATCAATGTCTTTGCAATGTGTTGTACAGTCATAGATTTTTTTTGGTTGATTGGTACTGAAGGAAGTTGTTCTCTTGCTTTTCACCCAAGACCAATATGTAATGTTTATTTTTTAAGTCTTATTGGTGACATGTAAATTTAATATCAATTTTAACCATATCGCAGTGGTCTGTACTTGTCTCTGCTTTCTAGCATATTATCTTCTTCCCTTTGAACATGACATGAATTACAAACACTTGTAAGTTGTAATTGCTGACAACCTCCATACTTACTGTGTTAACTTTTAGGTGTAGCACTTTTCATATTTTCAACCTGATAGAATGTTATTCATTGTTTGAAGTGTTTAATGTATTAAATTATTCTGTTCTGTTTTGAAATTGCTGTGTATTTATTAAATGCATCATGTGTCATTTTTTATAGTCCTGTACCAGCATTTAAGAACATTTCAGCAGGAGAGAAGGTCACCAACCATACCTACTTACAGTAGGACAAACCGAGAAGAGGATCGACAATTTTTTTGTGGTTGTGGACAAGCAGCTCATCCCTTGTGCAGGAACCACCTCCGAAAGGCCAGGCAATAGGGACCTGAGCTAAGATTTGAAGGCTGACTGCACCTGTTGGCGGGAGTCTTCGCCTTCTGTGAAGTCTGGACAAGTTAAGAGGATACTGAATTTTAGAAGAAAACATTGTGGGCCAATCTGCGGTGGGCTGGCGCCCTGCCCGGAGTTTGTTTCCTGCCTTTCGCCCTGTGTTGGCTGGGATTGGCTCCAGCAGACCCCCGTAACCCTGTAGTTAGGATATAGCGGGTTGGATAATGGATGGATGGATTGGGGTTAATTTTTTTTTCGTGGATTGTTTCTGATTTCAATTGATTTATTTTTTGGAATTATAAAACTTTGTTTTTATGGATTATTGATTGACTTTTGATTCATTGTTTTAGAGACTTGTTTTGAATTTTTGTTTAATAAAAGCACTTTGGCACCATTATGCACCTACCCCTTGCTATGTATGTGTGTTGTGTCTTAATCTACTGGCTAATCCCTCGGATACGTTATCAGTAGTAGCGGGTTCAAGCGGCTCACCAGAAGGACCCGGTAGCATGGGGATGACCTGCACCATCGCACATGGGTGTACACCCTGAGTCCTTCATATATGTGAGAAAAAATTAATGCAAGTGTTATGTTGAATTCACCGCCCCCTTTGTGTGCATGCGCATCACTTAAGCCAAAAGAGGAGATGCATTTGGTATGACACAGGCATTATTCTGTTTAATCTGGTAATGCTGTAACTCACTTCCCAATTACATACATAATACAGCAGAGTTGATACTTGTGAATCATTATGTACACAGCTTTTCCTAAATTACAGAATTAATCCAACAATCACCAACATATATAAAATACCTAGTTAGCAGGGACATTTGTAAAGAATGTCTCCTTGCTGTGCAAACCACACAGAAGAGCACAGGCAGTATATAATACATATTGTATGAGATCACATATTAGATCTGGAGAACACTCACAAAGATACCCCCAAGGAATACAGTATGGAAGAAACTAATAGCATATTTAAATGCACACTTTCCAAACTGGCTGCTGAGCAATTTTTTAATTAGAAAGATTACTTATTACATATATGCTGATCCTTATTTTGCTGTTTGATATGTTATATAATATAAATATTTCTATGCATTGCTTATCTTTTTCTGTGGCACTGAGTTAAATGTTCATACTATATTTTCAGTCCAAATATAAAATACTTCAAATACATATTACTGAATTTTCATGTTCATGACAGCCTGATGCATGCAGAATTAATTTTGTTAACATTACTACCATACTAAGTCTGTTATACCTGATCACATGGTAGTCTACATTATTATGCATCTGTTTTCCCCTTTTCCATCTCCTAGTAGCACACTGCAACTGCACAGTCTTAGTTTTGATCCGCTGCTAGTCACACTGCAATAGTACTATATCCCAAAGTTAGTTTTTTACTGTAAATACATACTAAGTCCACATCAGCACAGGATCATCCTGAGCTCATAGCACATTGCAAATCACCCTAGATGTTTAAATTCTGAAGGCAGTGGGCCAACGGACATCTCTAATTACAAACTTCTAAAAACTAAATTAATTAAAGCAAATGTTTTAAAAAAAACAAGAACAAGATTAAGGATATTTTCAAAAAGAGAGAGTGGCATTAAAAAAAGTGAGAGCGGAAAACTGGGAGATGGAAGTTCTGAGTGGAATTTGAAAAAATCAAGAGTCAGGCAGAAAATCTTAATATAGTTAGGAGCAGAAGTAATCTAAACCCAATACACAAAACACATATTGTGCTCAAGAAAACAAACCAGAAAGTCCTAATGCTGAGTTGCTTTTGGAATTGCATTGTCTTCATTTAGCAAGAGCCACTGAAGTTTACTTGCATGACAGTGAATTTTTGGAGTGACCAGTATAACGAGTGGGCCATTGGCAGAATGATTTTCACTAACTTAGCATTTTACTTTACAGCCATTAGGTTAATATACCGTATTTGTATATTTAATTGAATAAGTAATATTCGGGCAGACTAAGAATGTAACTGTTTTGGATTATATATACATATATATATGTATATACTGCATATATATCTATATATATAATTCACTAAGGCAAGACACCCATGGAAAGCACGCCGGAAGGGGCGTGGATTCACTAAGCCGCCAACAAGTAAGACGCCCATGCTGCATGCAGGAAGGAGCCACACCCACCAACTCTAAGACCATTGGATACGACGACAACTCGCAGAATCACGCCCACCAACTCGGACGCGATGACACAGGAAAAACGGCGTCATTTATGTTCGTCTGTCGTAGAGTCCACATGCACCTCTGAGCCACGTTGACTGTTCATAGAGGCATGTTTCTCGCGGAAGTGAATCGCTATATGCAGTGTGTAAAACAGTTTGCGAGGGGTATCCCATGGGATCCTTAAAACAATCCTTTAAAACTGAGGTTAAAACACAATGAAGGAAGCAGTCTTTAAAAACCAATAAGCCCTGTGCCTCTATTTCATTACCGTCTCACCTGCTTCACCAATGCAGGCCCTGCAACAGTTGAGACGCTCTCTCAGCAGCTGTACTTCTCTGCGCCTAACCGGTTTACACAAAGGCAGCGCGAGACAAAGCCGCGCACACACACAGGCAGCGCCAGAGACAGACAGAGGCACACACACAGGCAGCTGGTGGGCGGATCTCCTTGAGTTTCTCTTGCGAGCGGGCACATGACCAGGCGGTGTGTATGCTTCGAGAATGAGGGTGGACGCGGCAGGACTATCTAAGAAGAGGCATGTTTGTCACGGATGTAAATCGCTGTATGTGGCGTGTGTCACGCATGCGCGAGTAGGAGGCCGCGGACGGACCTGAAACCGCTTCGAAGGATGTTCGCCGGTAGGGAATGGCGGGGTACTAACCTTTCTGCTCTCTCTTTTAGGAAAAAAGACGCTCCGCCATCATAACCTGACCGCACTACGTCCACTTCCGCCCTTTCTCCGCCATCTTCCCTGACGTCAGCAATCCCGTCATCCCTCACGCCTCCTTCCCAGCATTCCTCCACTTCCGGCTCCTCCTATATAAAATGGCCGCCGACGCCTGTGAAGGTGTCGTGCATATGAACATTTTTTGTTTGTATATTTTGACCTGTATTTTTGTGGAAAAATAACCCTTTGTTTACAGTATACGGGGCTGGAAACCCCAACCCTTTATGCTGTGTCTTTTCATTCTTTTTACAGTGGCGTAGTTGGCAGGATTTTGCACCGAAGAAAAAAGATGACTGAAAGGCAGGACCTCAATACCGTGCTGCAGGGCATGAATGCACAAATCTAGTCCCTGCAGCAAGCACAGGCCGCTACAACCCGGGAACTGGAGGCCGCGAAGGCGAAACTCGCGGAAGCCGAGAGGGTAAGGGCTGACCCGCCTCGTCCAAAACCTCCGTCCCTTGTCCCAATGACGGAGGCGGACGACATCGAGTCCTACTTAGGGATCTTTGAAAGGACGGCCACCCGGAACGAGTGGCAGCGGTCCGAGTGGGCGTCCATTCTGGCGCCCTACCTGAAGGGGCCCGCGCAGCGAGTCTATTATGACCTCCCCGAGGAGGAAGCCGCGGACTATAAGCTTCTAAAACAGGAGATCCTGGCACGCTATGGCATCACACCGAGCCAGTAGGCGAGTGAATGGCGGAGCTGGCAGTTTGACCCTGAGAAGCCGGCCCGTGCACAGGCCTTCGATTTCTGGGGAAAGATGGGGCGGTGGCTGCGGCCGAGGGTCCCCAAACCCGGAAGGTCGTGGAGCAGGTGGCCTGTGAGGGCCTGGTCAATGCACTGCCCAGCTCCCTCGCCCAGCAGGTTCGGCGCCACCCCTATACGGACATGCCAGGACTCCTGGAAGTCCTGGAGCGACAGCCCGCGGTTTTCCGAGCCGGGGGGACAGAAAGGCAAGCTCGCGGGAACCGGCAGGGACGGGCGGCCACCCCCGAGCCCTCTCGACGCGCTGCAGAAGCGCCTCCTAGACCCCGAGAAAAGCCGGCCTCCCTGCGCTGTTACAAGTGCGGAGAGACCGGCCACCTGCTACCGACCTGCCCTCTGAACACCCCCATGGAGCCGATGGACTGCACCTGGGCCACTGAGGAAAGGTACTGTACTCCGCCGCATCCCTTGGCGAGTCCCGAACACGGGAGTGGTGTTGGTAAATGGGCACTCAGTGGTGGCTCTCTTTGACTCCGGCAGCAACATAACTATTGTCGCTCGCCGTTATGTCTTACCCCGACAGTGGCTAAACAAACATCTACGGGTCACTTGTGTACACGGAGAGACCAGGACTTACCGTTCCGCAGAATGTTATCTTTCCTGGAAGGGGGAGTTGTCCAAATTGTTGGTCGCGGTGTTGCCGGAACCCCCCTATCCAGTGATCCTGGGACAAGACTGGTCACAAAGAAAATGCGGTAAGACACGCACCGCTCCTGGGGCCTCACTGGGTCTGGTTATGGAGGGGCAAGACACCCTTCCCGCGATCTCCACGCCATGCACTGAGGCAAGCCACAATGGCGCAGGCACAATGGGGGAGGTTTCTCAGGCGACGGACTCTGACCCGGAACCTCCCACCGGCGAAGGGACGAGCCAGGGAACACTACCGCCCAACCTCTCACAAGATCCCCTGAGCAACCTGGATCACCAATTTCGCTCCACGCCCGCCTCATTTAAAAGAGAGCAGTGGAATGACGATTCCCTGCGGTTTGCCAGGAATGCGATTGTTCTTCCAGGCAGCTCACAAGCTGACGGTTTCATGCCACGCGAGCCCTTCTTTGTACTGGAGAATAATCTGTTGTATCGGGTGGCAACTCACGAGGGCGAGGTGCGGAAGTTGCTGCTAGTGCCGCGTACCTTCCGGCGGGAGGTATGCGAACTAGCTCACGCACACCTCCTAGGCGCCCACCTCGGGGCTGAAAAAACATTGGAGAGAATCAAGCTCCGCTTTTACTGGCCCGGGATCAACGAGGAGGTCCGGCGCTTCTGTCAATCCTGTCCGGACTGCCAGATTCGCCAGATTCCTAGGAGGGACCGTGCTCCTCTCGTCCCAATACCCCTGATAGACATACCCTTTGACCGGATAGGGGTCGACTTAGTAGGGCCCCTGGAACCCTCGAACCGTGGCCACAAGTATATATTGGTCATGGTTGACTATGCAACCCGGTACCCAGAGGCCGTTCCCCTGCGCTCCGCTACCACCAAAAACATCGCACGGGAACTGGTCAACCTCTTTTCGAGAGTGGGTATCCCTAAAGAAGTCCTCACGGACCAGGGTACTCCCTTCACTTCAGATACGTTCAGGGAGGTTGCCAAATTACTGAGAATAAAGCACCTGAAGACGTCTGTCTACCACCCCCAAACGGATGGTCTGGTAGAACGCTTTAACCAGACGCTTAAACAGATGCTTCGCAAGGTAGTCAGCGCTGATGGCAGGAATTGGGACCAGCTCCTGCCGCTTGTGCTTTTTGCCTACCAGGAGGTGCCCCAGGCCTCTACGGGCTTCTCCCCTTTTGAATTATTATATGGGCGACAGCCCCAGGGACTTTTGGACATTCTAAAAGAAGGCTGGGAGGCTGAGGCCCTTCCCTCCTCCAATATATTGGAGTATGTAGCGCAACTGCGCGACAGGCTCACCAAAATCAGGTCGCTCCTCAAAGACCACGTGACTCGTGCGCAGGCAGCGCAGGCCCGGTGTTACAACCGCAACTCTGTCCTCCGGGAGTTCCACCCGGGGGATCGAGTGATGGTACTCGTTCCCACCTCCCACTCCAAGCTGCTAGCTCACTGGCAGGGGCCATACGAGGTTAAGGAAAGAAAGGGGCTCGTCGACTATTTAGTTAAGCAACCTAATCGTTGACCGAGCGAGAGGATCTACCATATTAATTTGTTAAAACCTTGGAAGGACAGGGAGGAGACTCCCGATACACATAGATCCCTCTCCCTATTCGCTAGCATGGCTGCCCTTAACCTCGGCGAAGAGCTAACACCCGTACAGCGGCGAGAGATAACCCAAGCTATCTACGCCATCCCCGAAGTGGTGAGCGAGTCACCAGGCCGGACCTCGCTGATTGCCCACGGTATAGTCACGGAACCCGGAGTAGTCATCCGGGAGAGGCCCTACAGACTCCCGGAGGCAAAACGCGCCGAAGTGGAACTGGAGGTACAACGAATGCTGGACTTGGACATTATCGAGGAAAGTCACAGTCCTTGGTCCAGCCCGATTGTCCTCGTTCCCAAGCCGGACGGCTCCTGGAGATTCTGCAATGACTTTAGACGTCTAAACCAGGTCTCCAAGTTCGATGCCTACCCGATGCCCCGCATTGATGACCTGCTCGAGCGGCTGGGTGCGGCTCGGTATTTGACTACTCTTGATATGACAAAAGGGTATTGGCAAATTCCCTTAACGGCATCTGCAAAAGAAAAAAACACCTTTAGCACCCCTAGTGGACATTGGCAATACAAGGTCCTCCCATTTGGGCTGCACGGGGCCCCTGCGACCTTTCAATGTCTGGTGGATAGAGTGCTGAAGCCCCACCAGTCCTATAGTGCCGCCTACCTGGATGACGTCGTCATCTATTCCGGCACCTGGGAGGAGCATCTATTGCAGCTCTCTGCTGTCCTCGCAACACTGGCTAAAGCCGGCCTCCGCATTAACCCCCGTAACTGTTTTTTTGGCTTAAAGGAGGCCAAGTATTTAGGCTACCTTGTGGGACGAGGACAGGTGAGACCCCAATGTTCCAAAGTCAAAGACATCCTTGAATGGCCCCGTCCGAATACCAAGAGACAGGTGCAGGCTTTCTTGGGGCTGGCGGGGTACTACCACCGGTTCGTACCCCGTTTCTCCGAGAGGGCAGCACCCTTGACTTGCTTAACAAAGAAGGGGGCTCCCCTGCATGTGGTATGGAACGATAAGGCGGAACACGCATTCAGTGACCTGAAACAGGCCCTTACATCGGCACTTGTATTACGGACCCCTGATTTTGGGCTACCCTTTATCCTCCAGACCGACGCTTCGGACACAGGCCTGGGCGCCGTGTTGAGCCAAAGCGTTGATGGTGTCGAACACCCCGTGATGTACCTAAGCCGGAAACTGCTGGACCGAGAGGCCAGGTATGCGGCGGTGGAGAGGGAAGCCCTGGCCATTAAGTGGGCCGTGACTTATCTCCGGTACTACCTGTTGGGTCGCGAATTCACTCTGGTGACTGATCATGCTGCGCTTCAGTGGATGTCCCTCCACAAAGAGTCGAATCCGCGGGTCACCAGGTGGTTCCTGGACCTGCAGCCCTATAAGTTCACGGTTACTTATCGCCACCGCGGCCTTCAGGCCAACGCCGATGCCCTCTCTCACAAGTCCACGACCTCTCGGTTAGGTCCGCCCGACCAGACGGTCTTGGGCTGAGGGGGGGTCGTGTCACGCATGCGCAAGTAGGAGGCCGCGGACGGACCTGAAACCGCTTCGAAGGACGTTCGCCGGTAGGGAATGGCGGGGTACTAACCTTTCTGCTCTCTCTTTTAGGAAAAAAGATGCTCCGCCATCATAACCTGACCGCACTACGTCCACTTCCGCCCTTCCTCCGCCATCTTCCCTGATGTCAGCAATCCCGTCATCCCTCACGCCTCCTTCCCAGCATTCCTCCACTTCTGGCTCCTCCTATATAAAATGGCCGCCGACGCCTGTGAAGGCGTCGTGCATATGAACATTTTTTTGTTTGTATATTTTGACCTGTATTTTTGTGGAAAAATAACCCTTTGTTTACAGTATACGGGGCCGGAAACCCCAACCCTTTATGCTGTGTCTTTTCATTCTTTTTACACGTGTAAAACAGTTTGTTTGTCGCGGATGTGAATCGCTGTATGCAGCATGTAAAACAGTTTCCGAGGGGTTTCCCATGCGTCTTCTTCACTCACGGAAAATTATATATTGCTCTCTCCAGAGTTCCATCTTTTCATTCACTTTCTGTTGTATCCTCAAACCCTCCCTTTTTAGACAACTGTGTCTTTCCAGACGTGTTCAACCATCAATAAATAATTATGCGGCGTTTGTTATGCCGCGGGTTCACTATTGTGTTGTATTTTGCTCTCTCCAGAGTTCCATCGTTTCATTCACTTACTGTTGTATTCTCAACCCGTTTTAGACAACCGTGTCTTTCCAGAAGTGTTTAGCATTCAATAAATAATTATGCATGAGATTGAGTGTGTGTCTACCCGGCGCAGAGAGGCGTGGGTAAGCCGTTGAACCCCATTCGGGCTGCAAACCGTGGAATTCCCACTAAGTGCGACTCATACGCTCCCACTGGTTACGTCCCTACCCTTTTTACACACCCCCCTCCCACCTCGGTACTACCGTGGTCGGATGTCTTGGTGGATTATATATAGAAAAGCAGCCAAAACCGCACAGAGCAATGAAAGTCTATGTGAGTCACAGGTGCATCTGGACTGTGCAAAGACGACAACGACTCAAGTGACGAGTTGGAGGTGGGCACATGAGCAGGCAGTGTATACTGAACGAGAAATCAGCAGACTAGCATGACAGAGGGAGCGGGATGGATGTCCTTCTCCTCTCCTCCCGTTCCACCCTCCGCGCCTGAGCGCCGTGCACCCCCATCCCTCCGTCTGGCAGGAGAAGGCGCGATGGCGGTCCGCCAGTTTTCAGTCATGGACGATTGTGTGTTGGTTCGTTCTGTGCATTGTTACAATGTTGCTTTTCTTGCTGATTTATTACATTACTGATTTTTCAAATGTTAATTTTCTCCCTGTGCTTAAAAATCATTAAAAAACCGGCCTGATTATGTGGCGTATGGTACGCCGCGGGTTGGCTAGTATTATATATAAATACTGTATATATTTAAGTAGCATATCTATATATTTCTCTGCAATTATTGCACTGTTTTAAGTTCAGCATTTATTTTTTTGTCCTTTGTTTTGTTTACCTTCTACTGTATGTTTACAGTTCATGGAAATGCATTACAGAAGAGTAAATTAAAATGAATAAAAGTGTATTTCTGATGCTGCATGGCACAACAGCTAAATGGTTTCTTAAGCAACTTTACAGGTCTTTCTTGTCATGATATTATATAATATGTAACTGATGTTTATGCTTGATAAAGTTATTTTAGTTTGTTTATTTAGACAAATACAGAAATAAATCTGTATTGCACAGTGATAAAAAATACATGTAAATGAGCACAACATTTTAATTCTTACTACAGTATTACTTTAACACTTCCATGTTTTACATTTGCATCTCATGCATTAATTAGTAGTATTATTTAAAAATTTTCTCAAAGTTATAGCAAGTTTCTAGTAACTATAGATAATTAATGATTTATATTCTTGAATACACCTAACAGACCCCTATAGCATGGAATACTTTGGCATTAGTAGTTTTTCCCTAGGGTGATATGATGATGACTTCCAATAATAGCTGTAGCAATTTTGTTGATGTTGTTTTGTTGTTTTTAATACAATTAACACCTTTATATATAAGACTGTATAAGTAAGATACTGCACTAACATAATGAGTACAAAATGCCACTATCAACAGCATGTAAAGATTTCCACTTTTCTTTAACCTTACTATTGCTTGCTGCCTCTGCTGGTTTTCAGACAAGTACTATTTGCAAACTACTAGGCATATTTGACTTACCAGGGTTAGAAAGTGACGGTGACATTGTTATTGGAGGCCTATTTCCAGTTCATTTTAAGGAATCTGAAACTAATCTCTCATTTGATATTCGTCCTACTACAACGAAATGTGACAGGTAGGTCAAAAAATGGACTTATATGAAAAAATGTGATTTAGTTCTTTCATAAATACAGTAACAAACAAAAAGGACACTTAATGCTTTGTTAGTTAATAGTAAGATTACACCTCATCTTCTGGCAAAATAGACTGCTTTTATTCAGATAATTATAGCTGTCAACATTGAGGACAACACAACAATTTTATTTATGGAAATGAACTCTAACTTATTTGAGGGTTTTTGGACACAATATCACAAAATTTATGGAATAAACAACAATATACAAAAGTTCTGGTTTTCCAAAGATTTAATCTATTTATACTGCTGCACACAATCAATCAGACAGCCAAGAAATAAAAGAGTTGTATCTCTTTAAATATTTCATTTAAGTACTATATTATATTAATTTATTTAAAAAAATGACAATTCTTTAGTTCTTCTGTAAATGTATATTGATTTCTATGATAAGGATCATTAGTTTTTCAAGCTAGTCAAATTCTTATGTGCATTTATGGCAGATGTTTAAATACTTGTCTTTCATTTTTAACAAATATTTTTTTTTTATTGTTTAATAAATGCATTTTTCCAAGCATTGTCACTCATTTGAAATGGAGGAGCCTTTTTTTCTAAAAGGTTGGATTTGTTAGTTTTGATTTTAGAGCATTCCGTTGGGTTCAAACGATGATCTTTGCCATTGAGGAAATAAACAAGAACCCTACACTGCTGCCAGGTGTAACACTAGGATATAAGATTATAGACACCTGTGACAACATTCACAACGGTCTGCAGGGTGCTCTAAAATTGGTGAATGGCAAAGATGAAACATCATCTTTAAATCATTGCAATGCAAGTAATGCTGTCCCTGCAATTATTGGATTAGCTTCATCTTCACCAACGAGGGCCATAGCTCATACAATAGGACCCTTTGGAATTCCAGTGGTAAGTACCTGAATAACAGTATTAACAGATTAAGCAACCTGAATGAGTGTGTTTATTGCTTTTTATTTGAACATCAACTTTTATTACAACCATCCTTTTTTTAACCTTAATCTGTGCAGGATCACAGAGAACCAAAGGCTATATTGGCAGAAGCCAAGTGTAGGAGGGAATCTAGTGAATTACATTGATCTTTTTATTGAAATAAAACAGCCTTTCTTTTATTCATTTTTTTATTTGTTTGTTTTATTACAATGCCTTGGTGAGCTGAAGTCCCTTTTACTGTAGAAGAATTTTGTACAAAGCATGAAACAGGCTTGGTTATAATGGCAGTTAGTCAAAGGACACAGTCTCAAACACCTCACTCACTAGACCTATATATTAGCTTGCCACATTTGTCCTTTGGATGATCAAGAAAAATTAAGTATTAAGAGAAAAGTTATCTAGATATAGGGATAATGTTCAAACTCTTCACAGAGAGTGACTAAGCTGAACATTGAATACAAGACTGGAGCTATGAGGTAGAAGCAGTGTTAACTACTGACCAACCCTGACAAAATGGTATAACACTACTACAATTCCTGTCATTGACTGTATAAAGCTTGTACATTCTCCTCACTTCTATATCCATTTTCTGTTTATATGTTGAGTTCCTTTCAAGAAAAGCATAAAAGGCTAATTTTGAAATCTAAATTGTCCTAGTATGTGTCGGTGTGGATGTGTCCTTGATTTATCTCTGTATTGTGTCTGAAGCTGCCATGATAAGCTCTAAGTCACCAGAACCAATTACAATCAAACAAGTGGTTTCAAATAATGGATTGATGTGTGCAAGGATAACTGAATATTTGTAAAAGAAATCATTACTTGAAAGTTTAGTTTACAGTTAAGAATAACAAAAACTGTAGCCAATAAATAATATATCCCCTATTGTTTGTAATGTTTCAGTATTTTACTTCATTTCATTTTTATGATTTGTTTTTGCTGTTCATGTTTTATTACACAAACATATACTACTGTAAGATTCGTTAAACATTATTTTATGAAAATGTACAGTTGATGATCTAATTACAAAAGATTAATAATGTCTGCAACATTTCTGCAAAAGTACTTTCTAATAACAATAAGTTACAGTTCTATGATTCACTTTTTTTTATGTGTACGTGTTTTTTTATTTCAATTTCTTTTTAGGTCAGTTATTTTGCAACTTGTGCTTGTTTGACAGACAAAAAGGAATTTCCCACATTTTTGCGGACAGTGCCTAGTGATTTATTTCAAGTTAGAGCACTTGTTCAGCTGATCACCCATTTTGGATGGACTTGGGTGGGTGCCATTGCAACGGACGATGATTATGGCCATTATGGCATTCAGTCTTTTGCAGATCAAGCTAAAGAAAAAGGAGTTTGCCTTTCATATTATGAAACTATCCCCAACATTTACTCTGAAGCAAAGCTCAGGCAGATTGTAACCACAATAAAAAAATCAACAGCAAAGGTGATCATAGTCTTTGCCTCAGAGGGGAAATTCTATGAACTGCTAAAAGAAGTTCTAAGGGAAAACATCACAGACCGACAGTGGATTGCAAGTGAAGCTTGGGTGACAGCTGCTCTGCTAACAACAGATGAGTTTTACAAAATTTTAGGAGGAACAATTGGCTTTGCTTTTCGGGGAGCTCAGATATCTGGACTTCTTGAGTTTCTTCAGAGGGTAAAGCCTTCTCCTCACCAAAAGCATGTGTTGGTTAATATGTTCTGGGAAGAAATGTTTAATTGCAGACTTAATTTCTCAGAAGAGTATATAGCTCATGAAACTACCAAAACACGCATTTGCACAGGTTCAGAAAACCTACTTGAAACAAAAAGCATTTTTTTGGATGTTTCTCAGTTAAGAGTTTCCTATAATGTTTATAAAGCAGTATATGCTATTGCTCATAGTCTGCACAAGCTGCTGGAATGTGACAATGAAGACAACTTAGGCCAGAATATCTCATGTAAATCTTTCTTTCCATTAAGGCCATGGCAGGTATATATATACATATATATATATTTGATCTCTCTCTAAACAAAAGTAGAAAGTCCAATATCCAGTTGTGCAGTAAGGTTACATATTCATATGTACAGTTCAATATGATTTATAATGACCAGAGTTATACTCATTTACAGATGCTACAGAAGTTTATACTTTAAAGATAATGGGTTTCAATTAAGATATGAAGACCATATCTACACAGATTTACAGTGGTGTGAAAAACTATTTGCCCCCTTCCTGATTTCTTATTCTTTTGCATGTTTGTCACACAAAATGTTTCTGATCATCAAACACATGTAACCATTAGTCAAATATAACACAAGTAAACACAAAATGCAGTTTTTAAATGATGGTTTTTATTATTTAGGGAGAAAGAAAATCCAAACCTACATGGCCCTGTGTGAAAAAGTAATTGCCCCCTTGTTAAAAAATAACCTAACTGTGGTGTATCACACCTGAGTTCAATTTCCGTAGCCGCCCCCAGGCATGATTACTGCCACACCTGTTTCAATCAAGAAATCACTTAAATAGGAGCTGCCTGACACAGAGAAGTAGACCAAAAGCACCTCAAAAGCTAGACATCATGCCAAGATCCAAAGAAATTCAGGAACAAATGAGAACAGAAGTAATTGAGATCTATCAGTCTGGTAAAGGTTATAAAGCCATTTCTAAAGCTTTGGGACTCCAGCGAACCACAGTGAGAGGCATTATCCACAAATGGCAAAAACATGGAACAGTGGTGAACCTTCCCAGGAGTGGCCGGCCGACCAAAATTACCCCAAGAGCGCAGAGATGACTCATCCGAGAGGTCACAAAAGACCCCAGGACAACGTCTAAAGAACTGCAGGCCTCACTTGCCTCAATTAAGGTCAGTGTTCACGACTCCACCATAAGAAAGAGACTGGGCAAAAACGGCCTGCATGGCAGATTTCCAAGACGCAAACCACTGTTAAGCAAAAAGAACATTAGGGCTCATCTCAATTTTGCTAAGAAACATCTCAATGATTGCCAAGACTTTTGGGAA
>JANRMT010062854.1:80949714-80963267 GCA_026402145.1 Polypterus bichir lapradei
GGGGCAAATAGTTTTTCACACCACTGTATTGTCAAGCCTGGGTCAAAGGAGAGGGGAAAAAGGGAACAGGTTTCTGAGGGAAAAATGTCTTTATTGCTAAACTGGCAGATACAAACACGAGAACCTTTCCAGATGGGGTTTTATCAACAGCAAGAAGCTCATCAAGCAGGTTCAATGGCTCAAAGGCAGCAACTGGAGCTGAGGCAGTCAGAGAGAGAGAGGTCAGAAGAGTGAGCCGTTAGGTTGGCCGGGCTCAATCTTTTAAATGTTCCAAACATGCAAGCCTGCAGCTGATCCTACAAAGGTGACTGGTAAAAGTCTGTTTGTTTCCCATTGAAATACTGTTTAAGAGAGAGTTTCTGAATTGCAGCTGTGTTTCTTTGTCATAGTTTTACTGTTAAGAGTTGTGGCACCGGTCACACTCCCACCCTCAGCTTTGTTCACATCCCTGTGAACTAAGCGACATTCCAAACCGGGCTCAGCTAGCCAAGAGAGGACATCATCATTGACGTGCACAGAGCTGGGATGATGACAGACAAGAAAATTAAACGGCTGTAAGCTAATGAACCACCTTGTGAGTTCAGAGTTTATATCTTTCTTTCTGTAGAGCCACTGTAGGGGAGCGTAATCAGTCCCCAAGGTAAATTTATGACCCCACAAGTAATAATGGAGTGCTTCCACCTCCCATTTAATTGCCTAACACTCTTTCTCAATGGTTGAATAATTATGTTCTCTGGGAAGCAGTTTGCTACTCAAATATGTGATGGGATGCTCCTCACCATCAAAAACCTGAGACATGACAGCCCCCAAACCAAACAAACTAGCATCTGCCTGCATTATGAATTCCTTAGAAAAGTCAGGATTCCTTAAAACTGGGTATGAAGACAAAGCAGTCTTCAAATCAGAGAAGGACCATTCACAATCATTGGACCAGACAATGCAGTCGTTCTTCATAAGAACTGTTAGAGTAGCAGCTCTTTTTGCAAAATTTGGGATGAATCTTCTATAATAACTACCAACTCCCCGGAAGGCACAGACCTGCTTTTGCGTTTCCCGATAGGGATAAGCAAATATCTCACCTGCCTTCTTCAGCTGAGGTCTAATCAAACCTTTCCCCATAGAATATCCCAAATAATGTGTTTCAGAAATTCACAACTTACATATCTTAGGGTTATCTGTCAACCCAGCCTGCCTCAAGCATTCAAGCACAGCCTGAAGATGTTCCAATGCCAATCTTTAGAAAAAATGATGATATGATCAAGATAAGTCCCAGAATATTCAGAATGGGGGCGCAAAATCTGATCCATCATACACTGGAAACCTAGAGTCACGCCATGCAGTCCAAACGGGAGCCTAGTAAATTTGAATAACTCGTCTGGGTGGCGAACACTGTCTTTTCACAACTGGAAGCCTCAAGAGGTACCTGCCAGTACCCCTTCGTAAGATCGAGCGTAGAGATATACGATGCCTGACTCAGTTTCTCCAGTAATTCATCAATATGCAGCATTGGATAAGCATCAAATTTGGAAACTTTCAACTTCAAGGGCTAAAATCAATACAGAACTGAATCAAACTGTCTGGTTTTGGGACTAATACGATCAGGCTCCATCAATCGCTCTTACTCCCGCGAATTATGCCTAATTCAAGCATCTATTTGACCTCATTGCACACTGCTTTCTTCCTCACCTCTGGTATCCGATACAGGCGCATTCGTACTTTAACATCAGACTGCGTTACGATTTTATGTTTCACAAGTTTAGTGAGGCAAGGCCGTGAGAAAAAGACATCAGTGTTCTACCAATCAGAGACAGCAACTCCATTTTCTGAGTGTCCGTCAAATTGCCACCAATAGTATCGTCAGTCTAGGAGACTGCAGCCACGCACATTAACACCTCCTGCGGTTCACACCATTCTTTTAAGAGATTAACATGTAATATTTATACAGGCTTTTGCCAGCCCAGTATTCAAACTTTGTAATTTACAGAACCCATATGCTCTTCTACTACAGCAGGACTCTGCCATTTTGCCAGGAAATTATGTGGGTCAAAAGGAATAAGAACAAGTACCTGATTGCCCTTTTTGAATTTGCGAAGTTTACTTTTCTTATCATAATTACGTTTTTGGGTATCCTGCTCACACTGTTGATGCTCTATGGCAGGGTTATCAGTCTCTGGTCCTGGAGGACCACAGTGGCTGTAAGTTTTCATTCTAACCCTTTTCTTAATTAGTGACCTGTTATGCTGCTAATTATCTTCTTTTGAATCAATTTTAATTGACTTGTTTTTTAAGATTTGTTCCCCAGAATTTCTTCATCGTCCTCTGAATTGCTTCATCTCTTTACTTAAATGGCACCCAAACAGAAATGAAATGTGAAGTGAGTGAGCCAACAGAAGACCACATAAGTTAGGGTCTCAAACTCCAACCAATTGCACTCCAAACAGTTGCTTGATTAGGCGCAGATTTCTGTTGTTAATTAAACCTGTTCTTTAATTACACAGCTTGTTGCTACTCTTATTGTGCAATAGTAGACGTTTCTGAAATTATTGATTTTCTCTTTTCTAAGAGCACTGTTAAAATGTTTTGTGGACATGAGCAGATCAACATTCCTGAGACCTTCATTTTTCTTTATTTTCAGGTATTGCATGATGGACACAGTTTGCTGGTCATGTTTCGGATCATTTTGTATCTCACTATTGTTTGGCAGCTAATTAAGAAAAAAGAAACAATTAAGGGGTCTGAGCCTTCAACAGCAAGTCAATTACAATTAATTCAAAATAAGTTAATTAGCAGCAAAATCAGGTCACTAATTAAGAAAAGGGTTAGAATGAAAACCTGCAGCCACTGTGGCCATCCAGGGCTAGAGTATGAGAACCCTGCTCTACAGCAATAGAGGATAGTTTAGAAATTTGTTCCTGCAGTGAAATGACCTGGTCAAAAAAATTTCAAACTGTGAGTGTTAGTCTGTAAACCCATCCATTTCATGAATAATATCAAGACACTCCACGGAAACCTGCCAAGCAGTAACTCAAATGGACTTATGCCAGTAAAAGCCTGAGGGGATTCTCGAATTGCAAACATGAGGAACAGCAGGACAGAATCCCAGGATGTTGGGTCATCATGAACCACTTGCCTGATCATCTGTTTTAAAGTCTTGTTAAATCGCTGCATCAGGCCATTCGTCTGAGGATGGTAAACAGTGTGTCACAGATTTCTGGGATTGTTACCCGGATAGGACACCTCTTTGCTGTAAGGATTGGGGGAGCAAACCTGGTCAGAGAGTTACCTCCCCTGGGACGCTAGATGGAAGCTCCCATGGGTTGCAGCGGTGCCTCTGACTCCCACAGGGCTTCATGGGAGATGGAGTTGTCGACAGCCTTGTTGGGATCCGGAAGTGCTGCCAGGGGGTGCTGCAGCTGTTTCTGAGCCCGTGTGGACGGTTCTTCTGCCACACCCAGAAGTGCTGCCAGAAGTGGGGCAACGAGCACTCAAAGCACTTCCGGGTGTCTTATACAGTATAAGGGGCCAGCAGGTAGTACTCGGTGAGCCAGAGTAGGGTGGAAGGTGGATGAAGCTTGCCGAGGAGGAGTGGAGGAGAAAAGAGAGAAACAGAAGGAAAAGAGGAATATTGTGCTTGTGCATTGGGACTGTGTTTTGGGCTCCTGGGAATGGGGAAGATGTTCTCCACGAGTGAAGGAAAATAAAAGCACTTGTGTTTTTATAAGTGTGCCTCCCGTGTCGGGTTGGGTGGCTGGCACGCCCCCTAGTGGCTCTGTCACAAGTGGTTCTCAATTTCTTAATGGCAAGACCTTTACAAAGAAAGTAAAGTGTGTTACAATAATGAGACATACTCTGATAAAGGTTTGGGGCAGCCACCCGTATATTCTGGTATCCTGGCTGCAAAGTCGTTTTTTTTCACAATACACAGCACTGATGTGCATACAGATGAGTCCAAAACAAGACTGAGGGAAAAGGGAAAAAGGGCAGGCTTTTAAAGGGGAAGACAGGAAGTAAGGTCACAAGGATCGGGCCTGTGTTCTTCAATCATTGGATCGAGCCCGGACGTGACATCACAGGGGCCGGAGCTGGTAAGGTCTACTTCTATTGGCTCGGTCCCGGAAGTGACGTCAAGAGAGCCAGGTGGAATCTCCCGGGAATGGTCTACAGGAAAGGGAGAAAAAGAGTCAGTGCACTCTGCCACATCCCGGCATGCCTCAGAACTGCCTTCACTCAAGCCCTTTAGCTGCCTCCCTTGTGCACGTGTGTGACAAGGGAAAGAAAGTAAAAAGCATACCCTTGTCAGTTAAAATTTCCCGGGGAATGCCAATACCAGTAAAGATCTCACACAGAGCCCTTGCAACAGTGGGCAAGTTGGCCTTCTGCAGAGCGGCAACTTCAGGATATCTCATTGCACTATCAACCAGCATGAGTATATACTGAAAATCATTCCTACTCTTAGGGAGTGGGCCAACAATATCCAGCCCAACTCATTGGAAGGGAACATCTTAAATAGGTATTGGTGAGAGTGGAGCCCTATGTGATCTGTGAGCGGAGACCACCTGACAGTCAGGGCAAGACTTACAGGACTGCTCAACATCTCTGCCCATATTCAGCCAATAGAACTGTTTCAAGACGTGGTCCCTAGTTTTCTCAGCACTGAGATGTCCGCCAAAGACATGCGCGTGAGCAGTCTTCAATACAAGCTCTCTATGCTCAACAGGGATGACCAGTTGTTCAATCAGACCGCCACCTATATGATCGGAAATCACCCGATAAAGGAAGCCGCTTTTAAACAAAAAGTGTGGAGTTTTAAAGCTAACAGACTCACGCTCCTTATCGTAGGAATCATCAGCAGCATAAGCTTGTTTAATTGCAAACTGTAAGGAACTTTCAGCTCGTTGCAAGTGTGCAAACTCCATCTGCTCACCTGCCGATGCCTCCAGAAGGGCAGGGACAGCTGCTTCCTATGAAAAGCTTAATGGACCATCCACACTGAAGGGATCGGGTTCAATTTCCAAGCTAGTGTCCTGGCCAGTTCTGCCAGCTACCAGCCCCTCCCCTCCTACCAAAGGTGCAGGTGCTTTGTAGTTGGCCAAGACCCAAGGAAAGAGAGCATTTCTCTTTCTAGCCAAAAAGGACCAGGGACAGGAGTCGGATATGGAAAACTTGTTTTGCAAATGTCTCGATCAGCACCGGCAGCAGGCAGCCTGCTATCCCATTCCTCACTGACACAGCTTTAGTTGTACACAGAGTTCTCCCAGCTCAAGTCTGTTTATCTGGTGCTTTGAATTGTATAGGGTAAATAATATATCATTATTTGGAACACATACATTTCATGTGTGTTCCGTGTCCACAAAGATCTGTGAAAATGTAGGATGACAGGAAATGCAAGGCAAGAAATGTTGAATACATAACTAGAAGAGAAACTTTTTTCATGTTCTACTAATGATTGGCAAAATGCTGGCATGAAGTGTATAATATGTGATGAATGAAGTCCAAATATTAAATAAACACTTTCACAAAAGACACAGATATAACAAAGCAAATGCACTTGTTTTGTAGAATTTTACCAAAGTAAAAGAAATTGGGATAGGGTATGGCATACATACATACATATACATCTGCTTGGCTGGTGCAGAGGTAGGAACTGTTGTCTCCAAGTCAAGAGGTTATGGGTTCTTCACACATTAACTGTTTTGAAAAGTGAGTGGCTATCATTATTACTATTATAAAGTAAAAACATACATTTGATTTGAGTCTGTAACAGCTAGTGTAAATGTATGGTGCTTGTAAAGGTTAGCGTTTTTTATTCAGTTTAATTCTCTCAGTCACGTTCATGCTCCCCCCGATCTGACACTGTTAGTTTTCAAATAAAGACGTGAACAGAAGCCCACCCCTCAAGAAACATTCAATCACACATAAGAACAACGCAGCTGCAGCAGACGTAAAGGCGAAAGATGGCACCATTTGGATGCAGCAAGAGGTTGGGCGTCATCCTGCCAGTGAATCTGCCACATACATGCATAACCTTCAACGACATGCAAGCAATTCACCCAAAAAGAAGAAGTCTGTCTGCATTCTTAGTACCAAGCAGAGTTGTGTTGCGGTGCAGCAGTCTATTAGCGAGAGAAAGCGATGTGAAGAAGTTGTCTGTTGTTACCATTCTACCTTTGTCCAGAAACAGCTCCATATGCTTTATATCTCAGAATGTCTTTCTCCTGTGGGACGACTGGGATCTTTTCCTAAATAAGAAGTAGCATTGCACATGTACTTTGTCTCCAAATCTGCCGCAATCCAAAACTTTATTCCAAATATGTCAGGCTTGGTTGAGATTTATTGCAAGAAAGGAAAATGGACCTTGGTTGGAAACATTTTAACCCCTAACTAGTCTTGAGAGAAACCATAGAGTTTTGCTTCACAGACAGTTTCAATTACGAAAGCTGTCACTAAAATGAGGTTTTGAGTATTTTTAAGTTTTTGGGGGTGGAAAGGAAGGAATATTGATCTCTAAGGGTAATTCTGCAGCCAAAAGCAGAGTCTTGGCACATTTCTGGTTTTACAGGCCAAACTCTGCTACATGGGTTTTAAGGGCAAGGCGTATGTACAGTTTGAGAAGTCTACCTTTTGCTAGCCTTAAGACAACAAGTAATAACTGCATGGTTTTACCTAAATGCTGAAATTATGTAAGCCACTCCATGTAGAGTCAGCTAAAAGGAGCAGAAGCTAAATCCAGACTAGGAGCAGATGCAGACAGAAATTAATCTAGAAATTCTACTCCATTACAAAGATATGAGGTGGATTCTTAGGTGTACATAAGTCCTAACTTTTGGGTGAAAGCTGATGCATGAGTTTGCACATCAATACTTTTTACAGTTACTCATCTTATTGACATGGACAATAAGAAGCCCGGAAGGTAAGATAGCAGACTGTCATCCTATTATAATGATACTACCTTATGAGATGGTTAGGGAACATAGTATGTTGGGCCTGATTGACTAGTGATTTATACCTTGTTTCAGCAGTTCTCCTTCTAGAAATGTTTCATTTTATTTTCTTTAATAATTTATTTGGTCTGGGGGGTATGGAAGTGTTGAAAATATTATTCTTAATTTCTTATAGTTGTTAAATATTTCTCTATTATTTCTCTGTAAACTGATCTTTTGTTAGAAGCTGAAATAGATTCTAATAGCAGTTGATAACAGATAAATTACATTTGTCTGTGACAGACAGCTGTATAAAGTTCACTTTTTAACAACTCAGCAGAATTTTGAGTGTAATTGAACTTTGATAGAAACATGTCATGTAACGATTTGAACAGGCAATTTTTTGAGGAGCCCAGTTGATCAGGGAACCCTATAAAAACCCTTAGTCTGGGCAAAATCCAGACACACAAGCATATGTCAAGTTCTGTCCAAGTGTCTCAATTTTGCATGTAGTATTATAAATAAATTGCAATTTCTCTGAGCTAAATTATTGATTTCTTCAACAGGTGAGGCCAGATTTTATGTGTGTAGCAACCAATATGAGCTCCCAGAGTAAAGAGCTGAAATTGATGTCTTTCTTGAAATACAGTGATCCCTCGCTATATCGCACTTCGACTTTCATGGCTTCACTCCATCGCGGATTTTAAATGTAAGCATATCTAAATATATATCACGGATTTTTCGCTGGTTCGCGGATTTCTGCAGACAATGGGTCTTTCAATTTATGTTACATGCTTCCTCAGTTTGTTTGCCCAGTTGATTTCATACAAGGGGCGCTATTGGCGGATGGCTGAGAAGCTACCCAATCAGAGCACGTATTACATATTAAATAAAACTCAATGATATACGATATGCTTCCCACACGCTGCTTTGCACACTTAAAAGCTCTAACAGCCCGTATTGATTTTTCATTGTTTGCTTTTCTCTGTACCTCTCACTCTCTCTGAGAAATACAGGCAAATACTTATCCATCATGCAATACCATCAGGGAGGCGTATGATTGGCCCCATTATCTGCTCCTGACGGAGGGGGTGTGAGCAGAGGGGCTGTTTGCGCAGTGGCTGTTTGCTTAGAAGATACGGACACGCCTGTAAAAACTGCTGAAAGACTACCTTCACATTGATCCCTTCATTGCGCCGCTTTATCGCGGTGCTTGCATACTTAAAAGCGCAACAGCCCTATTGATTTTTGATTGTTTACTTTACTCTCTCTCTGACATTCTCCGCTCCTGACATGCACCTTGAAGAGGAAGATATGTTTGCATTCTTTTAATTGTGAGAAAGAACTGTCATCTGTCTTGTCATGGAGCACAGTTTAAACTTTTGACTAAAGGGTGTTATTTCATGTCTAGAAAGCTCTAATAATGTTAAAAAACGTATTTAGAAGGTCGTAAACAGGTTTTCAATGCTCTGTGAAAATATTAGATTTATAAATAAAGAATCCTACTTCTTGGAAATTCATTTATCTGTCTGGAACGGATCAACCGCTATAAACGAGGGTTTACTGTATAACTGTGCGGAGAATATTTATAAACAGTGTGGGAGAGTTTCTAAGGGCTTAAAATATATAAAAATAACCATACAAACATATGGTTTCTACTTCGCGGATTTTCACCTATCGCGGGGGGTTCTGGAACGCAACCCCCGCGATCAAGGAGGGATTACTGTACTACAAAAAGGCAGCAATTGAAGAACCACAGAATCAGCACTTGCAGTGTAATGAATTCTACTTAATGTCCTCTTCAAGGTTTAAATAATCATAATATCTCTGCTTGTTCAGATGGTACTTTTGTCTTTTTGCTCTGCAACTAACCTTATTAGAAGACAAGTTGATGGAAGTGAAGGTCAGTACTCCAGTCTCTGCCTACAAAGCCAATTGCTAAGTTTATATTTACAAGCCTTTACAAACAAATTCTTAAGATTAATAACCGTGAAGGATCTGTCATTTTCTGGAAAGTGCCATGATTAGAAAATCAGGAAGAAAACAATTAAAAAGAAAATTTCTTATGAAAATGAAGCAGAACTCATGGAAGCCTGCATTTTTCACTTTCATTAGAAAGCTGTGACAGCAATACGTGTCTGTTTAATATTCTTATAAAAATATGATTTGTTGTATATTCAGTTACTAAACAGTGAAAGTAAAAACAACCTAATATATTCAAACTTTTATTTAATATTGCACCCACCAGAGTAAGCCCCCTCATAAGGCAATTTCACAGAAAAAGCTCAAAAGCATGATAAAACACAGTGAAATTGTCATGAGTCTATGTCAGTGTGACAGAGGCCTCGAAACACAGTAATGATCTTAGTTTAGTTAGGAGATGAGTAACATGAAAAGCTGTTAGTACAGCAAAGTCTGAATTACCACAGCTAGGTTTTGTGGATCTGATTTTGAAAGAATTACAAATAAGAAATGCAAGAATGAAAAGAGCACAATTTAAATATTATGATCGGTGGAGTCAGAAAGTAAGGGAGTCAGTGAAATGGATTCAAAAATAAATGTTAAATCAGGGCTTATTTATCTAGTAAATTCATTATCTTTTGTATTTTGTAATATTATTTAAATTAAATCATTACCTGCTGATTCATGTTAGAAGATAATTCAATTTGTGCAATACCTGAACACCCTCATTTATTTGCTGGCTATAAGCAACTTGTGAGATGCACATGATTATAGCTAACTCAACTAATATATTTATAAACCATTTGCCAATCAATATTTTACATTTTATGTGACTAGGCAAGCAAATACAACTCATCTATTAAAATCTTCCCATCTTCATTGAGTACCTTTTCCTTTGATTAAAATATTCTTAAAGTGATTTTTGGGGCATTTTTGCCATCATGAATTTCTTTGTATTTTTCTCAGGCTTCAGCAAAACAATGTAACATTTAGGTGCAAAAATGCAAAACAGTAAACCAAAGCTAGAGGCCAAAATGGCAAAGATTTCCACAGCAACTGTGTACTTTCCAGGTGAACTAATGTAAGCTGGAATAAATGTGATCCAGACGGCACAGAATATTAGCATGCTGAAAGTGATAAACTTAGCTTCATTGAAGTTATCTGGTAACTTACGAGCTAAAAAAGCTAGAATAAAACAAAATGTTGAAAGAATACCAATGTAACCTAAGACAACATAAAATGCAACTGAAGATCCAACATTACATTCCAAAATGATTTTATCTTTAGAATATTCCATGTTTCTATCTGGGTATGGTGATGAAACTGTCAGCCAACCAATGCAGATCAAGACCTGCAGAAATGTGCATGCAAACACACTCATTCTCTGCTGGAAGGGGCCAAACCATTTCATAACGTTAGTGCCAGGGACTGTGGCTCTAAATGCCATTAACACTACTATAGTTTTTCCTAAGACACATGACAGGCACAAGGCAAACGTAATCCCAAACGCTGTATGGCGCAGCATGCAGGACCAGCTGGACGGCTTGCCAATGAATGTAATTGAGCAAAGGAAACAGAGAGTTAATGACAACAAAAGAAGAAAACTTAATTCCGAGTTATTGGCTTTAACAATGGGAGTGTTTCTGTACTGAAAAAATATCAAAGCTATAGCAACAGTTATACTGGCACCACTTAAAGAAAAAAGAACTAAAATAATCCCAAGTACATCTTCATAGGAGAGGAATTCAAAAATCTTCTCAATGCATTGATCTTTTGCCATATTCGGCCAGTATTCCAGAGGACACTGAGTGCATTCTGTGGAATCTGAAAGAAATTGAATAATTATTAGTCAATTGGAAATTGCATCATTAAAATAACACGGGTTGCAATGGATAACATTGCAAAGATGACAGATTTAAATTTGGCCTGGAGTGCTGCAAGTGCGAAATCCGAATGCTTTTATTGCTTTCACGTACAATAATTACATTTCCTTCTGCATGCTTTTAACTTGGTTGGTATGTTTAAATTTTTCTTCTTTCTTTTTTGTGCTGTGTTTGATGAAGCAGAGACCATTTCTGGATTGGTTTGTGCTGGTTGCTTCGTTTTGCATATGTACACTCATCAAATCTCCCAGCCATTGTCTCTGTTCTAGCTGACTGCGCTTTAAATGACAAATGCTTTTAAACACTGATGGTCAAAAATATACTTGAAGAATAAAATGACAATGTACTGTTTGTATCCAAAATAAATAAATAAATAAAGGAATAATACTGAGAAATGGTGCTAAACTTACTAAAATGAAATAAAAAATGAGACAAAAAAATTAAACAACTGTCTTAGTACCAAAAATCCAAGTAAATCCAATAGCCATTTTCTCTTACTACAAAAATGCTTTTGTTTAGAATGGTGCTTTATCAAAAATTGTTATGGTTAAGCTTATTTGTAAGTTCTGAGAGACTAAAATAAAATCTTATAGTATGATTTACTATTACCCTACTTGTTACTGTATTTACAATGCTAAGAATTACTTATTAGTACTAAAAATGACAAATCAGGTATTCAGATGTTCACCTGTTCTCTAATTTTACTGAAATTCTAAGCTGAAATTTTGTTATCTAATATTTTTATTTCAAACAATTAAAATTAGTTTGCATAGTTAATGAACATTATGTTAGTAGAAAAAAGAAAAATACTGCTTGCATACAGTGAGCATAGAAAAGAATCACCCGCTTCAAAATATTCACTTTTGTTCCTTTGCAGTCTGAAGACATACACAAAAAATATTTCTCCAGCTGTTTTTAGTCAATGCAACTTATAACAGCCAAGTGAAAGATGCAATAGTAACAGTTCAGGGAATCACTGAGATGGTTAAAGGATCACCCCCCTGTGTCAGTACTTTGTGGAACCACCAACCTTTTGCTTACAGTCATGAGTCTTTTGAGATTCATCTCTACCAACTTTGCACATCCAGACTGTGCAATATTTCCTAACTCTTCTTTACAGAACTGTTAAAGGGCAGTCAAATTGGATGGTGAACATTGGTGGACTGCAATCTTCGTGTCATTCCACTGATTCTTAATAGGGTTTAAGTCTGGACTGGAAAAAGCCATGCAAGGGTATTCACCTTTTTCTCCTTCAGCCAATGTGTGGTCCGTTTTGCTGTGTGCTTTGGGTCATTGACATGTTAGAAGGTGAATCTTCTTCCCATTCACAACTTTCTGGTAGAAGGCAGCAGGTTTTCTTCAAGAATTTGATGGTATTTTACGCCTTTCATTCTTCCTTCTCTCTTGACAATTGCCCCAGTCCCTGCTGCAGAGAAACACTCACACAACAGGATGCTACCACCTCCTTTCTTTACTGTAGGTATGGTGTTCTTTGGATGGTAAGCTGTATTGGCTTCCTCCAGATATACAGTTTGGCATTTTGGTCTCATCTGACCATAGCATCTTTTTCCATTTGGCCTCAATATCGTCAAGAGACTTGATGTGGCCTTTCTTGAGGAGTGGCCTTTTTCTTGCAAGCCCCCCATACAAGTCACATTTGTGGAGCATTTGTGACATTGTTACATGCACACATTGACCAATCTTTGCCAAAAACAGCTGCAACTGCTTCAAAGTTACCATGAGCTTCTTTGTAGCTTCTCTGACCAGTTTCCTACTCGCTTTTCCATCGAGTTTGGAGCGATGGCCTGATCTAGGAATAGTCCTAGTAGTACCAAACACTTTCCATTTCTATATTGTGCTCTTAGGGATTGATAAAACCTTTGACATTTTTTGTATCCATCTCTTGATTTGTGCTTGTCCCCAACTTTATCCCTGAGAACTTTTGACAGTGCCTTGCTGCCCATAGTTGATTGTTTGCTTTCAGTTGCACTTCCAAGCACTGGGATGCTCCAGGAATAGCTTTTTTTTATACCAAACTAATCGGAATGATTACAATTGATCACAGGTGGAAGCCAATTAGCTTGGTGTGCAATTAATAAATTGATTAGTTACACCGGATTGGGATTACACATATTTTGGTGACCCTTTAACCATCTCAGGGATTCTGGTTTTTGTTTTTATTTTTTTTTTTCTGAACTGTTACTATTATATCTTTCACTTGGCTGTTATAAATTGCATTGAATAAATAAACCTGGAGAATACTTTTTATGTGTGTCTTCATTTCAGGCCGCAAAGCAACAAAATATTAATATTTTGAATGGGCGTGATTCTTTTCTATACCAACTGTAATTGTTGTATTGTGGAAGCTCTAAGTTTAAACAAGCAATCATTGCCTATTGATTACTTTCACCACTGAATCATTAAAATAACTGCCACAGTTAAATGATCATTATTCAGGTCAGATGTGAAAATGAACACTACAGCTAAAATAATATCAACTCAACACAATGTGTTTTTAGATGTCCCAGTTGGCACAGCAGGTTCAATTAGCAGGGAGTAGAAACAACACTAAATCACCCAGATGCCACCCAGAAAAGGTTATTACTCAAAACTGTCTGTATAAGCCAGCAGGAGACTTGTGAGGGAAACCACAAAGATGTCAACAACATTTTGAAGGAGCTGCAGCGGTCAGTAGCTTAGGCTGGTGTAAAGGTGCCACAATCAATGAGATAGATAGATAGATAGATAGATAGATAGATAGATAGATAGATAGATAGATAGATAGATA
>JANRMT010062854.1:80963277-80974935 GCA_026402145.1 Polypterus bichir lapradei
ATAGATAGATAGATAGATAGATAGATAGATAGATAGATAGATAGATACTTTATTCATCCCCTCAGGGAAATTCAGGCGTTCAGTAGCTCAAACACATCAATAAAAGTTGTTACAAATTATTATAAAAGCAAGGAGAACAAACATAAATAAATGGTAAAAAAGTGGCAGTATGTTTTGCATTCCAGTTCCAATTTTCTGTTTTTCTTTACTCGTCATGTATTCAGAACATTGTACATTAATTAAAAGGTCAATCACTTGTATTGACAACAGCATTAAAATATATAATGGCAGTAGGAAAAAAGATTTTCTAAAGCATTCTATTTCACAGCGCAGTGAGAGAAGGTGACTGCTATGTTTACTTCTCTGACCCACCAAAATGTTGTGGAGAGGGTGACTGCTATTGTTAAGGATGGCCTGTACCTTCTTCTCCATACTCCTTTCCACCACAATTACCAAAGAGTCCACAGTTCTGCCCAGCACTGAGCCAGCTTCTTTACCAGTTTCTCCATCCTCTTAATGTTTTTATGTGTCATAATACCTCCCAAACAAACGGCAACAAAAAAGAGTACACTGGCAACAACTTCCTGATAGAGCAAAAACAGCATTTCAGTACATACATTGAATATCAATAAGTCTGATTAACACTGGCCTGCATGGTTGGATGGCACAAAAAGTAATCCAGTAGTCAAAATAAAATATGTTATGCCAAAAGTAATCAAAGTGTTTAAGTTGTGAAATAGGAGTTCAATATATATCTTATTGCTCAAAGTTCAAAGAGATACAGTATGTGATACAAAGTAACAATGCAATCACCAAAAGAAGCTCACAGATAAGTATGTTGGTGGTAGCATTATGCTTATGGGGTGTTGCTATTCTTTATCAGGGAGGGGGCATCTGGTTAAAACAGAAGCAATAATGGATGGTGGAAGATACAAGCAAATACTGCAAGAGTTTCAGTCCACTGAAAAACTGAAGCATGGGCAAAAGTTAATCTTTCTGGATACTAATTATCAAACATAAGGCAAAACTAGCCCTGGAGTGGCTCAAGGGCATAAAGGTGAATGTGTAACAGTGAATTAGTCAAGGCCCTGATATCAGTAAAATTTTGAATCTGTGGCACTATTTGAAAATTAAAGTGCATAACTGTGAAAAACCTTGAGCAAATCCACCCAGAAGAATGGACCTAAATCACTCCAGAACAAAGTACATAGCTAGTGCTAAAAAAACCCAAAGATTTTCTTCTACAAACAACATATTTCCTTTTTAACACTAGAATTACCAAACCCTATGAAAAAACTCATAATTTTGGCCCACGTTAAATCCCTTCACACCTCTCCATCAACGTATTTTGTTTTATAAATGTGCGGATTAGCACACGCAGCAAGCAGCCTGCTTTCCCATCCCCTGCCTTGATGGAGCTCAACTCTCCCAGCTCAAGCCAAGGCTGATTATCTGCGTGTGAGATTCCTGGGGTTGTATAGGGTAAATAATACAGTATATCGTTATTTGGAATACATGCATTTCATGTGTGTTCCATGTCTAGAAAGATCTGGGTAAGTGTAGGATGAAAGGAAATGTGAGGCAAAAAATGCTGAACACATACTTAAAGCAGAAACTTTTTCCATGTTATACTATTAAAGATGTGAACTGTATATGGTGTGAAGACTTTAATGCGAATATCAAATAATCATGTGCACTTTTATTCAAGAATATAAAGCAAAAAAAAATTTGATTAACATGTTGCCGTCAATGAATTTAAAACCCAAGCTCAAATGTCATTTGACAGAGAGCTTACATGTACTCCTGATTGGTGCAGAGGTAAGAACTGCTGCCTTATAACCCGAAGATCCTGGATTCAAGACGCTGCGCTTTAAGTAGTGAGCTGCTATTATTTCTACAATATAATAAAATACATACATTTGATTTGAGTCTGTAACACCCGGTGTAAATTTTAGCTACTTGTAAAAGTTAGTGCTTGTTTTTTTATTATTCAGTTTTATTCTCTACGTCAGAGATGTCAAACTCCAGTCCTGCAGGGCCACAGTGGCGGCAGGTTTTCATTCTAACCATCTTCTTTATTAGTGACCAGTTTTTGCAGCTAATTAACTTCTTTATCTTTAGTTTTAATTAACTTGCTCAGGCCCCTTAGTTGTTTCTTCTTCCTTAATTAGCAGCCAAACAATAATGAGACACAAAACAAGCCACCACATGATCAGCTCACCTGTGCCCATCACACAATATCTGAAAATAAAGAAAGGTGATGGTCTCGGTAAAGTTGATCTCTCAGGTCACCAAAACATTTTGAAGGTTTTCTTAGAAGAAACAGAACAATCAACAGTTTTGGAAATGTCTGCTGTGGCAGAATGAGAGCAGCAACAGTCCACTTAATTAAATAACAGGTTTAATTAACAACAAGAATAAGCTTCTCATTAAGAAACTGGTCAGAGTGAAATTGGTTGGAGTTTAAAGCCCCAATGTAGCTTGTCATCTGTTGGCTCATTTCACATCTCATTTCTCTTTGCCTGTCATTTAATGAAGAAAATAATTCAAAGGACTGAATGCTTAGAAATAGGGCTATTAAAATGAAGAGAAAACAAATTAATTAGCAGTGAAAACTGGTCACTGATTAGGAAAAGGGTTAAAATGAAAACCTGCAGCCACTGCGGCCCTCCAGGCCTGGAGTTTGACACTCCTGCTCTAAGTGACATTCACGTGGTATATTACACTTGTGTTGTATGTATATTTTATGCCCTTTTTCTATTTTTTGCATGTTTTAATGTCATATTTTGACTCTTGTATTCTGGTTCTGTATTATTTAAAACTAATGTATGATGTTCTGAATACATGATGATTAATGAAAAACAGAAAATATGAAATGAAACATTGCAAAATATGCTTCCTGTTTTTGATCCCTTTAAAATGTTGTAAATGACTGTCAGATTCCTTAAACATAATTTATTTTTACTCAGTACTATCATATATTCTCTAAATGCTTGAAAGCACCGATTTCTAAACAAGCTTGAAGGCCTTTATAAAATGTGAAATGACAGACGCTTCCTATAACTCCAAACTGAATAAGCTGGAAAGGAAAGAGACAAATTTATATTGTGATTTTAAGTTAAAAATTCAAAGCATCTGATTTTAATTTATTTCTTGCATATGCGTATGTAATCATTATAATCGTAATAACAATGAAATCCAAAAAATCATGAAAGCAATAGATTCATGCAGCATTTTGATATTTTGATCATTTTCAAATGATGCTTGCTTAATTTAGCAGGTAACAAATTATACATCCATTTTCTATGCTGTCCATTTTTGAAGTCAGTTTTTTAAGTGAGTAAGAATCTGTGCCAGCAGTACCAAGGGAAAGGCAAAAAACTGTCCAGAACAAGATTACATTCATCACAAAGTAATAATAATAATAAGAAGAAGAAGAAAACAAGAGCCTAATTGTATCCAGTAAATAATTAGTGCTGTTTTATGAGCAATAAAATGAATGAATATACCTGTTTGATTGCTGACACTTCCTTCTGCACATGGAATACAGTCAAAGCAGCAGACAGGTTTCCCTTTTTTGATCGCTTTCCACATCCCCTTTAAACAGTGGTCACTGCAGACTGACTTGGGGACCTGAAAAAATGATAGTGTACATTTTCACTCACCCACATGAAATTTTGTTCCAAGTAAATGTTATAGACATAAATCTTGGCTGATAGAGAATGTGATATTAAGCTGTAGGCAGAATCAACATTGGATGGTACTGAAGAAAATGTATTTTTCAGATTTTTAAATACAAATAAATAAATAAATGGATTGCAATTCAGTTTGGAAAAAAATGAACAAAACACTGTAAATTGTTAATATTTAAAAACATTTAAATATTTTTGCACCATTGTTACTTTGTGTCATGCTTTTATTGATATTAAATTTAAATTCATATGAAATGTCATAAACAGATGCTATTGGCTTAACAAATGAATGTGATTGTTAATTGTAGAAAGTGATATTTTAAATCTTTGCAAAACAGACTTGAAAAGAATAAAAGGTTTGTTTTTGAGATTTGAGCATTCATAAACAATTTTCAGTTTTCAAACAATCAATAAAAAGACTTGCTGTACCGTGGCTTGACCATTTGCCCAAATTATACTTGTGTTAGTCATCTTAAAAATGTTCCCATTAGGTGCAGAAGCATCATAGTATCCAACTGTTACAATTTCTGCTTGGCCTTTTTGATTAATTTGCCAATTGACTATTTCATATATTGGCAATGGATCACCATTGACATCAAAATACACTTGATCTCCATTTTTGGTTGTGTAATATACTGTTTTCAAAAAATGCATTAACTAAAAGAAGGAAGAGATAACAAGTTATTACTCTAAATTAATAGACTGAATCAATATCCATCAGTTCTTAAATTTACATCCATTCATTTTATTAACATGCTTACTCTGTTCTGACAGCACTGGGCACAAGGCACATATCAACCAAGACAACGTGCCAGTCTATTGCAAGGAACAGTCGAGTGCAGTCAAATGCATTCATTCACACTGTGATTAATCAGAAATAGTACTTAATGGGTCTTATGGATGCAGGAAAAAAAAATAGCCAACATGTGGAAAACATACAAATGATGCACAGTGTCCACCCAAAGATGAAACACAGGACCTTAAACATGTGAGGCTCTTTCACTCTTTCACCCTTTTCATAACATAGTCTAATTCATGTAGCCTATCCATCTAGCAGCAGACACAATAAATCAGAATAGAATAAATGAATGCAGCACAAGACAATCAAAAACAACGCCACTCACACAGGGTGAATTTAGAATTTAGAATCCAATCAACCCGACTTTAAATATTTGAAAAGTGTAAAGAATGAAGAGCCAGTGGAATACAACTTTCAGAACGTGTTTAACATTATAGCTCCTTACAAAAGAAATTGTGGTGATCAAGTACTAAGTTATAAGATGCAGCTAGGCTACTCACTGTGTTGCCATGCTGCACAAAAAACAAACTTAAGCTTACACAGTTGTCTGTATCTTTATTTTATACAGCACCATTAACAACATGCATCATTACAATGAAGTGCAAAAATTTGCAATAAAGCATCAATGAAAAGGTAAAAAAAAATAGCTCATAAAAGTAATTGACCATTAGCAGATATGAAGACGACTTCTAATCTTTAACATCAGGTATCAAATGGGGACACAACAAGAACAGCAATAGTGAAAAATGAGAAACATGGCATAGATATGAAATAGTCATAGACAAATTAACTATAAGTAACATAAATAGATACAGATTAAAGCCATTTATAGTATACTATGAAAAGGTAAATTGATTAATTGTAAGGTACTGTATGTCTTGTATTCCAATTATCCAAGTCAGCATTCTTCTATGTTGTAACAGTGCAATTACACTGAAAGGCAGAGATGAGGAAATTTCTTAATGAAGGGAGAGAAATGAAAAATCTAGAGAAAATGGCTTCAATGTTAAATACAGATGAAGTCTCATTAAAAGACATAAATTTGATGATGCCATGAAAAGTACTATATTATATACCTGTACATCCATTAAGTATAATTATTACAATAACAGAAAAATATGCATAGAAGTAAAAGTTTATATGTTAAGATGTCCTTTACCTTTACTGGTTCAATATTATATTTGTCACTGCAAATATCTGACTTCGCTGAATCCTGTGACTGCTTGCAAATTAACATATTATGCAATGACACGGCTACTGCATACACAGCTTTATATACATTATTTGATATCCTTAACTGAGACACATCAGTATATGGGTTTTGTAAATTATTTAAATTCTCTAATCCTGTGCACAGTCTCTGAGTTGAAACTGTTGTATTGTTCATAAAAGTACAGCTGAAAGCAGTCTCCCAAAATTCCTTTATAAGTGAATTGCCAGATATTTCAAGAGGGTGTATGTTTACCAAAAAATTCCTTAATCCAAAAATAACTGACTTCTTGATTGCAAAGCCTAAAGTTCCCCTTAGAAGCCCATAGCCCTCCTTTGAAAGCAGCTCAGCATCAGTTACCCAAGCCTCACTGCCAAGCCATTGAAAGCCAGAAACATTCTGCTTAGATAATTCCTCCAGTATTATTGCTATATCGCCTGTTGCCATGAATGTCACAATAACCTTTACAGTGGATTTCTTTATTGTGTCCACAACTTTCAAAAGTTTCGCCCTTGAATTTGTTCTGTAAAATGCCTCAGAAAATTCAATACAAATATTTTCTTCTTCTGCCATTTTGATAAATGTGGCCATTCCAAAATTTCCATAATCGTTGTCACTTCTAAGGGCTCCAATCCAAGACCAACCAAAGTGCTTTACGAGGTTAACTAAAGCAGTTGCTTGAAAGTAGTCACTAGGTATGGTTCTGAAAAATGTAGGGAATTCTTTTCTATTGCTGAGACAAGCACAGGTTGCATAGTGACTCACCTGTGAAAAAATTCACCATAAAGAATTTTAAAAATGCACAATGTACAATATGGCATATGTGCACTATGTAAATCACTGGATTTAATTAAGAAAATGGAAAAGTATTGTTTTTAAACAGTATATCATGAGAACTTTCAGTACACTACTAATTCACTGTCATATCAGTTAAAATAACTCTGATTAAGACCACTGGAAGAATAATCATAAGTTTTTTGTGATTAATTTTTTATTGAAATCGTATAAAGTCAGAAAATGAAAGGAATAAAATCTGCACTAATTTTAAGATTTTAGAAGGAGTACTCAATATGTCTGATTTCATAAAATGACAAGATTACTTAAGTATGATCATGTGATTTGAACATATGCTTATAAATTGTGATGTATCATAATTGACTGAAAAAGCAAAGCTTAGGAGAACAGCAAACTATTCTGAAGCCAGCTAAAGACTAGGACAATTGAAAATCATATGAAGTTAATACTGCATAAAAGTTTTTTAGAAACATGATCTTGTTCTATGCATGTATATTCTCATTACATACCAGTGGAATTCCAAGTGGTCCAACGACTCTGGCAATTGCAATGGTGGGTGACGATCCGGACTCTGCTATTACAGAAGTAACAGAAGATGGTTTAGCACAAGTGCTATTTTTGGAAAAAGCAGCATCTGGTCCATTCACCAAATCAAGGGCAGCCTTTTGAGCCAATGAGGTAGAAGCACATGAATCATAAATTTTGTAACCCAGTACAACATTAGGAAGTATTTCAGTACTGTTGTTTATTTCTTCAATTGCGAAAATCATTGTTTGAGCAAAACGAAGTTCTCTGAAATCTAAACTGTTGAAAAAGCAGTGTAAACTTGCAATAAAAATACTCCCAAATTCTTCCTATTTATATAACCAAGTATGCATATTTTATTATTTTGTTAAATACAAACTTAAAAAGAAAAAGGTTGTTTTGCCTAACATTTATTGAAAAATCATAGTGCCAAGAAAAAATATAAATATTAATCATATCAGCCATGAATTGACCTTTTTTGGAAACATTATTTTAATGTATTAATAGTTATTATGAGCAATTTCTATAATTTCTGATACTCACCTTTTACACTTTACAGTTTGTGGATTGTTAGAAAAGTTTGATTTTATGTCACTCACGGTGTTATGGATTGAAAAAATACCTCCTATTAAAATATCACCATCTTTAAAAAACTCTGAACTGCCTGGAGGTCCATGAGGTCGGCAAACAGATTCTTCTGCCTCTGTTAACCAGGCAGTAAGAAGCACAAGAAGAAGCAGCATTTAAAAATGCTGTAGTGAACTGCTTATCAGAGATATGCATTGCTAATTTTTTCTGTTCCACTTTTATAGATTGTTGGCATGCATAATTGCCACATGGCAAATTTACATTGCACACAACAGATTATTCTTTAGTTCCCTAAAGAGTACCGCTATACACCAATTCTTCTGAAGAGATAAGACATACTGATTCCACTCGATGTTTCTGTAGTAAACAAAAATAGTAACCTATGAAGTACAGGTTTCAAAATTAGTATCATATGTGAGAAGACATTTGTCATCAATACAGTATAAGGAAATTTAGACACTATCATCTGATATATCTGATTGTTCATAAATAAATATCTGGCCACAAAATTATTAAATGCATGCTAGTTTCCTTTTTCACCTCATGTGGATCTCCAACCCATTAAGGCTGCTGCATTACAAACGCAGCATTAATTCGGCAATTATGCCTTTCTTAAAAGTACAATTAAACACTTCATCTGTGTGCTGCCCTTAATTATCTTAACTAACTACCATAAGCTACAAAAACTTGAACAATCAGAAATAATCAATCTGCCCTATGAGCAGCTTGTACACTGAGCACTTAGGAGATGAAAAGAGCACCATAAGTAGAGAGATGCCAAAAAGACAAAGAACCCGTATTTGAGCAAACAACAAAAAAGGGTTATCAAAAAGAATTGTATACTGTAACAATATATTCTTTTTATTCATTTATTAAAAAATGTATTTGCAGAAAGAAATAAATTTCTAACTATGCTTTGAAATTATGGCTTCTAATTAATATAGTAGTCATATAATGAGAATATTACTTAACTTTTAAATGCAATGTGTAACTTGCATTAATATATAATTAACATATATATCTATACTAATAAAAGGCAAAGCCCTCACTCACTCACTCACTCACTCACTCACTCACTCACTCACTCACTCACTCACTCACTCATCACTAATTCTCCAACTTCCCGTGTAGGTAGAAGGCTGAAATTTGGCAGGCTTATTCCTTACAGCTTCCTTACAAAAGTTGGGCAGGTTTCATTTCGAAATTATACGCGTAATGGTCATAACTGGAAGATGTTTTTTCTCCATTTACTGTAATGGAGATGAGCTTGAAACCCGTGGGGGCGGAGTTTGACATCATCACGCCTCCCACGTAATCACGCAGTACGTAGAAAACCAGGAAGAGCCCCAAAAAGCGCTGAAGAAAACATGCATTATATAATTGAGAAGGCAGCGAAACAATAAGAAGCGAGCGAGTGATATATACAACCATATTCATGAGTTCTGCTACTTCGGAAACAAAGCACAGTGTAAACCTACACTTTAAATTAAGTTCATAGACAGGCTGCCGCTGGCGTTTGTAATTTAGTGCCTGCCCATATAAGGCCGTCCGTCAGCGGCAATCCAATAGCAATCTGCCACGGGTAAATATTCACGGGTGTAGGACTGTGCTTATGGAGAAGAAGATGAGATAGTCAGGGTGGTGTTTGGCACAAACTCAGCGAAACTGCGAGAGAAAGTTTTAAGTACCGGGACTTCGGTAGCATTAGATACAGCCATGGACATAGCACGACATGGCAACAGCACAGCTGGGAAACTTCGATGCATGAACACCGAGCGGCTCATGTGAACTGACGCAGTGCACAGACAAAAAGCAAGAGTTCCGAAGAGCGCTGAACAAAAACCGAATTACACAATTGAAAAGGCAGCAAAAAAATATGAAGCGTCTGATACATACAAGATAAGTATGTAATAAGTACAGCTACTGCAGAAACAAAGCACACGGTGGAAAAAGTGAATGTCCCGCTAAAGGAAGACAGTGTTAAAAAAAAACCCGTGCATGCAGTGTGTCAGGTCTCAGATAAAGAAGAAGACGAGCTGTTTATTGATGCAGTAAGAAACGAATCTTTTTCATAGCTTATTTAACACACTACGTCTCCGCTGCGATACGCGGGTATATATATATATATGTATATATATATATATACCCTGATCTACATACTCGAATAATGAATACTTTATTCGCAATCAATGATTGTTTTGGTAAAGCCATACTCAGTGTATTCATTAGATGAACGGTAAAAAAGTAAGAGCGAGGGGAGGGTCACTTATTGAGGCATGCAGGCAAAACCACATTAGCACGCGGGCTCGATGTACGAAAAAATATATCTTTTTCAAGTTCTATTTAGTCCATATGTGTCAAATTCAAGGGCCACGGGCCACATCCGGCCCGGCATGTAATTATATCCGGTCCGCGAGATTATTTTATATACTGTATTATTGTTATTAATGGCCCGGGTATATGAAGCGCTGGTAACACAATAAACTACAGATCCCATAATGCAGCGCTTCACCTGCCTTGCTGAACACTTACCGCGTTAATCAAGTCTAGCTTGCAAGTTATTGCGAAGCTAGCCCACACGATGCTTAAGAGAAAAGTTGATTCTGAAAATAGAGCCTTTAAAAACCGATGGGAGGCTGAGTATATGTTTAGTGACATTGCCGTTAAACCCGTGTGTCTCATTTGTGGAGCTAATGTGGCTGTAATTACAGAATTTAATCTAAGACGGCACAATGAGACAAAACATCAAGATAACCTGAAAGACCTGAATGCAATGCAGAAGATACAGAAAGCAGAAGAATTAAATAAGAATCTGACACTTCAGCGGACGTTTTTACCCGTGCACAATCACAAAGTGATTTCAAGTGAAGCTGCTTTTATGGGAGACACAAATTCACCAGTGCAACTTGCCCCACTTTCCCTGTTGCCAAGTAATGTTGAACCAAGTCGTCACTACGGTGTTCCCAAATACGCACTTTGCTGATAAACTGAGCGCACGGCGCTTTAGTGACTTTGAAGAACAAAAAAAGTCCGTCTACATGCGGCTCGAACCTTGTGCATGTTCGGTAGCACATATCTGTGTGAGAAGCTCTTCTCAGTGATGAAGACTAACAAAACAGCACACAGGAGTCGCCTCACTCATGAGCACCTGCAGTCCATCCTGAGAATTTCCACAACACAGAACCTCACACCAAACATAAACGAACTTGTTGCCAAAAAAAGATACTAGGCGTCCAGCTCTAAAATGACATATGAGCAAAGACAACTGAATGATTTGATTTGTTATTGCTGAAAGGAACACATTTTATTTATATTTCCAGGTTTTGTTATGCAGCATGTTCATATTTGAATTTGTATAATTTTGACAGGATATATTTTTATGGAGAGCAAAATCTTTTGGGATATTTAAAATCTAAGTTTATTTTTTATATAAAATTACATAAGAGTAAAGAAATTTGAATGTTTGTTCTTTTAAAGTTTACTTTATTTCTAACTTGTATAATTTAGACAGGATATATTTTTATGGAGAGCAAAATATTATAAGTTGTTTAAGGTTTGAGTTGATTTATTCAGGAATAATATTCCTGTCTGTTTTTACCATTCCTACCAAAGATATTTCTGTCGACTAAATAAAAATTCCTTCTATTTAAAATTTAAATAGAACTTGAACAATAATATCCACGCAGACTTGCACGTAAGAGCGGGAGTTATCCATTTTAACAAGCAGCGTCTTGCACTGATACGAAATAGCTGTGTGTGTATATATGTAGATATGTATGTATATGTATATATATGTTTATATATGTGTGTGTGTATGTATATATATATGTATTTGTGTGTATATATGTGTGTGTATGTATGTATGTGTGTATGTATATGTATGTGTATATATGTAGATATATATATGTATGTATATATGTGTGTGTGTATATATATGTGTATATGTATAGATATGTATATATATATGTTTATGTGTGTGTATGTAAATATATATATATATATATATATATCTATACTAATAAAAGGCAAAGCCCTCACTCACTCACTCA
>JANRMT010062854.1:81024134-81037156 GCA_026402145.1 Polypterus bichir lapradei
ATATATATATATATATATATATATATATATATATATATATATATATAGTATATATATATATTATATATATACATACACACACACATATACTGTACATGCATATACCTGTATATTGTTTTAACTGTTTACCCTTAATCTGGTGCACAGTTAGGTCTGTTAGGACAGCTAAAATTATTCAATTAAAAATTGCATGTGCCCGATTTTACATTAAAAGATTAATGCTTTTAAGACCTGTAAATGTGAAGATTATTTGTACTTCATAGTGTTACTTTAATATTCCCAGACGGTACTGCTTGATATGCCGTTTGGGTGCCAAATCCCATTGCATTATAATAATTCCCCTACCTACACTATATATGCTTTTGCGTACAATGCAATCAGTTTATAGTGCCGAAAAATGGGCTATTTAAATATCATATTAATGATTATTCTTTGTAACAATCTGATATGCACTGCCGACGGTTCCTTAAAATGCAGGATTTTAGAGAACACGAACACTTACAGTCTTTCGGAGAGGGGCGACTTTATTCTTGGTGGTTTATTCCCTTTACACTTTTTTAAATCGGTTCCGGATTTGCTTTCGTTTGAAGTGATGCCCAAACTGTCCACATGCAGTGAGTGAGTAGACCCACGTGTATATGCATGCGTTTTGGATTATTGCAAAATATATATATAATTTTTAATTAAGAGTCTGCAAACACCTATGTTGCTTTTCTTACTGAATTGTCGGATATGTCCCTAAGTATTTAATTTACACCTTACAGCACAAAATGTTAAGTTCTATTACTGCAAATGAGTGTATTTAAACGTTTCATGCTAAATCAATTACGATAACAAAATCTAACATTCTCTAGGAGTGATGCTGGCGCCTTGCCATTTCTTAAATTTAATTTAATTCTCTTTCCCCGCAGCGCGCCATTAAAGACCTGATCAGACTGATTTTTTAATTTTGCATATTGCACTGCATTTTTTATTTGACATGTAGATATCGGTCTCGTTCATTTATGATATCTAAACGTGTGTTTTATTTTAGGTTCAGTCCACGTGGATTTCGTTGGATGCAGACTATGATTTTTGCAATCAGTGAAATTAACAATCGACAAGACCTCCTTCCAAACATTACATTAGGATACACTATTATGGACAGCTGCGATCACATCGCAACATCTACAAAAAGTGCGCTTATTCAACTTAATGGGCAAGAGGGTGAAGATGGCAGCTTCTCATGCTTTGCTGCCGGGCGTCCAGCTGTCAATATGATAATTGGTGACGCAGGGTCTTCGAGATCTGTGGCTGTTCTGAGGACCATTGGACCTTTTCACATACCTTTGGTAAATGTTTTTAATATACAATCCTGTATTGATTTGTGTGAATTTAGGATATCTTTGGGTATCAATGATAGATTTCAATGTAGTGGATATTTACGTAAATATATGCGAATGATTATATTCTTTCTCCAATAGCTGCCTCGTTTTAGTTAGCCCAGGAACTTTGTATGACGGTGTCTGAATGTATTTTAAGTTGCTCATGCATTTTTATGTATTTAAGACTTGTTTTTAATTTCTAAAGATCTAGCATTCATGCTGTAAATAAGTAACTTATGTTGGCCTGTTTCATTTTTATGTCAGTTACATTATACTCGTTACATTTAATAACTCACAGGTCAGCTATTTTGCCTCCTGCAGTTGTTTAAGCGACAAGAAAGAGTTTCCATATTTCATGAGAACAATTCCCAGTGATGCTTTTCAGATCAAAGCCATTGTGAAGCTGGTCAAGCATTTCAAATGGACTTGGGTTGGGGCCGTTGGACTGGACACCGATTATGCCCGCTTTGGCATTCAGCTTTTCATTGAAGAAGCAAAACAGTCGGATGTATGTATTGCCTACGCCGAGTTTTTTCCGACCACCTACACGAGAGAAAGGATTCTTGAAATTGTGGATGTAATGAAGAAATCTTCTGCTAATGTAGTTCTGGGATTTACAGGTGAAGGGGACCTGGTCCCCATTTTAGATGAATTCAGACTACAGAACATCACCCACATTCAGTGGATAGCAAGCGAAGCCTGGTCAACGGGAACGCTGCTCCGGAACGAATACCGGGAACTTCTAGTGGGCAGTGTTGGCTTTGCTATCCGAAGGGGGCAAATTCCAGGCCTGAAACGTTTCCTAACCCGAATACGCCAGTCGGATGCGTACACTTCTCCATTCATTGCGGAACTGTGGGAGGATGTGTTTGAATGCAAGCTGAACAATTCATTGAACACGCATACGCATGGGCCTCAGTCCAGAAAACCTTGTTCAGGTCTGGAGAGCTTGGAAACAAAAGTTCATATTTACACGGATGACACGCAGTTGCGAGTGTCATATAATGTTTACAAAGCTGTTTACGCCATTGCTCATGCGCTTCATAATATGAACTCTTGCATAAAGAACAATGGGCCTTTTGAAAACAATTCATGTGCAGAAATTAAAAATATTCACCCATGGCAGGTACGTATCTAAAAAATAATGACACGCAGTGATTGAATGATCGTCATCCTTATCACTATTATTATTGAATTAACTTATGATTGGGATTCAGACTTAAAAAAGAATATAGGTTTTTTAGGTTAGATTCATTGGCGATACTAACCCTTGTGTGCATAAATAAGTTCTGCGATGTGCTGCCACTCTGGCCTGGGCGGTTGCTTTTCATGCACCCGGTGCTGCCAGAAAACTCTGAAAACGCTATGTATGTTACAGTTATTTAAATATTTTTGTAGCTAGGGAAATCAAAGATGGTACACCAGAATGCAAACCAAAGTATGCTTTTTACAGTTTCATTGATTTGCAATCTGGGGTGTGTGAGTTTGCTCTGGCGTCCTGATCAGATTGGGTTCCTGCTTTTCCCTTTCTATTTTATCTAAGTAAGTAAACACATGGTTTCATAAACTTTATTCGCATTATTAATAATTTTAATGTGGACTTTTGCGAGCTTTATTTAAGAAAAAAGAACAACAACGGTTTCACGTATAATGATTTTGCTATAAGTCATTGTCATTTGTATTAACTTTATAGGTGTGTTTAATTTATCAGTCATCGTGTTGCCCTTTTGTTTGCTACTATCGTTTCAGCTTTATCATTACATGAGGAATGTGCGTTTTTTAACTCTTGGAGAGGAAGTCAGTTTTGATAAAAATGGAGACCCAATTCCATCGTATGACTTGATTAACTGGCAAATGGGACAGGATGGTTCAATTGAGTTTGTAAAAGTTGGATATTACGATGCCACTTTGGGTACGGAAACGGAGCTTTTTATTAATGACTCCATCATTTTGTGGCGTGGAGGGCAGGTCAGTATTTTTATGAACATATAACAAAAATCACACATTTCCTTTAGGGCTAATATAAGCAAACATTCAAACATTTCCTATTTTTACCTGGGAAAGACGTTAAATAAAAGTGATTGGCGATTTATCTTGTCCACTTTATTATTTTAAAATTAATAGAACAGACAACTTACCTAACCCTTTTTGCAAAGCAAAATTCAGTGCCAGGTTCATGGGAAGAACAGCATTAAGCTTTACGATGAGTATTACTGTAATCTGTAGCTAAGAGCAGCATGCGGCACCTACATCTAGATTTATGACAGTTTTTCTTAACACTCTTGGTGACAAAGACACCACTGCTAATCGAATCTGGCGGAAAACAACCACAGAGTAGCAGCTTTACTCTTCCCACCGAAGCTCATCTAAAACATTGGGCTCCCCTGTGGTCGGGTGTAGAGTGGCGTCCCGTCTAGGAATGGCTTTTACGCCCAGTTTAACAGCGCCTGGTAAGATGTGATTCCTCACAAACGTGCGTCCCCTTGATACATGTCTTTTCGTGTGCATAAGAATTATGATCGCTTGAATTCACTTCACTTTTTTTAAGACGCCTTTAAGGTCATATTATTTTGATTTTGATCCCTTACTACAGATCTTGCCCTCAATGGAAGTTAATCAGTGAAACACAACACATTTCTATTACAATCGACAATATTGAGATTTTAAACATTTAAACTGAAGCACATATTTTAATATTTCAAATATCTGACGCAACTATTCTTGTTAATTATGTACTTCTCATGAAGTAAATCATTACATTATGAACATAAGGGAGGATTACACCATCTCAAACTAATTCTAAATCCAACTTGCGATACATATACATTATTCTACTTTTCGTTTATGTATTTTTCATGAGGTTCCGAAGTCTGTGTGCAGTGAAAGCTGCAACCCAGGAACAAGAAGAACGCCAAGGAAGGGACAGCCTACGTGCTGTTTTGATTGCATACCTTGTGCAGATGGTGAATTCAGCAATCAGACAGGTAATTTGTAACATTTAACACGGAAAACGTGAGAGAGGCTTTATAGAACTGAGTTATGTTTACGTGTTTTACAGTACAATATGGACAATGTACTGTACTACAGTGTACATCCGTAATGTTGATAATAAATAAATGACATTCGTCCGTCTGTGCATGAGGAAGAACATAACAAACATTTGGAAATGAGCTTATAAAATGTATGTTTAAAAATTGCTGTTATTTTGTATCCAGTTATGTTTGTTAAATTAGCAAGTTTAAGAAAAACTTCTAAGTAGTTTAATTATATTTCGTACTGTGGGATTTTATTACATCTGTTGTAATACACCATAGAACATAATGGCATAATAAAATGGCAGATACTCTGATTTAAACACTTAAATAAGTACATTATGTACAAATCTCGTAACAATGCATTGGTGAGTGAAAAACTGACACAGATCAGTGCTGCTGCCTGATTGTTGGTGTTTACCAGGTTTCCTTAAAAATTCAAAAGATGTGTACCTTAGGCTCAAAATGGATGGAAAGATAAATGGAGGTATATAAAACAATAAAATATGCCCATTTCAAAGAAATATAAAACTGGAAAAGAAATGTTTCTGTAATTATTTCATCCGTTTATTTTTTGCTTTATTGCAGATGCTGTAGAGTGCCTGAAATGCTCTTTGGAAAGGTGGTCTAATGAAGCTAAAGACCAATGCATTCCAAAAAGTATTGAATTTTTGTCATACCAAGATCTGTTAGGTTCAACACTAGCATTTATTTCAATATTTGGTGCCTGCGTTACCACAGCTGTTGCAGCTGTATTTACCATCTTCCGGAAAACTCCAATTGTGAGAGCAAACAACATGGAATTAAGTTTTCTTTTATTGTTATTTCTTGTTCTATGCTTTCTATGCCCCCTTGCATTTATTGGTGAACCGACCACCATCTCTTGTTTTATGCGTCACACTTTGTTTGGCATCAGCTTTGCCCTGTGCATTTCATGCATTTTAGGAAAGACAGTTGTTGTTCTCATGGCTTTTAGGGCAACACTACCAGGAAGTAATGTGATGAAATGGTTTGGTTTTGCACAACAAAGAGCTAGTGTTTTCCTCTGTACGTCCATTCAGATTGTTATCTGTATTGTATGGTTAACTATAAGTCCTCCGTATGCTATTCAAAACACAAAGTATCAGAGTTCAAAGATCATTCTAGAATGCTCTGTTGGTTCAAACGTTGGGTTCTGGTGTGTGCTGGGTTACATTGGATTTCTTGCTTCTATGTGTTTTATTATTGCTTTCCTTGCTAGAAAGCTTCCTGACAATTTCAATGAAGCCAAATTCATAACTTTTAGCATGTTGATATTTTTTGCTGTTTGGATCACTTTTATTCCTGCCTATGTTAGTACTTCTGGAAAATACACAGTAGCTGTTGAGTTATTTGCTATTCTAGCATCAGCATTTGGACTACTTGTATGCATATTTGCTCCAAAATGTTATATCATACTGTTAAAACCAGAAAAAAATACAAAAAAATACATGATGGGCAGAAACAGCCATACAACTACAAAGTAAGATTTTTTCACAATCATGTTATTATATTTTATTTCTTAGCACACTTTGTATGTCATATTATCCAAACTGCTATTACCAAATCACTGCATATAAAGAAAATGCATACAATGTATATTTCAGAACAAAGCCAGATGTGCACAGTATGAGTATTACATTAATAATTGACTGTAAAGTGCTTAAATTATTGCATATACCGTACATTCTTAATCAGACACCTCTACAATGTTGCTCTTGCACAATTAAAATATATCTTTAATAAACATGCCAGGAATCTGGTGATAAATATCTTTATTGTTTCATAATCTAGAAAATCAGTGAAGCTATACAGCATCATCATGAAAGTCAGGCATCTCTGTTTCTTGTTCTTTGTCAAGTCTTCATATTTCTTCACTAAACTTTGAAAAGGGCCTTTCTTTATTTTTACTTTATTTGTATTTGTGATTACTCAGAAGAAATTGTTTGTTTATTGCCTGTCATCATTGATGTAATACATTGTATACCAGTATATATGCCTTTTTCCAGAGGGGCTAAGAATTGACTATTTTGTTTCCTTTTTTAAAAGTTTTTTTTCCTAAAATATTACTGTAAATCTTCCTCCATTGAATGTAAGAATTACTCTGTCATTTTTTTTTGTCATCTTGCCCCGTGAAGTTAGATACTGTAAATGATAAATTCTCAGTTGTTAATTGTTTAATACTGATAAAAGCCGATCTTTAGCATTAATTCACCTTTCATTTCAGGATGGTGTTTTTACAAACCCATATGTCAAAATATGCATGAATTCTTCATATTTAATAATATCCCTTATCCTATACATTTTTTATAATTGGATGTTGCATATACAATGTGGCATGGTGGTGTGGTGATTAGAGCTGCTTCCTCACCAGTCCAGCATTCTAAGTTTCAATCTTGCACCTGGTTGTGGTCTGTCTGTTGTTTTCCCCTTGCATGCATGTTTGTCCTTTGGTGGTATTCTAAGTTACCTCCAATGTGCAAACACGTTTGTGTTAGGTTAACAGGTGAATTCACCTTGGCCTCCCATACCACTCCCCGGATTCTGAGTATGTGTGTGTGTAAATGAGTTGTGCATGGCTGTTCTCTGCCTTGTGCATGGTGTTGTTGTGATAAAATCTGTTATATAATATAAATAATATTAGTATTTTTTCTAAATGTCTCCATATATTTAGACAATTTTATGGATACAGTTTTATGGATACCTTGTAAAAAGACAATTTTATGGATATCTAGTCAAAATGTTTACTTCTTTACTACATGAAGAAATACTTTGGAGCCCCTTCTCATTTTGTGTATGAGGCCTTCTTTTCCATAAACGCCTAAAATTAATTTCTGTTGTCCAGTTGTTACTTTATGTACATTTGTCTCATTTAATGTGCTTGGTGTGTGTGTGTGTGTCCTGCGGTGGGCTGGCGCCCTGCCCGGGATTTGTTCCTGCCTTGCGCCCTGTGTTGGCTGGGATTGGCTCCAGCAGACCCCCGTGACCCTGTGTTAGGATACAGCGGATTGGAAAATGACTGACTGATGACTGAAACATCCCCATTCTACATTCTACATTTTTTCTGTCTCTTTCATTTTATTTAGTTTTAGTTTGTCCATATTATTTATTTTGTTCATCCAGATCTTCAATTATGTATTAATTAATTTCTTAATTTGTGATGTAAATTTCAGACATTTTGTAGTTTGTTTGTTACATAATCTCTTATACTGAAACAATGCATTTCTTTGCTCCAGTATTCTCTCGATTTCACCTGGTATTTGCTTTGTTTAACTTCTTTTAAAAAACTTTGTTATCATTAGTACTCATTCCTCCCTCTATAGTTGATTCTATTAAGACCCCACTCAAATTCTTGTATTTCTTTTGTTCAGTTTTTTTTCTCTTTTTGGACTTTTTCATCATTATCTCTTCATTTTTTTTCCCTCATTCCCCACTTGTCCCTGTCTCTCATGACCTTCTCTTTTTATGATCCTTTCTCTTCTACAAATATTCATATTTACCTCTTGTTTACTACTGCATAATGTTCTTCTTGTCACCAAATTATCATATTCCCTTTTTTCAGCTCAGTATTCTGGTATTTTTTTTTTTTTTTGCATCTACTTCCAATACTGGACAGAGTTTAAACTCATAAAATAAAACAAATGTAACATTCTTCAAGCAACTTTTTAGTGGCCATTGTGATGATTAATCACTTGATACTTAACAGCTATATGTCCCACCTTGCAATGTACTTTAAGCTGCTCATTTTAATATAGGTTACCTCTCATTGCCTAACTTTTTGATTTGCAGAGGTAAATTCTGAAATCATGTTCTTTAACTTAAACTCCAGGTGGTGGAGTCTTTTTTGCATCTGTTTATTTACTGACATTCTTCATGCTGAGCTACATAGGCATAATGGCTGGCCTGCTGACTTGATGTGCTTCGGCCTCCCAAATGAAGAAGCATTTTATACATTTTCCTCTCAATTCTCTTACTTCAGGACATTGATGGACTCCTCTCATTGTAGTGAATCTTAGCCAAAAGGCCAATTAAATAAGCGCATTACATTACATTAACTCATCTTAGGTTTTGCAGACATGCAGAGACCAATTTTATATTTGGCACAATTTATAGCAAAAAGTGTGTCCTATTAAAATGTGAATGTAAGTAATACAAATAGACAGGAAACTTAATGAGTACGCTAACTCACTGATTATAAAGAAATACACATATTATTATAATCATTATTCTCCAGAGCAGTGTTTCTTAAACTTTTTTTTTTCTCATGAACTAATCTTGCCCTTCTTAGTGTCTTTGAGACCCAGTCCATGACACCCATCAGATCAGGGGAGAAGCAGGTTCCCCTTGGAGAATCGCCACCGAGAGTCATAGCAGAACAATTTCAATTGCTTAAATGTTTTTGCTTTCTGACAAAAATTGTAGCTGCATTTGTCCAAAGTTTCTAAGGTTCTGCAGCTTTAGTTTACTTCATAGAACAATTCAAACAATAGTGTGACATGTGAGGAATCTTTTGTATGCTTCTTATTTGTCAGTGGCGACCCATCGTGAGACCCTTCATAAACCTTAGGCAGCCCTTTCCCATTGAATACAGCAGATGAGTCACACTCCTGCGTGAACCAAAAGGTGGCAACCAGCGACCCATTGCTTGAGGGACTATGCTCCAGAGCTGAGGGAAGTTGAGGAAGACTCCCCAAGCTGAAAATTATTAAGCTGAAATTGCAGTATAGATCTGGGAGGAAATAAATACATTAACCACTGAATCAACAGTGTTATAATGGTAATTGGTTTGTCCTTTCAGGCTGAGAATATTGTGAATTTGTAGTACTATTTAGGAGATTTTCGAGTACAATATTCATTTTGTAAACCTTCAATACATGCTACAAATAAACAAAGTTCTTTGAAAATAAACATTTTTTCCATTTATATTTACATGTACAAGACAACTACATGAATTTTACAGATCTTTATTCTGATTAAAACTTTCACAGCTTTGAAATACGCAAATGATGCTGTAAGGTAAAGATATAGATCAACGAATGCTTACTTAATATCTTTTGAATGCACAAACTAATAGAGAAAATATTAGAAAATAATAGAGAAAAATAATATGTGGAACAAGGTTGCTGCAACAATAGCAACTTACTGCATAATAGATAAAACAACATTAATCATTTACAGTGACATTTTTGGAACAAAAATTATAGTGGGGCCACACAGATGTGGGAGAGAGAAGTGCAGTCAGAAGGAGTGAAGCCATCTTTATAAGTAATGAAGAAGTTGCGTGTGTGCACGTGTGTGTGTGTGTGTGTGTGAGTGACAGAGAAATGGCAAAGCACTTGAAGAGCTACATTTTCAACACTCTCTCCTCTGCAAAAATGCCAAATGTCAGGAAAGATCCTGATTTGGATTGGCTTATGGAGTTGAGGGAAGTGAATGCAGATGTTTTCATCTTTGACACCAAGTGACTGATGTGAGGCGCCGAAAGTGAAGGCAGTTTATGTGACACAGAATAGATCATTGGAGCTTTATGGAAGGAGCTGTGGAAGATCAGAGGGATGGCAGCAATGTTGGGACAGCAGTTGTGGAAGAAGCAGAACTATATTTCACAGTGTATTATGCTCCTAGTACCAGTGATGACAAAATATCAGCCAAATAATGTCATATAACATTACTGTAAATGAGGAGTAACTAATTATTTTGTTATTCAGTTCTTCCACCAAAGAACTGTATTAAACAACATTAACAACAAATACCCAACACTAAAATCTGAAACACAAATAAATATATATAAATTTCTAGTTGTTGTTCAATGAACAAAGTACTAAATTATATTTTATACAAATAATAAACTTGATTCATGATAATGAAGTTAATTCCAAAATAGCAAGATGTTCCAAATAATGCACTGAAAGAGTCTAACCTTTAAGCCCAAAGGCCGAGATGAAAAGTTCAGGCTACATGTTTGAACATTTACAGTACATTTATATATATTTGCTTAGACACCGCTTTTATCCAAAGCAACCTATAAAAGAGGTCAACATAATCAAATGACATCATCTGGAGAATGTTTGGGAACAAGTGCTACAGAACAGGGGTACAAAACTGATTTCCACAAGCGAAAATCTAATTTTAATTCTCAGATATACAAAACTAACAGCTTTCACTTAGAAATTTACCAAACAAGAATAGTGCTCAGATGCTTCTTGAACACACTGAGAGAGTCAGAGTTTTGACTGGAGGTGGGCCGCTTATTCCACCAGCCAGGAGTTACACGTGAACTGGACTGAGATTTGATTCTATGGCTAAGATGGCATTACCAGATGCAGTTCATCAGCAGATCTAAGGGGTCGGGAAGGACCATAGGACCTCACAAGTGCCTCCATATATACAGTATATAGGAACAGATGTACTGATCACTGTGTTGGAAAGCATCAATGAATGAGTACACAAGAGCAATTGTATTCTTGGAACACCACAGAGTTGAAAGACCAGGCACAAAGAAAATTTCACATACTCCATACTTTCTATATAAGAAACTGCATTGTGAATATTATGTATAATTAGAAAAAATGATTATGACTATACTCAGTTCAGTTTGCTATGAACATTTTGATAATATATCAAATTATGCTAAGAAACACAGACTTTTCAAGTAAGGTAGTGATACTCACATTCACTGTACCCTGTACAAATTTTAATAATCACCTTACAGACCCTACATGCCCTTAATGCAGAGACACCATTCATCATTTATTTATAATAGATGATTGCCTGTTAATGGTAAGGAAAAACAGGTGAAAAATACAAAATGATTGAAATGATGTTTAACATTTGGAATGATGTAACACCAGGCAATTGATTTTAACAATAAGACAAATGTTTATACGATTCTCACATGCTGAAAATTTCCATGTATTGTTGGAGAGTGTTGAAATATTTTACAAATGTGTAGCCTTACACATACACACACAATACAGGTCAGTTTCTCTTTAAAATATGTCCACAGAATTTAAAATTCGACTTTGTTTTCATTGCCACATGAACTACACCTAACACAATCTTTAAAATATCTTAAAAAGAACACTTTTATGGTTTTACTAAATAAACAAGCAAAAAAAAAACATCCAGTGTCAAATAGACTGTAACATTGTTTGTTATGTATAATTAAAGCCACATTATCTAAAATTAAATGAATCTGGACCTCTCATAAATGTTTCAGTTTATCAATTTTGATACACTGAAAAGTATACCTCTACCATTTTGATTTTCTTTTATTGAAAAACTTTTTTTAAAGCTTTTTTCTCTTTTTTTGTGACAACAACCACAATTCACTTAGAATCTTGAAGGTTTTTAATATACATTTGCTTTTCCTCTGAACATAAAATCTGTAATTACCTGATCATAGTATAATTTGAATTTTTAGGTATCACCCCTCAGAAATGTATATTCATTTTGAAAAACTAGGAATTCCTAACAACATTTTAGTTAATGCTACCCCTTCACAGCTCCAAAGATCAGGGTTCAAACTGTAAGCTAGGCACTGTGTTCAGTTTCTTGGATATTCAAATCATATTTGTTTAGATTTCTCCAGATACTCCTCCTCCTTCCATATGATGAGTTGTGCAGAGTTAAGATGATAAACCATTCTGGTATGTGTGAGTGTGTGTATGTGTGTGTGTGTGTGTGGGGGGGGGGGGGTTGGTTTGCGCTTGGTTTTTGTGTGTGGGTGAATATGTCCTTTGAAGGACTGGATCCTCATCCTTGGAGAGGCTGGGACAGGCTCTGGCTACATGTGAGCCTGAAGCAGGTTTCAAAAATGAAATAAATAAAAAACAATTAAAAGATAATAAAATGAACTGAAGTTATGCATTAGAAGTGCTACTTACTTGGTTGTAATTTGCTGTTTCATTTTTAAATATTCATATATTAAGTGGAAATGATATACTATACAACAGCAGCAATTATACCAATTCTTATTTTATTAAATATAAATTACAGGACCAGAAGTGAAGGATACACATTGATTGATGCTATCAATTAAAGAAGGCCTGCATATTAAATAAAAATTCAGTTGCCTGGATACATATGTTCTACCTTTACTATTAATATTTTACATTATAACACTATATATATTTTCACATAAAAATAATGCATTTTTTCCCCCTAACACTGTACTTATTATATACATCAACAACAAAAACAACTATTATGATAGTAATATTTTTAAATACCGTATATACTCGAATATAAGCCGAGGTTTTCAGCACTCAAAATGTGCTGAAAAACATCACCCTCGGCTTATATTCAAGTCAGGTCCTGCTGCCCCCGCCAACCTGACAGAAAGCTGGAGTGGAGAGAAAGTGGAACCTCGGTTCACAAACATCTCTGAACACGTACAAATCGAGTTACGACCAAAAAGTTCATCAAACTTTTGCATTTGTTCACAACCACACACTCGGTGTAGGAACAAGCCTGTTTCCCTTTTGGTTTATGTGCACCGATGATTTCCGCACGTGTTCAGTCTCTCCCTGTGCAGCGAGAGAGAGACACACAAACACACGCGCGCGCGTGCGCGAGAGAGACACACACACACACACGCATGCACGCA
>JANRMT010062854.1:81038599-81071096 GCA_026402145.1 Polypterus bichir lapradei
ATTTTCAATGACCACATTGAGTATAAAACTATTCCATCAATATCAAAGCACTAATTTCAGTGAACAGAATACCAGTCTAGCCCAGGCAACTATCAGGCAACCAGGGACAGGCTATAGTAGTTAATTTACCTAATACACACACCTTACAAAAACCATGCTGACAGTGTCCAGTTCTGGAATTGACCCCAGGATCTTGGAGTTTTAAGGCAATACAGTATGGATCACCAAGGGGGAATTAAATACATAACATTACAAATAAAAGTTGGTGTTTCTAGTGGTCTTGCTTTCTCTTGTATTATTTATTTAAATTCTAATAACATTGTATTAATTTAGCCTCATATGATCTGCAGGTCAGCTATTTTGCCTCCTGCAATTGTTTAAGTGATAAGCTTGAGTTTCCATCATTTATGAGAACAATTCCAAGTGATGCTTTCCAAATAAAAGCCATTGTGAGGATGGTCAAACACTTCAGATGGACCTGGGTTGGAGCCATCGGGTTGGACACTGATTATGCCCGCTTTGGAATTCAGCTGTTTGTTGAAGAAGCCAAAAGGTCAGGCGTGTGTGTTGCTTATGCTGAGTTTTTTCCAACCACCTATAAGAGGGAGCGGATCCTTGAGGTTGTGGACATAATCAAGAGCTCATCAGCTAAAGTGGTTTTGGGCTTCACAGGTGAAGGTGAACTGATACCCATCCTGGACGAATTTAAACGACAGAATATCACTGATATCCAGTGGATAGCAAGTGAAGCCTGGGCTACAGCAACATTACTATGGTCTGAATATCGGGAGTTATTAATTGGAACAATAGGTTTTGCCATCAGGAAAGGTGATATTCCAAGTTTAAAAAGTTTTTTAACCAGGATATGTTTATCTGAAGCATATTCATTACCCTTTATTGCTGAATTTTGGGAAGAGATATTTAATTGCAAATTAAATAATTCTTTGAATTTACATGCCCATGCATCAACTTCAAGAAAGCCATGTACTGGACATGAAGATCTGATGACAGTAGAGAACACATATACCGATGTCACCCAGTTACGTGTCTCTTATAATGTCTACAAAGCAGTATATGCTGTTGCACATGCACTTCGCAACATGAATGGGTGCAAAACTGGACAGGGACCCTTTGCAAACAACTCATGTGGAGATATTCGAAATGTACTCCCGTGGCAGGTAAGTAATTGTTTATTATTATGAAATGTTGTACACTTTTTCCATTAGTCTAAATTGTTATGTCACTTTATGTTTTTTTATTATAAAATGCAAAGCTCATGATGAATTATTTTCTTTCAAAGCTTTTACATTACATGAAGGAAGTTAACTTCACCACATTTGGCCAGGAGGTCAGCTTTGATAAAAACGGAGACCCAATTGCTTCCTATGATCTGGTAAACTGGCATGAGGGACCTGGTGGGTCTGTGCAGTTTGTTAAAATGGGATTTTATGATGCTGCTTTGGAAGGAGAACGTGAGCTATTCATAAATGACTCCATTATATTCTGGCATGGAGGAAAACAGGTTGGTGTTACTTACAGTTTTGCCAATGTACTCACTCGTAGGAAAAAGTATGCTTTTTTTCATAAATTAGTGTAAAATGTTAAGGTATGAATATGTTATAGGTGTTTATCTACAATTAATCTGCAACAGTTATGGTGCTCTTTAGTTGTGGTGGCAATTCTCCAAAGAGAGGCAACCCAATAAATAACAAAAATGCTAGCAGTTTATACTAAACAATACTACTTTCATTCTTCATAGTTTAAGTTAATAATCAGTTAACAGTCAACCAACAGATGAGGAATTACAACTCAGAACTAATTTAAATTTTGCTTTTAATTTAAAACACAAAGAGAAATTATGTACTGATTGAATATTACTTTGATATTTAAGTGGGGTGGTACAATGATGCATTGACCAACACACAGCTCCAGAATAAAGACTCTGAACCTGTCCTTGATGCTAACTCTGTGGAGTGTGTGCATTCTCTGTATATCTGACCGAATGTTTTTCTCTGGGTTGTTTTCTTTTTATCTCCCAAAATGTATGTATTAGAGTAAGTGGCCCCAGGACAGGGGGATTAAAATGGGATTGAGTGAGTCTGGAAAATGAATAGAGTAATAAGAAATGATAAAAAATAATTTAATATTTGTTGAACTGATAATTCAGTGTGCAGGCTTCAGCTGTAATTTTGTACACAGCCTTATCATTTATTAGTAATGTTTAGGTCGGTATATCTTGTGGTATATGAGTGTGCTTAAATATGTGAAATATGAAACTGACTGCTGTACTTTTAAGATATTTTGAAGTCAAAATGTTAGTTACTTAATTAAAATTTAAAATGGAAGCTCACAATGCCTGGTGATTAAACGTGCATTCAGTTTTATGTGATATAGTGCCATTAACAACACACATTTTTAAAAGATAATTTACAGAGCTAGCAAAGTCACATTTTAAATAAAATGTAAAGTAAGTATGTATGTCATTAATAAATACAACAAAAGTTATCGTGGAAGCAAATTAAGCTTGGGTATTTTATGAAGTTATAATGCAAGAAATACTACAATAATGATAGACAATAATAAATATTAAAATAAGCTATACAGTGAAAATCAAGCACAGCTATGGTATGTACATAACTATAAAGCAGGTGAAACCTATATAGTGTTACACACATAGACTGCTCACATTTATTACATTCAGCAACTAATACTGTATTATATCCCCATCTGAAGAGGGTACTGCCACGAGTTGCTGGAATTTTTGCAAGGAGTTGCTGGTGCCTGTCACCTTCAGTATGTCCGATACTCTCTACATACTGTATTAGCTAACCATAGATTTTTGCACTGCCTACTGTATGCGCACAACAACCTGAAATCAGTGATTCACACTGATCAGTCATCCAGCAACTGGAATTGTCAGTTTCTTCATTTATGACTGGTTAATCCATTTTATTTTTTGATGTTAAACATTAGAAGCTAAGCGTATGAGTGGCACTAGAATGTTGTGAGGTAAAACTAGAAATACATTTTGATGCCTTAAAGATGTCAGTATTATACTATCTGATGACTATAAATTTGCTCAGAGGGAGTATGTACATAGTGATGAACTGACCATTAATCCTCAGTGATTCCTCAGTGAACTATAAATATTGTTTTGTTTGTTTTTTTAATTAATGGATGAATTGCATTTATTGCATATGTATATTACTTGTATTAGAATTATCTAAAATATACAGATTGACTTGTTACTTTTTGTACAAACAGAAGCCTAATGTGTATATTATATATAATATAATATAATATATATGTTAAAGACTGTAGATTTTGTGAAAATAACTTTATATGTTTACTTTATATTTTGATGTAGGTACTGCAGCTTTGTTTACATTTTCTTTGATTTTACATTTGTAGCTTTATGACAACTTTATTATCAAGGAATAAAGACAAAAGGAAAAAGGACACTGCAAGAAAAATGAGAATATGAGCAATTTCTTGTTACAATATTAGCTCTCCTTTGATAAGTTGTAATGGTAAAAGATTTTACTTTTAAAATCACTGAAAATTCAAAAAATATTACTCACTAAAGTTTTGTCATTCTTCATTTCATAAAGCACCTTACAGAGAATATCATCACACCCTTTTGTTTATGAGGCATCACTGTTCTAGAGTTTTTAAAGGTAGTTAATAAACATATTAGGCCAGCTTGAGTCTGTCCAAATAACCCTGTGCATAAGGTTGGAATCTAATTAATTCTACTAGTTAACCTAACACACCTTTCTTTGGGATGGGTGAGTAAAATGGGAGTGCGAGGAGAACATGCTGGAGGCGCCTAGTCTGGGAGTTGAACTGGGGACTCTAGGGCTTTCATCAATAAATTATAATTTAAATCTTTTTTTTTTTTAAAAAAGTTAAAACCCCCGTGACCCTGTGTTCGGATTCAGCGGGTTGGATAATGGATGGATGGATATACACAGTATGCAGAAACAAAAAGTGTCACTCTATTGTCATATTTTTTCTATTCACTTTAAATCTGAATTCCTTGAGTATCAGACAAAAATAGCAATTTTGCTTTAAGTGTCATTTATTGAGAGTATTTTGTATACTGTATATGATGTGTTTTAGCTTATATTATACTATATCAAATCCAGTATAAATTTATATTACATGTAAAATGGGTAATAATTATATTGGCTTATATTTTCAATTTTATTTGATTAAAGTTTTTCATTTTTATTTGATTAAAGATAAGACACTTACTTTTAACTGTATAATATGGGTAGTATGCTATATTAAATAAACACCTATTTTTACATTTTTTAATGGTAAACACTAACTCTTTGGCTTTTTAAAATTATATTACATGCATTCATTAAACTGCATATAATATATATTTTCATAAAATATATTCTGTTTTGATACTAACAATTGATTTTGAACATTTGTGTATTGACTTGCATCATAAACAGGCACCAGTGTCTGTTTGCAGTAACAGCTGCCTGCCTGGTTCAAGAAAAGCTCCTCGAAAGGGACAGCCTAGCTGTTGCTTTGATTGTATACCCTGTGCTGATGGCGAGATTAGCAACCAGACAGGTAAACAAAAGCACTTATGCATAGTATTTATGTACATATGTACTGGACATGTAATTGAAGTGATACAGGTCATGTATACTTCTGTAGAATAGACATTTTTTAATACTCATGATGCTTTCTAAGTTTATAGCATCATAACCATACAACACAGTGAAATTGTCAGAGAACATTTTATCATATTTATGGTAGTTTTTCCTACAGTATATAAGTAATGATCATCAGAAATACAAAATATCTTAGGTGACCATCATGCCAAACTTTTTCTGGTATAAAAGAGAGAACAAGTTATATTATACAATTATATTTTAGAAGCAGTTTTACAGGTTTTCCATTCTTTAAAACATTTCCTCATATTGAATTATGACATGTGTATTAGGTTCCACCTTTAAAGGAAATTATACTATATATGTGCAGAAATCCTCTCCGTGTTGCTTCGACACACTAAATAAAGAATTTTTGAAAGTTTTTTTAACAGTGGTCTATGAGCATATGTACATGTACGTGAATGGGTGATGAATGTGTTATCAGAAAATGAATAACAACTGGGAAAATGTTCCCACAATATTATCCAATTAAGAAAGAAGACGGAATCTATTAAAAATTCAATTGAAGATAACAATTACTTTGTATGATGGATAAATAGGGGGGTGAAATAACAATATACAGTATATGCTTTGGAAAATTGTTACTGCTTAGACCTATTATTTATTGGTGAGCTAAATTTATCCTTAAAATAGAGAGAATGCTCATACCGTGCATTCTTCTAATCAACCCTAACTGGAAACTGGACCTGACAACACACACAGAGTTAGATTCAGGCCGTTTATCTGTAGCTGGCATGTTAGGCTTTGTTTCCTATAGATAGATTATGCAGGCATATTGCTGTTGGTATAAAGGAGCCCCAGTAACATTTCCAGACACACTTCTGTTTAATAATTCATTGGCTGAAAGTCCTCAATGTAGGTGTGTCGGAGGGAGAATGTGCAGCATTGTTCATAATGGCACTTAGTTTCGTTTTAATTCTTTCCTTTGCTACAACCTTCGGGGTGTCCTTTAACTTAGATTGCCCTTTTAATTGGTTTTTTGATTCGGTAGGCCTCTCTTGAAGGGATGTTACCAGCCCAGCACACCACAGCATAGATGTAGTCCTAAGTGTATTTTGGACTGCACTGGAGTCCCTGTATATCTAAAATGTGCTGTATTAATTGTGTTTTTATAATAGCGCCTAACTTTAAAATATTTTGCTGTTTACATTGTTTTTATTTTTATTACAGACTCTATAGAATGCTTTAAATGTGCTTTGGAAGACTGGTCTAATGAAGCTAGAGATCGCTGTCTGCCAAGAATAATTGAGTTTCTGTCATATGAAGATACAATGGGGATAACACTAACGTTTATTTCCATCTTCGGTGCCTGTGTCACAATAGCTGTTGCAATTGTTTTTACCATCTTCAGACAAACTCCGATCGTGAGAGCAAACAACATGGAATTAAGTTTTCTTTTGTTGCTGTTTCTTGTTTTGTGTTTTCTATGCCCTCTTGCCTTTATTGGTGAACCAACAAACATCTCTTGCTTTGTGCGTCACACTCTGTTTGGAATCAGCTTTGCCCTGTGCATTTCATGCATTTTAGGAAAGACAGTTGTTGTTCTTATGGCTTTCAGGGCTACACTACCTGGAAATAATGTCATGAAATGGTTTGGACTTGCACAACAAAGAGCTAGTGTTTTCATCTGTACATCCATTCAGATTGTAATTTGTATTATATGGTTAACTACAAGTCCTCCGTATGCTATTCCAAACTCAAAGTTTCACAACTCAAAGATCATTCTAGAATGCTCTGTTGGTTCAGCTTTTGGCTTCTGGTGTGTTTTAAGTTACATTGGATTTCTTGCATCTATGTGCTTTGTCATTGCATTTCTTGCTAGAAAACCCCCTAACAATTTCAATGAAGCCAAGTTCATCACGTTTAGTATGCTAATATTTTTTGCTCTCTGGATCACATTCATCCCTGCCTATATAAGTACTCCAGGATAGTACACAGTGGCAGTTGAACTTTTTGCAAATTTAGCATCTGCTTTTGGTTTACTGTTCTGTATATTTGCTCCTAAATGCTATATCATTTTGTTTAAACCAGAGAAAAATACAAAGAAACACATGACGGGAAAAGGCAACATAACAGTATAAAGCAAAGGGGATGACATCAAATAACCTTGTTATATAAAATTAAATAAATATCAAGTCATTAGTTAGTTGATTATGAAATTGTGAAATACCATCAGGATATTTCTACTATAGATGAATTTGTTTAGATATTGAACACAGTGTTTTATTAAAATTTTATTAAATAAAGATAAATATTATTGATTATTGTACTGTTCATTTTCCTAAATGTTCATAACATTTTGAAACATAATCCAGTTCAAGTTTGCAAAGGACAGAATCCTATCCTGAAAGCATTGGACAGGATGCCAGTCTAATGTAGGGCCCAATTACACACACACTGACACACTTGGGCCACTGCATAGTCACCAATTAAACTAATCTGTGTGTTTTATGGATATGAGAGGAAAACTGGAGTACCCTAAGGGAACATCAACAGAAAAACTAGCAGAACTTACAAACTCTAAATACATGAGTGCACTCGAATCACTGTGCTGCTATGCTAGCCTACTAATCGAAAACACATCTGGCTGTTGATACCAATAACATGCATGGCAATAATTACGTGAGATATACCTTTTAACATTATTAAGTAATAAAATATTTAAATCTAAAGGCATGTAATTTTAAAACTTTTGTAATTAAATTATTAATCAGTATTTCATTAATCTAGTATATACATTAGCCTTCCAAATGTAATGCTTAAATTGTAAATATTTTCTATAACACTGGCACTAGCTCCCTACGTCCTTTCTGTAACAAATCATTGGATGGATATATATAAATACATATGGAGAAAAGCTTTAATTACCCTTTTGATGTACATTTCCCAAAAGCATCGTAATGCTAAGAGCACAATAAACTCAATCAGAACCATAGCGATCAACACACAAAATACATTAATTTCAAATTATGATAGCTCTCTGGACATTTAGAATACTAAGATTTATGTTGAGATTATAGTATTTTCATGATGAAGTACAATAAAGCATTTATAGTATATTTTACTGAAAAGTTCTTAAATTCATTTAAATGATTTAAAGTATTAAAATTACAATATCATAATATTTTATGTTATTTAAAAGCTTTGAAATCTCAGTATTCTAAGGTTGCAGATAGCTTTACTTTCACACAAACGTTTTATGCATTGTAATTGTTTATGAAGAGAAAAAGGAAGGACAGAGGCTGGGGATGATACGTTTGGATAGATAATAATTAAAATTAAAACAGTGGGCGCTAGCTGATACTCATTGCACCCAGCTTCTTGGATCCTCATTACACCTTCTATAAAGATTACCTTTACGGTGGATTTCTTTATTGTGTCCACAACTTTCAAAAGTTTCTCCCTTGAATTTGTTCTGTAAAATGCCTCAGAAAATTCAATACAAATATTTTCTTCTTCGGCCATTTTGATAAATGTGGCCATTCCAAAATTTCCATAATCGTTGTCACTTCTAAGGGCTCCAATCCAAGACCAACCAAACTGCTTTACGAGGTTAACTAAAGCAGTTGCTTGAAAGTAGTCACTTGGTATGGTTCTAAAAAATGTAGGGAATTCCTTTCTATTGCTGAGACAAGCACAGGTTGCATAGTGACTCACCTGTGAAAAAATTCACCATAAAGATTTAAAAAATGCACAATGTGCAATATGGCATATGTGCAGTATGTATATCACTGGATTTAATTAAGGAAATGGAAAAGTATTGCTTTTTAACAGTCTATCATGAGAACTTTCAATACACTACTAATTCACTGTCATATCGTGCTTAACTGTAAGGATTCTAAAAAGAGCAAATCAAATTTCTCACTATATGGCTGCCATCATCTGACATTCTTTCAAGCAATCATTTTGTGTGCTTAATCACTGCAAGACTGCTAGCCTTTCTATTTCTGACTGAACTCTTTTAAAAATATTATCTGTTTCTGGCTGTCTCTCATGTGTTTAAAAGAACTCTGATTATGACCACTGGAAGAATAATCATATGTTTTTTGCGATTAAATTTTTATTAAAATTGCATAAAGTCAGAAAATGAAAGGAATAAAATCTGCACTAATTTTAAGATTTTAGAAGGGGTACTCAATATATCTGCCTTCATAAAATGACAAGATTACTTAAGTATGATTATGTGATTTGAATATATGTCTGTAATTTGTGATGTTTCACAATTGACTGAAAAAGCAAAGTTTAGGAAAACAGCAAACTATTCTGAAGCCAGCTAAAGACTAGGACAATTGCAAATCATATGAAGTTAATACTGTATAAAATAGTTTTTTTGGAAACATGCACTTTTTCTATGCATGTATATTCTCATTACATACCAGTGGAATTCCAAGTGGTCCAACGATTCTGGAATGGCAATGGTGGGTGACGATCCGGACTCTGCTATTATAGAAGTAACAAATGACGGTTTAGCACAAGTGCTATTGTTGGGAAAAGCGGCATCTGGTCCATTCACCAAATCAAGGGCAGCTTTTTGAGAAATTAAGGTAGAAGCACATGAATCATAAATTTTGTAACCCAGTACAACATCAGGAAATATTTCAGTACTGTTGTTTATTTCTTCAATTGCGAAAATCATTGTTTGAGCAAAATGAAGTTATCTGAAATCTAAACTTTTGAAAAAGCAGTGTAAATTTACAATAAAAATAATCCTAAATTCTCCCTATTTATATACCCAAGTATGCATATTTTATAATTTTGTTAAAACACAAATTTAAAAAGAAAAAGGTTGTTTTGCTTAACACTTATTGAAAAGTCATAGTACCAATAAAAATATAAATTTTAATCATGTCAGCCATGATTTGGCTTATTTTGGAAACATCATTTTAATGGATTAACAGTTATTATGAGCATTTTCTATAATTTCTGATACTCAGAAAAGTTTGCTTATATGTCACTCACAGTGTTATGGATTGAAAAAATACCTCCTATTAAAATACCACCATTTTTAGAAAGTTGTGGACTGCCTGAAGTTCCATGAGATCGGCAAACAGATTCTTCTGCCTCTGTTAAGCAGGCAGTGAGGAGAATAAGAAGAAGCAGCATTTAAAAATGTTGTAGTGAACTGCTTATCAAAGATATGCATTGCTTATTTTTTCTTTTCCGTTTTTATAGATTCTTGGCATGCATAATTGCCACATGGCAAATTTAGATTGCACACAACAGATTATTCTTTAGTTCCCTAAAGAGTAACGCTATACACCAATTCTTCTGAAGGGATAAGGCATACTGATTGCACTCTTTGTAGTAATCAAAAACAATAACCTATGAACTGCAGGTTTGAAAATTAGCATCATATGTGAGAAGACATTTATCATCAGTATAAGCAAATTTAGACATTATCATCGGATTTATCTGATTGTTCATAAATAGATATCTGGCCACAAATTATTAAATGTATGCTAGTTTCTTTTTTCACCTCCAGTGGATTTCCCACCCATTAAGGTTGTTGCATTACAAATGCAGCATTAGTTTGGCAATTATGCCTTTCATAAAAGTACAATTAAACACTTCATCTGTGTGCTGCCCTTAATTATCTTAACTAACTACCATATGCTACAATCAGAGATAATGATGCGGCCCTATGAGCAGCGTGTAAACTGAGCACCTTGGAGATGAAAAGAGCACCATAAGTAGAGAGAGGCCAAAAAGACAATGAACCACCTGTAATACCCCGCAACCCCGAGGAAGGTACAAACCTGCCTCTGTGTTTCAGGATGAGGATATGCAAGCACCTCACCCACCCTGACCATTTGAGGCATGAGCAAACCCTTCCCCATGGAATATCCCAGATAGTGGGTTTCCAACATACCCAGTTTGCACTTGTTAGGGTTGGCCGTCAACCCCGCCAGCCGTAAACTGTGAAGCATTGCCCAAAGGTAGACGAGATGAGATTCCTAGTCATTACTGAAAATGACCACGTTGTCAAGATAGGCAGCCATGTACATGGAATGGGTATGTAGGATCTGGCCCATCATTTGTTGAAAGGTCAACGTTGCACCATGCAGACCAAAAGGGAGTGCAAATTCAAACAACCCAAGGGGACCTGCCAATAACTCTTCGTAAGGTCAAGGGTGGAGATATTTGAAGCCTGCCCATGCTTTCCCAACAGCTTGTCCACACGTAGCATCGGGTATGCATCAAACCTGGAAATATTATTCAAATGCCTAAAATCAGAATATACAGAAATACAGAACCGAACCGTACCACCGGAATTTGAAACAAATACAATTGGACGTCGCCATTCACTTTTGCTTGGCCAAATAATGCCTAATTGGAGCATCTGTTGGACTTCCTTGTGTATCACTTTCCTTGTTGCCTCACGGGGGCACCTGTATAGTAACACTGGGTGGAGTGACAGTGTTGTGTTCTGCAATCATCATCCGACCAGGCATTACCAAAAAGACGTTATAGTTCCCCTTTATCAGCAATAATCCGCTTTTTGGGTGTCAGTTAAATCATCCCAGATAGTGACCTCAATCTGGGGGACTGCGGCTGATGTTCCACCACAATAGAGGACAATCTGCTCTTGCAGCGAAACGACCCGGTCAACAAATTCCCCCAGGGGTTGTCTTGCAAGTCCCCATCCATTCTTCCCGAAAAATGTCCAACACCCTGTATGGTTGCCGGCCAAATAATAATTCAAAAGGAGTCATCTCAGCAAACGGGAGGAAAGGCACAACGGTATCTCCGGAGGTTGGATCGCAGCACTGCTGCTTCTGGGTATCTTGTGCCATAATTAATTAACATGAGCATATACTGAAGGCCACTTTTACTCCTAGGAAGTGGGCCAACAATATATACTGTAACACCCAACTTCTCAAAGGGACATCTAAAATAGGCATTGGCACTAGGGGTGCCTTGGCAGGTCTGTGAACAGAAACTATTTGACAGTCAGGACAAGTCTTACAAAATTGCTCCACACCCTGACTCGTATTCACCCAGTAAACGTGTTTCGAAATGTGTTCCCTTGTCTTTTTCAGGCCATGGTGACCCCCAAAACATTACTGTGAGCAATTTTTAAGACCTTCTCCCTATGCTCACTTGGGACTACCAACTGCTCGATATGTGCATCACCCATGCAATCAGAAATCACTTGATACAGAAAAGCATCCTTAAGTAAAAAATATGGTGTTTTAAAATCCGGGTCCTCTCTCTCCAGATAGTAAGATCTTGGAGGAAAGTTGCAAACCACATATCTGGGCCTGACCGATAGCCATTGTTTGTGCAGGTGGGAGGGTAATCTCCCGAGCCAGATATCCCAATTGATCACAGAGAAAGCTGATGGGCTGTGCTGGCTTGTTTGAAATTGGGGTCAAGCTTGGGTAGCCCCGTTGTTTCCAACTTTTGCTTTTAATTAAATAACATTTTCAAATCTTTGTAGGACACATGGGAGAAACAGCCGAGGTCAGGCCGCCAGTCCATGCATTCATATTGGGGCCATAGTCTCCAGTTAATTTAACACTTTCAGGGCTGATGTTGACTTTTGTCGAAATTCAGGGGTAGAGGATGGTAATCGGCTGTAAACTGCAACAAAACTCGCCCTTAAGTTTTAGTTCGACTTTCTTTGCTTGAAGGAAAGTTGCTTTGACCTTGAATCCCTACACATGCATGACTAGTAAAGAGCAAACAGCCTCTAAAATGGCATCGACATCTGTAGAGACTAAAGTAAATGTGCAAAGCAAAATACTCCATGGACGTTTTACATATTATCACTGAATCGGACTCTGACTTTTCGGACTCTGAGTTTGATGCAAGTGATCTGGAGATAGATATCGAAAATGAAAGTGAGTTACCAGCACCAGCCTATCGGTCCCCAGCTGAACATGGTGCTGAACACGTTTGTGTAGCTAATATGCTTACAGCAGCATTCACCTAGGAGGATTACTTATGATGACAAGAGTTACAAATCCTATTGCGTCACAATGCAACTGCCACCATCACCCACTTGCTGTGTGAAGACAGAGAGGTAGCCGGCCCGCCGTGCATTCCTGCTGGCCACCAATCCACCCCTGTGCAGGCGCCAACAGCAGCCACAGCACATAACAACAGACAGGGACCTTCGCAATTTATTGCTTCAAAGTGATCGTGACTTCACAGGGGAGATTATTGTTTTGATGTGGTGTATGGTATGATGTGTCGCAGAGGTGGCAATGAAGAGTGATGGGGAGCAAAGTATGCTAGGTGCTCACGGGGAGGATTATTGCTTCAATGAGGTGCAGGGCACAGAGTACCATCTTCACTGATAACTCCCTAAAGTCCAAACTACTAACAGATTTGTAAGACCGAACCAGTGCTTATTGTCAACCAATGAGCACAAGCAATCGCCCAATCCCTGCCAACAGTAGTTCCTGGTTGAAGTTCTTGCAGTTTGAATGACACAAAATGACCTTCTTCTTCTTGTTCTTTCGGCTGCTCCCGTTAGGAGCTGCTGCAGTGAATTATCTTCTTCCATATCTTTCTGTCCTCTGCATCTTCTTCTGTTACACCCATCACCTGCATTTCCTCTCTCACCACATCCATAAACCTTCACTTAGGCCTTCCTCTTCTCTTCCCTGTCAGCTCTCTCCTTAGCATCCTTCTCCCAATATACTCAGCATCTCTTCTCTGCACATGTCCAAACCAACGCAACCCATATAACAAAGCTGTTCTCACTACTGTCCTGTAGACCTTCCCTTTCACTCTTGCTAATACCTGTCTGTCACAAATTACTCCTGATACTGTTTTCCACCCATTCCACCCTGCCTGCACTCTCTTTTTCACCTCTCTTCCACAATCCCCATTAATCTGTGCTGTTGATCCCAAGTATTTAAACTCAGCTACCTTCGCCAACTCTACTCCCTGCATCCTCACCATTCCACTGACCTCTCTCTCATTTACACACATGTATTCTGTCTTGTTCCTACTGACCTTCATTCCTCTCCTCTCTAGAGCATATCTCCATCTCTCCAGGGTCTCCTCAACCTGCTCCCTACTATCGCTACAGATGACAATGTCATCAGCAAACATCATAGTCAACGGGGACTCCTGTCTAATCTCATCTGTCAACCTGTCCATCACCAAAATAAGAAAGGGCTCAGAGCTGAACCAAGATGTAATGTTGAATGCATCCGTCACTCCTACCACAGACCTCACCACTGTCACACTTCCCTCGTACATATCCTGTACAACTCTTACATACTTCTCTGCCATTCCTGACTTCCTCATACAATACCACAGCTCCTCTCGAGGCACCCTGTCATATGCTTTCTCCAGGTCCACAAAGATGCAATGCAACTCCTTCTGGCCTTCTCTAAACTTCTCCATCAACATCCTCAGAGCAAATATTGCATCTGTGGTGCTCTTTCTTGGCATGAAACCATGCTGCTGCTCACTAATCATCACCTCACTTCTTAACCTAGCTTCCACTACTCTTTCCCATAAATTCATGCTGTGGCTCATCAATTTAATTCCCCTGTAGTTACTGCAGTCCTGCACATCCCTCTTATTCTTAAATATCGGCACCAGTATACTTCTTCTCCCCTCTTCAGGCATCCTCTCACTTTCCAAGATTCCATTAAACAATCTGGTTACAAACTCCACTGCCATCTCTCATAAACACCTCCATGCTTCCATAGGTATGTCATCAGGACCAGCGGCCTTTCCATTCTTCATCCTCTTCATAGCTGTCCTTACTTCCTCCTTGCTAATCCGTTGCACTTCCTGATTCACTATCTCTACATCATCCAACCTCTTCTCTCACTCGTTCTCTTCATTCATCAGCCTCTAAAAGTACTCTTTCCATCTACTCAATACACTCTCCTCGCTTGTGAGTACGTTTCCATCTTTATCCTTTATAACCCTAACCTGCTGCACATCTTTCCCAGCTCGGTCCCTCTATCTAACCAATCGGTACAGGTCCTTTTCTCCCTCCTTAGTGTCCAACCTCTCATACAACTCATCATACGCCTTTTCTTTAGCCTTCGCCACCTCTGTCTTCACTTTGCGCCTTATCTCCTTGTACTCTTGTCTACTTTCTGCATCTCTCTGACTATCCCACTTCTTTTTTGCCATCCTCTTCCTCTGTATACTCTAAACTTTTTTAAAACCTACTGTTGTATCATAAGCAGATTTAAAAGCATAAATGAGTAATTTTAGACGGGAATTGTTAAGCAGCAAATGAGCCACACCCCTACAAAATAGTGAAGCAAGGAAAAACAAAGGCAACAAAAATGTAGATTTCGAAATGTGTGTTATATTTCATTTTTCAACACATATGTTTAAATACTGCATGTGGTTACCTGCCAATGTTTGCACATTTTTCTGACTTAGCACAAAATAATGGCTTATTTATGGAATTGGTGGTGCTTTATAAATATTAGAGACAACTCATATTCTAGCCACATCATTGTAAACATGACCTCTTTGGTGTAAATCTTCAAAGTCATTACATATTGTATTGTTTGAGCTTGATACATTATTAGAAAATTGCACTGAAATGTTTTTTCATAAAAACTCTTTCATACTGTAATTGAGCTTAAAGTAAATTCATCTTAATTGATTTTGTAAAGGAATTCTTTAAAGCCTGAAATAGTTGGCCAGTTGTTCCTAGGAAAAACTAAATTCTGTACTTGAAACGAATACAGTGTCAGTAGCCTGTGCTTTGGTGCCAATCCACTGAATACCAGCAACGTTTTGATTGTGAATTTATTTCAGTCAAATCAAAACATCTGCTGTAACCATAAAAGCAACCGCAGCTTTTGAAGATTATGCTTTTATTGTGTTGACAACATTCATCACTTTTCCATTGAATCTGTCCTGTTAAAAGCTCTCAGAATATTCAAAGGGGATTCCTTCATTTTTTGCTCTTTCATTAAATAAAGCTGTTCCAATGTTACCATAATAATTGTTACTTCTAACTACTCCAATCCAGTTCCACCCAAAACATTTTAAAAGGTGAGAAGAGCAGGCATTATTTGGTGAAATTATACATCCTGTCCATTTATAAAGTTCAGAGCAAACATTAAAGCCAGATGAATAGAACCACAGAAATCACAGATTTTGTATCCTGCTGAAAGAGTACCAAGTATGTCTGTACTGTTATTTCTTCAGCTGCTAATCTTACTGCCTGAACAAATTTCCATTCTCTGAAATTTAAACCACAAGCTTTTTTTAAAGGTATGCATTCATAAAGAATAAACACATCCATAAACATAAGAAAGTGAGAGCAACAATTCCTGAAAAACATGAAATCTGTATTACAATAAGTATAACGTGTAGTTTTCATACAATACTTCATTGTAGTAATTTTTCTTGTTTTTGACTTATTGTACCCTGTACTAGCTGGGATGGGCTCCAGCAGACCCTGTGCGACCCTGCTCAGGACTAAGCAGGTTATAAAATGACTGACTAACTGACAACTCAAAGTAGTAGCTAAAGAAAACACACTTCTCCCATTTATTAATGGTTTAAATATGGAAATATGTAGTGTTTAAATGCAAACAATTAACTGTTGGCATTTCACCCATTTCCCTTGTGGACATCCAAATTATTATTTTTTTAAGAAAAGGCTGTAGAGTTAGGATGACCTTGGAATGTTTTCAATAACTTCATTAATAAAGGTCAATAGCACAGATTCCATTTAAAAGTATAATTTTATTAGTGTAAACATTTTCTAATAAAAATATTGTATTACATATTTAAGAAGGGCTTTAACACAAAACTTCAAAAATACAGTTTTTCTGTCCGTTTATATAAAAATATGTGTATGACAATAATTGACAACAAACTGTAATTACAATTTTCTTAACTTACCTGAGCATTTAAAATTGAGCATTGCAGCAAAGCTTTGAAAGCTTTCACAAATTGTCAGAAAATAATACAATGGCAAAAAATGTATTGCATTACTGTTTATAGAAAACATTTTTATTACAGTGCACTTTGCAGTGAATAACTCTGCATAGGAGAATGGAAAATTCAGTGTTGTGATACTTTAGAAAAGTAAGAGCTTTATATATATATATATATATAGTAAAAGGCGCTATATAGCGCCTGACCCGGCACAGACTTACGCAGAGGCACGTGTAAAACAAATAGGCTTTTTATTTTCTTCGCCCGTGGGCGCACGTCTTCCCCGTGTCCCACAGGCCCAACACAGTCCCAAAGCACTTTCTACAGAGCTCAAACAACCCTTCCTGGCACCACCACTCCTCCCAGGCAACCTCGTCCTCTTCCTCCCAATTCTGGCCTCGAATAAAGGGAGGCTGGCCCGTTTTATAGCCCACCCGGAAGTGTTCCAGGTGCTTGACCAGGTGGTCCTGATTGCACCTCCGGGTGGGGCTGATAACTCGTCCATCCGGGTTGGCTCTCGGCAGCACCCCCTAGCAGCCACCCCATCTCCCAACCAGGCTGAGGAGGACTCCATGTCCCATGGAGCCACGTGGGAGACTGGGAAACGAACAACGGCCAGGGAGGCTGCCACCAAGCGTCCCGGGGGAGGTATTGAGCTGTCCACGGTGGCTCCCCCAGAACTATTGCAGCAGGGGCGTCCCGGCTGGGCATGGGACCCGGCTGTCTGTCACAATATATATATTTTCTGTGTCCGGGCTGTATCCCACAATATATATTTATATATATATATACAGAAATTCGTACACTTTTACACTGATTTATTTTGTTTTAGATAATGTTTTCCCCATCATATGCTTCCTTGTATTTTTTTCAGGCTCAATCAATATAACGTAACATCGTGGAGCAAAAATACAAAAGAGTAAACCAAAGCTAGAAGCTAAGATGGCAAAAATTTCTACTGCTACTACGTATTTGCCTGGTGAACTGATATAAGCTGGAATGAACGTGAGCCACACAGTACAAAAAATGATCATACTAAATGTAATATATTTTGCTTCATTAAAATTGTCTGGCAGCTGCCGAGCTAAAAAAGCAAGAACAAGACACAACAGTGAGAGAAGTCCAATGTATCCTAATGTAGCATAAAAAGCTAAAGATGATCCTAAATCACATTCCAAAATTATGACATCTTTGTAGTGTTTTATATTTTGATAAGGGAGAGGAGGTGCCAGTGTCAGCCAGAGCGCACAGATTACACATTGAATAAATGTACAGAAAGCAACACCTAACTTTTGTTTCAATGGCCCAAGCAACTTCTTGAATTTATGACCAGGCCGTGTGGCTCGGAAAGCCATTAACACAACAATTGTTTTAGCCAATATACAAGACATGCAAAGGGAAAATGTGATTGCAAAGGTGGTGTGCCTCATCATACAGGACCAAACTGTAGGCTGACCAATAAAAATCACTGAACACAGGAAGCACAAGGTCAAAGAGAAGAGGAGAAGGAAACTTAGTTCAGAGTTATTTGCTTTAACAATAGGTGTATTTCTATGGATAAAGAAAATCACAGTAATTGCTAAAGTTAAGCAAGTTCCAATGACAGAAAATGTAGTTAGTATTATCCCCAAAAATTCCTTAAATGACAGAAATTCAGTTCTTTTCAAAATGCACTGATTTCCTTGATCATTTGACCAGTACTGCCATGGACATTCAATACAATCCAAAGCATCTGTAAAACAAAATAAGGAATTAAAATGTACAAATATATTATATCCCTACAAATAAACTCAAAAGAACATACTTTTATTACATTAAAGTAAATATAATTAATTAATTGAGATTACACTCGTGACCAATTGGGTGTATTGCATTATGTGTACTTACTTGTTGTGTTAGTGATTCTTCCTCGTGCACATGGGATACAATCGAAGCAACAAGCATGTTTTCCTTTCTTGATGGATTTTCTGGAACCTGGGGTACAACTTTCACTACAGACGAAGTTTGGCACCTAGAATTTCAAACATATTTATTGTAAATCTGTTCAGGTTCCCAGAAACTAATCAGTTTCTCTTGTGGCTACAGTAAAAAGTCCTAAGAGAAGGTGACAGTCCTGGGGAACGCACACACAAACTCTGATATACCAAGACAACCTGAAAAGGCTAATTTGCTGTTTTGACATAAGATTTCAGGCAAAATAAAACAATAACTATTTCTGAATACTTTTATTCAAAATCTTTGGCAATGTGTGTTTTGATAGTTTGTTTAAAAACTGACATTTTAAGTAAGCATAACAATGTTAAAACATTTTTTTTACTTTGCTTGTTATAATGTCTTGTATTAATTAATACACCTCTCATACATATTAAGTTTTTCTGTAAACCACTATTGCAATGTTAAATATTAAAAAATATAAATGTCTTATAATCAGGTAAAGTACTTAAATTAGGCTGATATTTTAGTAACTATTGTCTTTATTTTCATGAAACAAACTTTCAAACTTTTGTAATAACCTTCTGCTGACAAGAAAATTGTGAAATTTCAATTTCAATGAAAAAGTGATTGATGTTTTAGCCAGTTTCTTAAATACGTCAAAATAGTTGTTTAAAAAGATTGCTTGTTGTAATCCGCTTTTGTAAATGCCAAATGAATGAATAAACACATAATGTAGAAGAAGTTTACACTGAGATTGCATTTAAATAAACAAAGAAAATTAATTTTTAAACAATACCTGTTCTTGTCCATTTAACCAGGTAATAGTTCTGTTGTTGAATGTAAAAAACCTTCCTGGTGGAGCAAAAGGATTATAGTAACCAACGGTCAGCACTTCAGTCTTTCCATTCTTGTTTATTTGCCAGTTAACTAAATCATACCCTACTTCTAGGCTTCCATTTTCATTATAAATAAGCCTTTGTCCATTTGCAAGAGTCACATTTACAGATTTCAACTGTTCCAAAACCTGTAATTATGAAAATGCATAAAATATATTGATTTGTGACAGCTTGTTGAAATTACTTACTGTTTATTAAACTGCTGAACTACAAGTGGAGGAAATGAAGGATAGGGCGCTGTGAGGACAGGGGAAGATGAGTGTGTACTGCACTGTTTTGTGTATGGTTGAATTTTTCATATTTAAACAAATATTCAATAAACAATTGATCATGAATAAATGTTCAGAATTTCAAAAACATAATTCAATATTTATTTTCTTTTTCAAGAGATAAAAATGTGACTTTTTTGCCATATCAATTAAAAGGTCAATATTAAAAAATTGGTCTTCTTTATTATAAATAGATTACAATTCCAAAAAAGGTAATTTGACCTTGTGTTCGGATTCAGCGGGTTGGAAAATGCATGGATGGATATTTTTTAAAAAGCACCCATGTCATTAATGCAGCTAATAATATGTAAAGCAGAACATATTACAGTGTACAACTTTTAAAGCCATGAAAATCCTGGTCAATTTTATTTTTACTTCACGCAGTTTGATTTGACCAAAGTAACATGGTGAACCTTTTATTAACTTAACCTTGAAAAATACTTGCATATTATATCATTGCTGTTGAAGGTTTAGGTATACAGTACAATATCTCTTACCTGCCAAGGTTCTACGTTAAGATCTTTCCCACAACGTGTGCTATTCAGATTTTTGGACTTAGAACAAGAGAATAAGTTGTTCATAGAATGGGCAGCGACATACACTGCTTTGTAAGCATTATAAACAACTCGTATTTTAGTCACTTCATTGTAAACAAGGCCCCTCTCACGTAAGTCTTCAAAACCACTGCATATTGTTTTATTAGAGCTAGATTTATTAGAAAAAGTGCACTGAAAAGCATCTTCCCAAAATTCCTTCATTGTAGGACTTGCCGCAAGGTCTTCCTGATTAATATTGTATAGGAACTCTTTAAAGCCTGGGATTGATGTTTGCTGAACTCCAAGGCCAATTGTACCGAGCAGAAACGTGAATTCTGTCTTTGCAACCAGTACAGGGTCAGTAGACCATGCCTCGGTGCCAATCCACTGAATATCAGTAACATTTTGATTGAGAATTTCCTGCAGTAAAACCAATATATCAGCTGTTACCATAAAAGCAACTACAGCTTTCGCAGTTGATGTTTTTATTGTGTTGACAATATTTTCACGCACTTCATTTGAATCAGTTCTATAAAATCTTTCTGAATATTCAATGCATATTCCTTCTTTTTGTGCTTTTTCCATAAATGTACTCATTCCTGAGTTTCCATAGTGATTGTCACTTCTGACTACTCCAATCCAGTTCCATCCATAATGTTTCAAAAGATGAACTAATGCAGCCGACTGATAACTGTCGCTGGGTGGTGTTCTGAAAAACGACGGATACTCTCTTTTGTCATCTAGGCAGGCACAGGTAGCACAGTGACTTACCTGTAGAAAATAATCAATTGAAAATGTATTTTTAGTTATTTAATAGCAATAATAACCACCGTCTATTCATCCACGTTAAATGCTTATTCAACAACACACTAGAGCTATGAAAAATAATGATAATGAATACATTTTTAACTTAGAAATATATATCTTGAAAAATACATGATACAAAAATAATGTTAATTTTTCAAAGAACTGTTATTTTAACTATTACATCTTTATCTTACTATAATTTATTTTGGGGTACTAATTAACACTCACTCAAAACACTGAGCAGCAGGAAGCTTAAAAAAACTTTCCTTACATTCATATTTGACTATCTGAACAAACGGTGATCTTGCTAAGCCACATTTACATTTTTTTTACTTTTGGAATTAAGTTTTTTTATTTTGTAAGATGTCTTGTAATCATACTCTCTGAAAAGCTGTATAAAAGAATATATGAACAATAAACTGTATTTGTTTACAACTTTTAGGTCATTCTCACCTTTCACTGTACAGTAGATTCACTATTAAAACATGTAACACCCAGGTTTTTTTTTTTAAATAAGCGTTATGATTTTAATACTATCTTTACTGAAGTAATATTAAAATGCATAAGAAAACCATTCAATTAAAAGCAGTTTTTCATTTTATTGAACAACATACATTATTATATAAAAAACAAAGAATATTACTGAGTTATGCAGGAAAATAAGTTGTATTATTTTAACAACACACAGAGAGAAAGGAAAAAAACATGTTTTCCCTGTGTATCCATTTATTGAACTGACTTAAATTTTTTAGTGGCACATATTTAAAAAATGCTCTGGACGTTCACAACTTTGTAAAGCTAATCATGTTACCTTTGCTAGAAAATGATTTTACAGTTCTAATTATTAAAACCAAGTGCTGCTGATTTTTGGCCATCTGCTTGTGAAGTGTATAAAACATTTTAAAAGCAAAAATGTTCATATTATTTATGTTGTTCTTTTACAACCTGGCATAACAGTTAATGTGGTTTTGAAAACATGCATTCTTGTTTTTGACATAACCTCTATGCTCTACTCAGTCTTCACTACACCAAATATTTCAGCTTATATACAATATAATATCTTTAGATTAAACAAGTCATTTCCTTACCAGAGGAATACGGAATGGTGCAAATGTTGATCCAAGAGCTACAGTGGAAGATGATGAACTTTCTCCTATTATTGTAGGGATGAACTTAGATGAAGAGCAAGCCGTTTTTGATGTAAATGATTTATCTTGTCCATTTGCAAAATCCATGGCAGACATTAAGGCCAGAGGAATTGAACCACAAGAATCATAGATTTTGTATCCCACTACAAATGCGCCAAGTATATCTGTATTGTTATTAATTTCATCAACTGCAAATCTCACTGTCTGAGCAAACTGTAGTTCTCTGAAATTTAAACTGCAAAATATTTATAGAAATGTAAATTTTATTATGTAAAGTAAGTATACACATATCATTTAGAAAAGTAACATGAAAAGTTACTGTTAAGTAATGAGAATGCAGGCAAGACACCTGGACAATACAGATAAATAAACATACTGAAATTGTTTATCACAATATACTAACCTTTTGCATGATACAGATTCTGGCTTGGATGTAAAATTTTGTCTACTATCAACAGTGGAATCATGAATGGAAAAGATTGCTCCAATTATAAGATCTCCATCTTTGGAGAATGAAGGCCTGACCTGTGGCCCAAACCGTCTGCACACTTCCTCTGCTTTTGTTAATACAGAAAAAAATAGCAGCATTACAGAGTGCATTTTAAATTTTCTGCATGCCTGATTAAGATAAGGTTTATCACCTGGTGTATTTATATAGACTGTTGTGTCTCTGGAGTGGCACCCACATGTGGTAGATTTCAGACTTCACTGAACTTAACTTGAATCCCAGAGGTTTTTCTTCTGCAGCAGTAATTACAGAGTAAAAATATGAGCAAAGCTTAATGTATTTTGCATTCAAATTTTATGGTATATAGTGACAGTAAAAGTCACAATCTGTTGTTTATCCTAAATAAAATGAATGTACATTTAGTTTCATATTCTTTATGAGTAGTGTTTTGGAATTCATGTATTGAATTATCCCCAAATCACATGATTACTTTTCAAAGAAATTAATAAGTTTACACCAAAATGGTATACACTTTGGAAAATGCTTGTATTAATTTTTCCATAAATTACTTTCTTAAAAAAAGGAATCATATACTCATTTTTAATTCAAATGGTGGGATAGTTAATTTAGGCCCATAGACCTAAAATAATAAAAACATCACCCTCCACAGATATGTACCAGCATACTGGAATGTGTCTGTACCTCAAGAAGGTGGTCTTTAACTTTATTCCTTTGCAAAAAGTCCTGAGAGAAATTAATGAATTAGGATGAGGATAAACAAACATGAAAAGCATGATATTCTGTTAAGTACTGCACTTTCTGTAAAATGTTACATCCTGCATTTCATGTGTTTGTACTGATAACTGAAATCTGACCAGAATGCCGATCGCTTATCCAACCGCTGTGGATCATTGGTTTGTATCATGTTAGGACAGTGGTGAGTCCAATAATAGCCCATATTTTGATTTTTGTTATAATTATTTTATTTTGAATGCAAATTCATAAACCTTGTAACACCTCAGTCGCCTGGACACAATAAGGACTTATTAAACACTAAGAGCTTTTCTGAACACTTACATGAGGGCTCCAGCTAAACAAACGTACATATACAACAGCATTTTAACAGTATGCATCTTTATTTTTGTTTTTTCATTACCAGAAATTTTTCCATCACAGTAAATAATTGGAGTAGAGATATTGAGGGACACAGGGATTAACAGAACATTCAAGCAGAAACAATAAATTCACAATGCATAAAAATGTCCTAAAGGCAAATAGGAAAAAAACACCAGAATTCAATCCAACAAATAATAATAGCAAGCTAGCAAAATAAGCATTTGTTAATTAATTAAGATTATAAATAATAACGTAAAAAATTTTGGGTTAACATAAGTTGTACAGTATGTAAGAAATTTGCAAATTAGAGTGTGTAATGTTTATACAAAAAAGTGTTATATGTATTAAGTTTGTTAATTTGAGTTGCCCTTTGCAATTTAGGGAAAGAAGGGGGGAAAAACTGAAGTTTAATAATTTAATAAAAAAATGTACAGTAACTTAGAGTTGGGAACAAAAAAATAGGCATATGAAGTATCTATTATATACATTATAGGGTGTCAGTTTTTTTTTTCTGTAATGCGATCACATCGGTGCAATTGCCTATATATGAACTAGCAATACCTTTCAAAAGTTTTCTAGAGCAGTGATAGTAGTCAATATACCCCTATGATCCTATTTTTGTATAATCACTTTACCTCTGAAGAATCATAAAAGTCTGCGATGGGCTGGCACCCTACCCAGGATTTGTTCCTGCTTTGCTCCCTGTGTTGGCTGGAATTGGCTCCAGCAGACCCCTGTGACCCTGTATTAGGATATAGTGGGTTAGATGATGAATGGATGGATGGATGGAATCATAAAAGTTCTAAATATGCACACTCCAATGTGAACACACACATACACATTATTCAACACAGCAAAATATTTCTCATGGGAATGAGCTTAGGAAAAACTCACCTTAAACTGGGATGTGACAGGAAAATGGTCCAATAATTAATTAGGACTTTCTGTAGGCGAGAGGAGCATTCCTTCAAAAGTCAATGATGGCTGTTAAAACTACAAATATTTTTCTTATGGTTTATACCGCCTAGCTGGATAACTTGCTTTAGTTCACACAGTAGCACAGCAGTGGCATTTGTATATATAATATGTTGTTTTGGATCCTACCCTTTAACTTTTAGAAGACATTACAGACCAAAGGCTGAAACAAACTGAATAAAGGACCTAAATCAAGCAATGATATAAACAGAATAGAGCGCCTCAGATATGTTTAATTTCGGTATCTTCATAAGTTAATCAAAGACAGTTATGACATGCAATATTTACTTGCCAAAGCACTTCTTTAATTTAACCCTTAAGCTCTATATCTAGCTGTGCATCTGAATAAATGTGCATCAAATGTGTTGGTATCCTTAAGATGAAATAGTGTTACATGTCTTCACTTATCTAGAGGGAATCAATAAACCTTACACATTAAAAAAGGAAAGTTTTTTTTAAAATCACATTTACTTTTTGTAGGCATTTGTTTTCTTTTATTTTTTGATATTAACTCTATCACAGGGGTTCTCAACGTTGGTCCTGCGGACCCCCTGTGGCTGCAGGTTTTTGTTCCAACCAGATTCCTAATCAGTGACAACACCTTACAGCACTGATCTCATGTAATTAGCTGGTATTTTTTTTTCTTTTATTCGACATTCAAAAAAGCATAGCAACATGATTTTTACATTTATAAGACATTTATAAATATTTCTGCTTTTGCTGTAGATTTAAATGCTTAACTCTCTTTTGTTGATTTCATTTTACTTTGCCCTTTCTCTGTGCACTTTTTCCCCTTTCATTGTATCTTAATAATGACAATTTAAAACGAGCAGAGCAGACACCCAGGCGAACAACACTGAATAATCAAAGGCTGCAGCTACTTTAGAGTCAAATGCACTAATTAGTAAATAATGGATTAATTAAACAATTAGAACACCTAGAAAAGTAGAATGAAAATCAAGATGAAAATACTGTTAAAAAGAAAAAAAATACATTATTCCTTTATAACTTCTTGGTACATTTTAATATATTTTTTTTTTTAGCAAACTTAGTTTTCTAATTAATATATTGTTCCTTAAACACAGAACTTGGGAAATATCAGTTTACTTAATTAGCCCAGGAGTTTAATTAAAAACAGAAGCTGGTTGGAACAAAAACCTGTAAGCGACAGGTGGTCACCAGGACCGACGTTGAGAACCCCTGCTCTATCATGACCTCTGAAAGACGTCTAGTATCCGCTGAGTTCCTGAATTGTTTTACTGCATTTTTGAAAAACGAAGTAAGTGTTATTGGCATGGTGGCATAATGATTCACATCTCCAAAACCCTGTGTTTAAATCCAAGCCATTTGCTCTTTCCTGGTGATTGTTTGAACGTTTCATAAATTGTCTTGGCATTAGTGTCAGTGAGTTTGTGTGTGGTCTGTGACGAACTGATTCCCTCTATAGAGGTAATTTTCACCCTCTGCACAGAAACAATTTCAGATGCATAATTAAGTGTTGTTGTAGTTGGGACAGTACAAGGCAAAACCATCAGTCTATCATGGTTCTACTGTTATAGTAAAACTGTAAATATCCACCTTCAAACAGATATTTCACCAATCTGTTTTGCAATTTAAACAGCATGTTGTATAATTCTAAGTGATTAATAATTTTGCTTTATTGGAATAGAGATGTACATGAGAAATACAGAATTCTTGGTATTCCTTAATTATTAGGAACATATCTGAGTATCGTGGAAGGTGGAATAATTACATTAGTAAATCAGTTATATATATATATATATATATATATATATATATATAGTAGCATGAAAGGTAATATAAATAATATACAATGTAAAGAATATTTCATATTATAAAGTGTGGATTGTTGCATTTCAGAACAATTAAAATAGAGAATGTTGTCACTTTGCAACAGCCCTTTACTAAAACTTAAACAAATGAAGTAATTACCAATCTTGGCATAACTTCATAAAAAATAACCATAAAATGTATTTAATAATGTTTTTCTTGAAATCTTCCCAATTTAATTATTTTATCTCATTTTTTAAAATTAACTACTTACTGTTGTCCATAGTGAAGGATTAAGGAATCGCGTTTCCTGAATTTTGCATTACCTGGTTTTACTGTACCCATGGCTACATTTCATCATCTGATTTTCATCCATCCTGCACAATTATGAATCTGTTTGTTTCATTACAGAGTTGTGCAATGCTTCTGCACACAGGAACCAACAATACACTCGCACAAACCAGACCATTTAGGAGTAGAAGTAAACCATAATACGCAAATACCAGTGATGAACTGAGCCTGGAAAATGACACCCACCTAAAGTTAGGTTTTTAATCAATGACAGAGCTTTACCACTTCTTTATCACTGATAGGCAAGTGAGACTTTATTTGAAGAATACAATGAACAATATTGAAACTGTATCTTTAAAGATATTATTTGGACTTAAACCTTAAAGACATGTTCTTTGAGGTGATTAGAGCTGGCCATGACATATTGTAATGGTTACAGTGAATTGTGATGGTTTGTTTTATCTGACACCAGTAATGGAGTTATAATTAAAATTAAAATAATACCAATAATAAATGTAGGTACAGTATGGTTAGATGGAAGCCACTTGCATACTCTAATATATTGTAATAATAACGAGTTAACAAAACACAAGAAAATTATTAATTCTAAAAACATAAGGCTTTCAGCATTTAATTGTACAAATTCTTTTTATTCAAATAAGACATAAACATTATTATTACAGTGATTTTGAAACCTTACTCCCCATCAAATGGTTTCTTGTGTTCTTTTCAGGATTTAGTAATATGATATAACACTTTGGGGCAAAAATACACAAAAGCAGACCAAAACTTGAAGATAAAATGGCAAATGTCTCGACAGCAACAATATATTTCCCCGGTGAGCTAATGTAAGCTGGAATGAAGGTAAGCCAAACAGCACAGAATATTAGCATGCTAAATGTGATGTGTTTAGCTTCATTAAAGTTATCTGGTAGTTGACGAGCCAGAAAAGCAAAAACAAAGCACATACCAGCAAGTAGTCCAATGTAACCTAACACCAAATAAAAAGCTATTGGTAACCCCAGAGCACATTCCAAAATAATGATGTCTTTGAAAAGTTTTGTATTATGATATAAAAATGGAGGTGACAACGTTAACCAAAGGGTACATATAACAATCTGGACAAATGTACTTGCAGCTACACCGAGTTTCTGTTGCACAGGTCCAAACCATTTCTTAAACTTGTTGCCAGGCTGAGAAGCTTTAAAAGCCATTAGCACCACTATTGTTTTTGCCAATATGCATGAGACGCAGAGCACAAATGTGATTCCAAAGGCTATATGCCGTAAAATACATGACCAGTCAGAAGGCTCACCAATGAAAGTCAGTGAACAAAGAAAGCACAGGGTTAAGGAAAACAGGAGAAGAAAGCTCAGCTGTGAATTATTTGCTTTGACAATAGGAGTATGTCTGTGATGAAAGAAAATAATAGCCACAGAACAGGTTAAAAATGCTCCGCCCACAGAGAGGACTACTAAAATGGTTCCCAGAATTTCATTATATGACAGGAAATCAATTTTTTTGAGGATGCATTGACTTTTTTCAGCATTGGGCCAATATTTCCAAGGACATGGAAAACAGTCAACAGCATCTGTAGAGTAAGACAAGGAGTAAATATTTACATATAAGCTTATAGTGATCTTTATATTGTTTATTTTACAATAATTTGTTTAAAGTGAAGCATGTTGACAACACCTAGCCACACTTCCCCTTGTTTATGGCAAAAAGAAATCCTGCTACCTGTAGTATTGCTGATTTTTCCAGTCATACATGGAATACAGTCAAAACAGCACACTGGTCTTCCTTTCCTAAATGCTTTTCGATTACCAACTGTGCAGCTGTCACTACATACAGATTTGGGAATCTATAAGAAATTTCAAGAGGTGTTATAAAATATATTGGACATTTATTTTATAAAGTTAGTCAAACATTCTTTGTCTTATTTGCATTTCTCCTTTTATCCATTTTCAAATAAGTGTAATCCAGTTAGAAGTACAGGATTGTGCACTTAGACGATGTGAAAAAAGGTAGCATTTCATTTTGACATATATTGATTTCCTACCGTATTCTTCAAATTCTTACCATATTGCTCTGGCCATCTGCCCAAATGATTCTTGTATTATTGATCCAAAATGTACTTCCATTTGGTGCAGCTGTGTCATAATATCCTATAGTAACAATTCCTACCTTTCCATTTTCTTTCATCTGCCAGTTTACTACATTATACCTGGCTTCAGCTGTCACATTTTCATTAAAATATACATTTTCTCCAGTTTTAAATGTAAAGTTTATTGATTTTAATTGATCTGCAACCTAGAAATATATTAGAAGGCATTCAACTAGGTCATTTAACATATATAAAAAAAAACAAAAAAGCATTTTCTAGCAGAACAGATTTCTGATTTTGCCTTTAACCTACAAATGTACACTTCTAAAAATATATGTGAGAATCAAAGTAAAATTCATTATTTGCATAAAGTGACTTGCAACATTTGTAGGCATAAAAATGTGATTTGCAAAATAATAAAAAATGGAAATTAACTGTCATGTCTATATAGGTAGCACACTTCATCATAGATGAAAAATCTTGGATTTATTTTAATCTGTGCTGGATTTGCACTTTTGCTCCATGTTCAAGCTCTCATGTTTATTCCCACATCCTACACACATGCAATTTAGATAACTGGCTTTAAATTTTTGCTGTTTTTAAGTCAGTAAATCAGTCTGCTGTGGCATCCCATTAAGAGGTAATTTCTGACTTGCACCTGATGATCCTGTTAAAGGCTGTAGCCCACATACATATTTTGCATTTGAAAGTGATAGTCTTTTCTGTGCTTCAGAGTTTTTTGAAGAACATTTGATACATGTGAACCTGTTAAATGCTTAATGGCAAAAAAATAATTGGAAAGGGAAGAAAAGTACTAGCCATTTTATCCCATTTTCTCCTATGTATTGAAAATATGGTAAATGTCCTATGATGTTTGTAATTGAGCTACAACCCTTGTTTGAAAATGTGCTACATAAATAAATATTGGTATCATTGTTGTAAAGAAATTCTGGAAGCCTTTTGCCAATATTTTCAGCTGCTTAATCTGTGGGCAGTGTCAGTGTATAAAGGTTCAAAGCAAATGTCTACTTTACAGTGACCAAAGAAGACCAAAGTTTTCACCATTAAGGAGAAAAGTAAGAACACATACTAATAATCATATTCTATAATGATTACTTTTCTAAATTCCTTAAAATATTTAGAACAAAGGGATATTTTCATAGCACACATACAGACATACACATACTGCACACTTAGGGTTTCAAAATGTGTTTAGAGCACCATGACAAAATATAGTTACTTCACATCATCTTGTGTATATGTAGAGTTTGTTGTGAAATTACAGACGTTCTAAAGGTTTCTTACATAAGTTGAAATAATAAGATCAATGAAGGATACCTATTTTTACATTAGTTATTGTAACATTAGAAAGTTAGCTTGTTGTTTACCTGCCAAGGCTGAATATTGATGGTTTTCACACAGTCTGTTCGATACAAATATTCAAGTCCTTTTCCACATGGCAGCAAATTATTCATTGCATGAGCTGCAAGGTACACAGCCTTGTAAACATTATAAGAGACCCTCAAATTAGAAACATCAGTGTAGGGGTGATTGATGCTGCGCAAATTTTCCAAGCCTGTACATATCTTTTCATTTACGCCTGTCTTCTTACGGAAAGTACAATTAAAAACTTCTTCCCAAAATTCCATCATAAGAGGACTTGCATAAATCTTGCGTATATTAATATTATACAGATATTCTTCAAATCCTGGAATAACTTTTTTTGGTATCCCAATACCAATTGTACCAGTCAGAAATCTATATTGTTCATTTGAGACTAGTATGGGATCAGTGACCCAGGCTTCAGATCCTACAAACTGAAGGCCAGTAACATTTTGTGCATAAAGTTCTTTTAACAGAATCATAGCATCAGCTGTAGTCATAAAAATTAGCACAACTTTAGACGATGATGTTTTTATTGTGTCAATAATTTTCTGTATTTTTTCTTTTGAATCTGACCTGTAAAGACTCACTGAATATTCAAGGCAAATACCTTCCTTCTGTGCCTTTCTTATGAATGTTGACATCCCATTGTTTCCATAGTCATTGTCACTGTGAACTGTCCCAATCCATGACCATCCGAAGTATTTTATAAGCTTAACTAGTGCAGTGGTCTGAAAAGAGTCACTTGGTATAGTTCTAAAAAATGAAGGAAATTCATTTCTATTACTTAGACAGTCACAGGTGGCACAATGACTTATCTGCAAGAAAATAGGTGAACAGTAATAGTTATCAAAACACATGTAAGAATAAATAAAAAAATGTTTTTCACATGAATTTTAATAGTTTAGTTCTCCAAGAAAAACATTATTTAATTGTAGTCACATTCTAAACTGACACCACACAATGCATGCCAAGAAACTACTCAGGATAGGATACTATAATTGCACAAAATGCAAAATAATTATATGGAACAAAATGCAAAGTATTTAATGATATACAAAAGATTTAAGTAGAAAAAAGAAGCACAAATAAAACTGTGCTTGACCAGATCATCCTTTTTAACAATTCTTAGACTATTTCCTTCCTTAAAAATATACTTGGGTTATTATACAAAGGAAAATGCAGTCCTTTTTTGAAATTAACATTTCTTCACTATGCATGACAATATTTGGAATAAAAATTTCTAAGTCTGATTATTCTAACAGAAAGGTTTCCAATGGCTGCTTATATATCTTACAGAAAAGAATATTCAACAAATAAGACACTTCCAAAAGAAGGACAGAATTTTCAAAAATGTTAACATTATTTAGCAGTTGTGCAGGTTTGTATTAGTGAGGAGCATTACCAGCATAACAATGAGCATTTAATTATCTTCATTCATTCAATGTGTGATGGCCGGGACTTGACACGGTCATATTACCTTAACTAACAATTAGAGGCTACTGCAAATATGCCTTACCAGAGGAATCCGAAAAGGGGCAAATGTTGATGCAAGTGCTAGAGTTGATGTGGATGTACTCTCCCCTATTATTGCTGAGACAAAGTGTTGTGTGGGACAAGAGGAATTTGCAGAGAATTCCATGTCCTGTCCATTTGTGAAGTCCAGAGCTGCCATTAAAGCTAGATGCCCAGAGCCACAGGAATCATAAACTTTGTACCCCACTTTAAACCCAGGAAGAATGTCATAGTTTGTATTTATTTCGTCCACAGCAAAGGCCACAATCTGAGCATACTGCAATTCTCTATAATTTAAACTGAGAAAGAACAATCAGTAAGTCTTTTTTTAACAGCAGGTCAAAAATAAATATATTTTTCTTTGAGTAAATAATTTTTGTCATTAAGATACTAACCTTTTGCACACCAAGGGGTCTGGCCTCGCTGTGAAGCTGGGATTCACACCACCAACAGAATTGTGGATTGAAAAGATTGCACCAATTACAATATCTCCAGGCTGAAAATATGGAGAGGTGGCAAGTGGGCCAAGAAGTCTGCAGGCACCATCTTCAGCTTTAGTTAGAGAAGCCACTGACAATACTGCTAGGAAAAGCATTGCCAGTGTTGTGTATAATGTGCCCTTACATAATTAAGTTGGTGCAATACAGGAACTTGGGTGTTTATATAGACCGGTGGGTCTCAAGAGCTTGTTAATGTAGCA
>JANRMT010062854.1:81112064-81156545 GCA_026402145.1 Polypterus bichir lapradei
AATAATACAGTATTATAGTATTATAATAGCTGTTAGTTCTAAAGTTTTATTGTTTTATATATAAGTAAGGCTTTACAATATACTGCTTACCCATGACATCTTGGAGTTGCCGGTTTGTATGTTAAGTTTTGATCTGGTTCAGCTATCCTGTAATGCATGGGGAACAGCCCACCAATAACAATGTCTCCATCAGCAATAAATCCTGGCAGATCAGAGAGGTCCTGGTGTGCGCAAGCATTTTCTGTGTTTTCAACATAAAGCAATGGTGATGTAAAGCCAAACAGAATCCACACAAAAAGAAAATGCATTACCATAGCCTCAACTGATGCATATTGGTTTGGGCTTCTGCTTTTATTTGCTAACAACCCCAATTCATGTCATCCAAGCAATCTGATATTTCACCCTTGAATAGACAGCTGAAAAAAAAGTTTCTCACTGTATTGCTTATGTAAGTTATACAATCCCCATAGGTTATTTCGATAAATTCCTAAAATGAGCAAAAAAGTCTGTCATCCACTTAAAAGCATATGAAAACTTAAATGATAGGCTTTCTTTAAAGCGCTATTAGAATAAGAAAGTGTTTAAAACTAATAAATGAATGCATCAATGTAGGAGGTAATTAGACACTGTAACTAGTAATGGAAGCCCTGCTAACATATACTATACATTAGGGTTGAAACATTACCAAATATATCATAATTGAAAATTATTGGCCTTTATATTGTAAATATGATTATTAATATTGGATTATTAATTTTGCCCTAAAGTTACTTGGACTTAGTGCTATATGCTTTGCCTTCATTCACATACTGGGGTGTGTGGTTGGATTTTAGATTGTTGTAAATGTTTCAGTGTTTTCCTGCATTTACACAGAATGCATTTCTGATCAACTTCATTGCTTCTAAAAAATATATAATTCCAAATTACAGACAATTCCCTTCAATTTCGTACTAAAATGTCAAAAAAGCATTGGGTGATTTAAGTTGAACATTATTTATGTTTCTCAGTTTTTCTGAATGCAATTGGAAATAGAACAGAAAGAAATCCTCACTTTTTAAAAGATGTTGTTAGGGATCAGACTCCTAAAAACGCAGCTAGCATAGTCGCCTTTATGTGAGTACCTGTGATTTGCCAATACATTTGCACTAAGTAAATGTATTTGTGATTAGTTACTGGGCTCTATTTGCTGTTGATAGCCTGGGAAAGCTCATGCTTTGACAGAACGGGAACACTAAATTGAATGCTACAATCATTACTTTTCACAAAATGTTTGTAGGATCTGATAATGGTGAGAAGGAACAATAAAATGACAGAAGGAGTAAAGAGGAAGAGAAAGTGACAAAAAGTAGAGCAAAGCAATTTGACATGGAAGATTCTGAAATGCAACACTAAGCATATTTAGTCATTGTATACTGGGATGCGAATGGACATAAAAATGTATAATAATTCTGAGGCAACAGCAACAAAAACATAGTGTATACTTTGTGTTAATATTGCTGCAACCGGCAAGCTCATGTTAGCAGAAAAAAATGTACTCTACATAAATTTATATATATATATATATACTAGACATTAAGCCCGTTACAATAACGGGCGCTAGAACACTAGTGCATAAACATTAATAGGAACAGTCTATATTAAATGGCAAGGGACCTTGACCTCATTCTGTTTCTTGTCTTAATTTTTTTTTGTTAAAAATATTTTTGCAAGAAGCCTAAAGTAAAATAAAAATAAAATAGAAACGTATATGACAATACAGTAAGTATAATTAATATTGCCTTAGTGTAAAACTTTGTAACAATCTGTAATACACAATATCTGAAGAAGATATTTAGGAAAAAGTTTTTATTTTTTTACCTCATGAAATTTTTCTATAAAATTTCATTATTGACATTTTTTGTAAATAATTTTTTTGGCAACAGTTTGCCTTGTTCAGGACCATCTACAACCTTGACAACAACATCTGAAAAACTCAAGATAATGCAACATATAATTGACCATGGCTGAATACTGGTTCTGGCAAGTAAATGCCAACTTTTTGTAAGGTTTGCTCTTCTGAGTCTTTCTCTTTTAGCGTTTTTCTGACGCTCATTTTCTTTTTCTTCAATCGATCTATTTGCTCGTATTTTTCTTTGTCTTTTAGCCTTTCTTTTGTTGATGTTTACTTATTGAGCTGACCGTTCTTCCAGGAGATGTTGCTTATATAGGATTTGATTGTCTGTGTCTTTTGTCCTACTTGACGTGTCCTTTTTTTTTTTTTTTTGGTGGCATGTTGTTAGTAGATATGTCCGTAATATTTTTTTTTTTGTTTTATTACTTTATTTTACTCTGTAGCACTTTGAGATCGTTCATATAAAGTGAAGTATAAATAAAATTTATTATTATTATTAATATTTTCTCTTACAGTAATACTGGCTTGTATGTGGCTCTTATATGCGTCAGTGTATTGTGTGCCTTTAATTTTCTCTCGCAGTAATACTGGTTTGTATTTCTGTAAAATGCCTGGAATTTTCTCTGACAGTAATACTGGCTTTGATGTCCGTAATATGACTTTAACTTTTCCGTTACAACAGAGGGCAATCAGCAGAGTGTCCCCAGCAGCTGATGTAATGTGTGGCATGCAGTTGACAATTGTGACTGTGTCTTCTCCCCAGCAAGTATTTTAATCTGTGCTGGCGTGTAGGTGATTATTGTATGTGTGCCGTCTCCCCAGCAACGGATTTTATGTGCGCTGCCACGACTACCTAATCAGCACTCTCCCCAGCAATGATGTCTTTTATTTGCTTATCATGCACTGCTGCGGCTTGGCCATTCACTGTGTGCCCAGCTTCCAGTGTGAATGTGTCCACAGTGCCGTGCGCATGGGCGGGGCACGGTGTGATGTGTGTCGCGGCCCCGCGCATGCACACTTCACCAGAAGACACACACACATGGACACCTGGACGCACACAGGGCTTTTATTAAAGAGGATGATATGTGGCCACCAGGGGGTGTTCCAGTTCCCCAAACACCCAACATAAACAGGCACTGGACACAAGTCTGCTACAAATAAACTTTATTCATGGGAAACTCTTCAGTAAGCATTTCCCACACCACAGCCACAGTTACAAAGAACACAGTGACAATTAAGCACTCTGCAACTCTCCTTCTTCTTCTCTCTCTCTCTCTTTCTGCCTCCTCTGCTCCTCACAGCTTGTTTCATCCTCATCCTCCTGACTCTGGCTCCTCAAGTGGGTCCCCAGAAGTACTTCCAGTGTTCCAAAGGTTTGGCCTAGGAGGTCTTCCGGGTAAGACTGGAGCCCCACGAATTAGGACTGACGGCACCCACAGAACCCAGCAGGGCTGAGCCAAAGGACTCCAGTTCCCATGATACCCTGTCAGAATCCATAGCGCTGCCACAAGCCAGGGTGGTTGCAATTTCATGATCCGGGATAGTTAATACCCATGCAGGATGTCTCCCTCTGCTTTTCCACACAGAGTGTGTCCCGGTCAGGTAAGGTTCCAGGCCGTCCCTCAAAATATATATACGTATATACAGTGACCACTACGGAATGTAACACCACCCTGAATTCCACAAACAACAATGCAGACACAGATCTAAAGTTCAATTTTATTAAACAGAATACCTTGTAAAGGCTTCATTTTTAACTTTATAGTCAGCAGCAGTTACAAACTTCTTCCACTCCTCTCCCAGCAAGCTTTGTTCATCACTTCCCAACTCTAACTGCCCTGCCTAGGTGGAGCAGCTTCTTTTGGGAGTACTTCCAGTGTCACAGTGTTGGACAAAAGAAGCACTTCTGGATCAAGGGGAAGTCCCATAAAACAGGGAGGTCTTTTCCCAGCAGCACTCGCTGGTGGCACCCAAGGACCTCAACTACTATTCCCATGACAGAGAAACGTTCCCACCTCTTATGTTGCGGTAGACATTGTCCCCGACATCAACATTCCGTCAGTCCTTCCATTATTGCCTCTCCCTGACTGGGATTAAAACTGGGAATCATCTCTTCTAGGCAGCACCTACATCCACATGCTCCATTCATTCTGGTCTCCCAGCCGGGTAAGGTATTGCAATCCACCCAAGTTGGGATGTCTGTCCATTCATTACTTTAGCTACAATATATGTATGTATAATGGGTGGGCAAAAGTGTGTTTACATTTGTGAGTATGAAAAACACAGAGTTTATTCTTGCATTACTTTTTATTTATTAATTTGTAAAGTTATTTATTTATTTGTTACACACGGCCTGTATCTTAACATGCTGAGGCACACTGTTTTACAACAATTACATAAACAGCATAAAAATAATGACAGCCAACTGTAACCTACTTTTGCCCACCCCATATATTTTTATTTATATATACAAACACATACATACTAGCTGTGTTACTCAACTTTGAATATTGGGTATATCCAAAGTACTATGTAACTAACTAAATTCTTTTCTATATACAAAATTTTCAATATTATTAGCAGGTTGTGTGTTGTTGTCCGCATATGCTGAGTATACTGGGAGAAGGATGTTAAGGATAGAGCTGCCAGGGAAGAGAAAAAGAGGAAAGCCTAAAGAGAAGGTTTATGGATGTGGTAAGAGAGGACATGCAGGTGATGGGTGTAACAGAACAAGATGCAGAGGACAGAAAGATATGGAAGAAGATGATCCACTGTGGCAGCCCCTAATGGGAGCGGACAAAAGAAGAAGAAGATTAGCAGGTGGTGTGTTGTGGTGGTTAAGGCTCTGGACATAGAATTTCAGACTACGGTGTTGTGTTTCAAAGTGACTATGAATCACTTTATTCGCCTGTGTTCCAATTGGAAAAAGAAATGTAACCAATTGTATCTTAAATCTTGAATGTTACCTTGGATAAAAGCATAAGGAAAATAATAAGTAATAATATTACTATTTTAGGTCACTGGAGCTGCTTACCCTTGGGAATGCTGTACAAAGGTGTCCATGAGTAAAACAATCTTGCATTAGATCAATTCCTGTTTTTTGTCTTTTCCAAGTGATTTGACTTTTGTTAATCTTCTTCTTTCAGCTGCTTATTTGGCTTTTGTTAATGGCTACAGCAAAAAATAATTTTACAGGAAAGCGTATTCTTTTGAATTAAAACATTTATTCAGTAGAAATAATGTGAAATTTGAGTATATATTATCATTATTTATGATTTTCATTTGTGTATGCCATTTACTCAGGCACATCCTGTGTTTCTCATCAATTGCATGTGGTCCTCTTTAAAGTCTTCAGAATGCATATGCAAATCAGTGCTTGAAGTGGATATACATAAGTGGCAGTACTTTATGTGTTACACTGATCTATTAACGTTAAGAATGAAGAGAGTGGAGCATTTCCCTATTATAAATTCAAGTGTCACTACATAAGTCCAGCATTTCTCCTTTGAAGTTTGCAGCACTGTGATTGAAGAGCAGGGAAAAACAGTGGAATTGGTTTTTAGATTCACTACTGCGAACAGGAAGTCAGCAATGCAAAACAAATAACCAAGATGAGATTCTGCATGCAGAGCAGTAAGAGTGCCGGTAGTCAACAGCAAAAAGCATTTGCTAACCATTGAGCTTTGCATCTTCTTAAACTTCATTGGAACTTTCTCTTTCAGTTTTACAACATGACCATTGTGTGGTCCATCAACATGTCCCTGTCTGCCGGCTGCCAGCCTTCAAGCCTGCGCATCTTCTGTGCAGGCTTTGTTGGGTGTCTTTTGGAGTGACATTTCAGGCACTCCTCTTCTAGCTCTTGTCTTTCGGCAAGCCACAGGCCCAGATCATAGTCACTCTCCTCTCTCGACCTCACCCCACCGTCGTCCCACAGATGAACATGCTTTGGCAACAAATGCGGATCCGGACATTCACCATTAAGGAGGTAGGCACATGGAACAGACATGAAACAGTCCCAGGGCAAATCATCCCTGGGGCAGGCACCTACCTTGTTGCAGATCCCATCTTCTGGAGGTTCTTTCTTCCGGGTGACCTTTTTCCTTGCCGATTCAACCACGGCCCTTGGGCCTCGTCTGGTCTTCCTTCTCCCCATCAGGGACAGAGCGGTACTTCAGTGAGTTTTTTTCTTTATCAGCAATTTCAGTGCGTGCTGTGGTGCTGCTGTGTGTGCGCGCCTCATGTTGCTGTGCTGCCGCACATGTGCACCTCACGCTGATGTGTCGGGTCACCACAGGAATAAAATTGCAGGCCCCTGCCTTGCAGATGGCCAGGGTTCCTGCCGACTACACCACTTGTGGCCTGCAGAGGGCGCTTCTGCTGCCCAAACCCGACACAGACAGAGGCAGGACACAAGTTCAACACACACGTTTTATTTCCTCATGGGAAAAACCTTTCCCCGTTTCCCACCTGCACAGCACAGTTTAAGCACAGTACTCTGCACAAAACACACTTCTTTCTTTCTTTTACGCATCCACTCCTCCTCCAGCATGCTTTGTCCACTTCCTCCCGATTCTGGCTCCTGGAGTAGTGGCGGCTGGCTACTTTTATGGGGCCAGGGGTCACGCAATCGTATAGCCTCGCCAGGGTCCTTTGAGGGGCTCAACAAGAAGTCAGACATGTTTGAAACGCTCATGCAAATTGTTCCATGTATTTCAAAATATTAATATGTTCAAAATCTTGTTCCTCCCACATCTCTTTGATCAGATCAAGGATGGCCCTTGGCTGTCTCACATACATCAACTTGAATGGGGAAAAGCCCATGGAGGCCTGGGGCATCTCTCTATTGACAAAGAAAATGCATGGAATAAGTTGATCTCAATCCCATCCATAAGGTTGGGATCTTTACTTTGCTGACGATGCTGTGATCTTCATGGAGTCAATGGAGGCTCTGATCAGGTCTCTCAAGAGACTGAGCAAGCAGTCTGAGTGTCTGGGCTTGTGAGTGTCCTGGATAAAAACCAAAATCCAGGCCTTTAATGACATCTTAGGCACAGCCATCAGCAGTGTGTCTGTCTGCAGAGAGAGTGTCAGGCTTGTCGAGAGGTTACCTTGGCAGTGACATTCATGTCTCTGGTGACTCTTCCTGTGAAGTCAGTAGATGGATTGGGAAAGTATGGGGAGTCATGAGGTCGCTGAAAAGAGGTGTGTGGCGCTCCTGATATCTATGCAAAAGGACGAAGGTCCAAGTCTTTAGAGTCCTGGTGTTTCCTGCCTTGCTATATGGTTGCGAGACAATGAACGCTATCCATGACCTGAGACGAAGACTGGGCTCCTTTGGTACTGTGTCTCTTTGGAGAATCCTTGGGTACCACTGGTTTGACTTTGTGTCGAATGAGCGGTTGCTTATGGAGTCCCAAATGAGGCACATTAACTGCATTGTGAGGAAGCATCAAATTCAGCACTATGGCCATGTGGCACGATTCCCAGAGGGTGATCCAGCTCGCAAGATCCTCATTGTTGAGGACCCAAGTGGCTGAGCTAGGCCAAGGGGACACCCACAGAACATCAGCATGCGGCTGATAGATGGTCATCTCTGGAGGGTGGGACTGGATCACGTATCTGCCTGGAGGGTTGCCATCCAGAATCCCAAGCTGTTTCGTCATGTGGTGTGTGAGACAACGCTCTGTACTGGGGCATGCTCCCCAACCTAACCCCATCTATCTTCTCTGTCCATTTTCTTTAACATCAGTTTTTCTGATTGAACCTTTTCAAGCAGAGCATATATTTGCAAATGGTAAACAGACATCTTAATATTTTTAATATGTAGCAGGGCGGTTGGCTGTTTAAATATCTTTGACATGCAAGGGGTGCCTTGATCTGTTAGAATTTCTTTTGGTGCCCTAACCCGCATTAATACACTTTATAGTTATCACCTGATTTGTGTTGTGTTGGCCAGACACAAAATGGTTTCTGGGTAATGATTAATATAGTCAACAATAACTTGGATATAATTATGCCCATGGATGGATGGCTTGAGGGGCCCAATAATGACAGTGCCCTTGTGCTCAAACAAAATGATAGTAATAGGCAAGGAGACCAAAGGAGCCATGTGACGTCCAAGTATTTGCCATAACCGACACTCTGGCAAATATGCACAGAAGTGGTAGACCTCCTTGTTTATTCCAGGCTAAAAGGAGCAAAATGTAATACATTTGAGGGTTTCATGAATGCCAAAATGTGCACCCATTAGGTAAATGTGTGTCAACTTACAAACATCACGACAGCATGGGAGAAATTAGCAATGATTGGCACACTTTTCACTGGTGCTCTGCTACTTGATACAAAAGGTTATTTTCTATGATGAAATACTGCCCTTGTGGTCTGGCATCTGCAGTGGATGTACCATTTACAGAAACTATACAATACAATACAGTTTATTTTTGTATAGTCCAAAATCACACAGGAAGTGCCGCAATGGGCCTTGACAGGCCCTACCTCTTGACAGCCCCCCAGCTTTGACCCTCTAAGAAGACAAGGAAAAACTCGCAAAAAAACCTTGTAGGGAAAAATGGAAGAAACCTTGGGAAAGGCAGTTCAAAGAGAGACCCCTTTCCAGGTAGGTTGGGTGTGCAGTGGGTGTCAAAAGAAGGGGGTCAATACAATACAATACAATACACAGAACAGAACAAATCCTCAATACAGCATAAAAATAAAAAAATGTAGAAGTATGGAGCAGAATTTAACAGTAAATGATATCACATAATAAGATTTGGATATTTTTAGAGTCCTGGAGACCTCATCCATCAAGCTGCCTCCCCCATTTGGCCAGTCCACGGCTGAAACAGTGCTGGGCCAGCCAATCCGATGAAAGGACCCCTCTTTCCCCTGATTCCTGCGATCCTCCATCAGGGATGACTTTACCATAGGCAGGCAAAACAACTTGGCAGGTGGGCCATGGCACCAAGTGCCACATTTGAGTACTGAGAAGAGAAACAGAATAGGTGAGGGATAGTATTCAATTATAACTGTCATGTTACTTATGTTTTAGTGCTAATGACTAACAACAGAGATGCAGTATGCACAGTTAATCAGCAGCTCTAATCAGGATATGCTAAACTGAAGTAGTGAGTCTTCAGCCAGGATTTAAAGGCTGAGACCGACAGCATCTCTTATAAGACCAGGCAGACCATTCCACAGTTTAGGGGCCCTGTAACTAAAAGCTCGACCTCCCACTGTTATTTTATAAATCCTTGGAATCATAAGCAGACCGGCATCTTGAGATATTAATGTGCGCTCAGGTTTGTAAGCAATGATAAGTTCAGACAAGTAAGCCGGACCTTGGCCATTTAATGCTTTATATGTTAAAAGGAGGATTTTGAAATCTGCCCTAAACTTAACCGGGAGCCAGTGTAAGGATTTAAGAACTGGAGTTATGTGTTCGTATTTTCTTGTTCTTGTAATAATTCTTGCAGCCACATTTTGGATTAACTGGAGGCTGTATAAAGAATAGTTTGAACAGCCAGTGAACACCGCATTGCAGTAGTCAATCCTACTAGAGATAAATGCATGAATTAATTTCTCTGAATCCCGTTTATTTAGAAAGCGCCTTAATTTCCTAACATTTTTTAAGATGGAAGAAACATGTTTTGGACAACTTTGTAATATGTGCTTTAAATGACATGCTAGAGTCAAAGATAACTCCTAGATTGCGGGCTGATTCAGTAAAATTAATTGGGATTCCAACTGAGTTAAATGATGACAAAATATTGTTGTGATCAGCGTCATTCCCTCCAACAATTAACATCTCTGTTTTATCGGTATTTAAAGACAAGTAGTTCTCATTCATCCCCTCCTTTAATTCACTAACACAACTAATTAAAGACAACATCTGAGAAACTTCATTTGATTTAAATGAAAGGTATAACTGGGTGTCCTCTGCATACAAGTGAAAATTAACATTATGTTTCCTAATGAGTGATCCCAGTGGAAGCATGTAAAGTGAAAACAGTAACGGTCCCAGTACTGAGTCCTGCGGGACACCATATTGAACTACTGCATTATTTATGTGTTTCAAGGAATCATAATTCTTCTATTAGTCTGTTACAGTGTTGTTAGTACAGCCTATCCTGGTAGTATTAGCCACAAGAAAAGAATGGAATGTAAATGTACTTACATAAATTTTAGGTCAAATTAATTGTTTCTTTTTGATTTTGTGTCTGATTAGCTTAATATTTTACTACTTTACAATTTAATCATGAATATTTAAGCACATTCAGAATATAATTTACTAAACGGTAAACAGATGTACATATATGCATATATGTCCTTGTAAAAATTAAACAGTTTTTTACATTTAACAATGGGTTTTTATAGTTTTTTGTGTGTTATATGTTTTTTTTAATATACTGTATGTGATGTATTTTAGCCAGGCTTAGAGAGGTTTACAGTGTAAGAAAGAACTGAACCCATTTGAATTATACTGAATTAAAACTTTTTATGACAATATAGTAATAAATAAATACAAATATAATCAAATTAAAAACACATCCATTGAATGATTAGCTTTTGGGAGTTGGCTGTTGTGTACAGAGTAGGATGAAGTTTTAACTCCTTCTTTACATGGGGCCAGTTGGACCTACATAAGCATAAAACAGTTTAATTGTCTTTATCTAGACATTCATTCTTAATCTTCTTTATATTGTATACTGTTACAGAAGCAAATGCAAAAGACACGAATCCTTAAATTGGATGGCAAGCTTCTCTGGTTAAATGGCTTGTTCTTGAAAAACCGTTTCAGTTTTCTGCTGTTCTAATCATATTTTTCCTCCTTGTAGTATATCATCAACCAGGTATATTTTATTTTGTTTTTATCATTCTTGCCCTTGTAATTTAGTAACTATCATCAAAAAGAATCATACAAATGCTCCCTATGAACTGCTCAAATGAGATATACCACTCACTGCAATAATAAGAGGTCGCACAAGTTTTCACAAAGTTAATGTAATTAGTTTATGGAAGCCAGTGAATCTCATGGAAACTCTTCTCACCATGTTATTATAGTATAGATGTCCACACAACATTTGGAACTGAAGAAAGTAACATTTATATTTACTTTTTGAGTTTGTAGTCATTTGAATACATGTAGTCCACTGACGATATTATTTCATTCACCATGAGATTTGACTTGCAAGAATTGCTTTGTCTATTGCAGTTTTGCACATCTGTGACACAATATTTAATTTGAAGGAACTAAAATATCAGGAAGCAACAAAAAATAAAAATTCAGCCTTTGTAAAGTCATGCATCCATTTACTCAACTTGCTTAATAAAGTTTTAGAATTCAGTAGAGCTGGCATATAACTCCTCTAATTGAAATAAATACAGTAAGAAAAGAACATGTGAATCTTAATTGCTAATTCAAATAAGTATAACTAATTATTAAATGATTTATTTTAAATCCTTTGTTAATGGGACCTACAAGAGACATTCAAGAAGTTTCTGCACTTTCGTATTTTCATTGGAAACAGTGAAGGCGGGATAAATAGTAATTAGGCATTAAAAGTTGTTATTTTGCTGGGAAAATTGCATCTCAAAGGAAGGTGACTATGTAGAAAAGTGATGTAATTTGTTTTTGAAATTCTTAATGAATAGAGTTAAAAAAAAGTGCAAAAACTTTTTGAACATCCCTCGTACAAATGACTAAATTATAAACCTTGAATTAATTTTCTCCAACTCTCATGATATAGACATTGATGACAGGGAAACCAAAAAATAAAGATAATCACAACAATTACAATATGGTACTGTGCAATGTGGCTTATGGCCCTGAAGTAATGCAAGCAAATAGGTGGATGTGACGTACATACTGTGCCAAAATGAGCCTTCACTTTGGTATGGAAACGTGCAGAACTTTACATCACAGGGCAAAAACACATTGGTAATACATACAGTTTTAGATATGTAAAAATAAAGAAGTAAAATAAGTCATACAATCGTAAGTGGCTAAATTTACATTAGAGCAAGACTTCATGTTAAAAAATCAGCTAACTCACTGGAATTTACTTCATTGAACTGAATTAATTTGATATTCATGATAATTGAATAAATTTGCCTATAGCATTAAAATGTAGTGAAGTGATCGTGCTGATTTCCCAGGATGTGAGGTGTATTTCCTGTAACCATAATCATAACACAATAAGCCCAGGATGCCATATTAGTCTAAGCAGTGTTAACAAGCACACGAGACAAACATGTTTCTAGAATAGGGAGAAAACAAAGACAGGTTGTAACAAGTGTGGTAAACAGCATCAACTGTTTATATTCTCTTGTGAGTGTTTCCTTTACACTCACATTCTGTTTAGTACAATGGCAGTTCCTTGGTGTAATAAGATAAACTGTGATGTAAATCAATATGCAAAAGTTCTAACTATAACAGAAAATGTACTTTTATTTATAGAAAACCTTTCTTTCCGAATAATTGTTAGTATATCAGAAATTACACAAAATGACGGAATTAAAAATAATCTACTTGTATTTCAGAGGAATGCAAAGAACAAATTATTGTGAACAAAAATATGTAAAATTTACCACATTGACAATTTGAAAAAAGAAAGTTTTATGTAAATTAATGTGACAAGTGAGGCTTAAAAATTTTTTAAAAATATGCAAATCCAGTAATTACATTTCATCCATCCATCCAGCTACATCCTAACTACAGGGTCACGGGGGTCTGCTGGAGGCAATCCCAGCCAACACAGGAAACAAACTCCAGGCAGGGCGCCAGCCCGCTGCAGGGCGCACACACACCAAACACATACACTAGGGACAAGTTTAGATCGCTAATGCACCTAACCTGCATGTCTTTGGACTGTGGGAGGAAACCGGAGTACCCAGAGGAAACCCACGCAGACATGGGGAGAACATGCAAACTCCAGACAGGGAGGACCCGGTAAGCAAACCCGGGTCTTCTAACTGCCAGGCAGCAGTGCTACGCACTGCGCCACCATGCCGCCTAATTACATTTCACCTTTGGGTTATTTTCAAAATAACTATAAACAAGAGAAAAGATACAGTATGTTCACTAATTGCTAAATTAATAGTGTTTCCTTTTTCATTTGTCATGACCATTCTTCAGAAGATTAATATTCCTGCTTTACTGTTGAATGAATTTGCAGTCAATTATTCTACCAGCAATCAACAATTTTCATAATAAACTTAATATTTCCTGTTGTGGTTTGTTGACATTCATGCACATAGGTATTTTGTTTACGTTGATCAAAAAGGATGTTTTTTTTCTGAGTGTAAAAAAATTGTCTTGAAGGAGTAAGCAAGAAGATTGTCTGAATCATTTTTGTTGTGAATCCTTTTGCAGAAATGGTAGACCAAAAGGAGAATATGGAACTTATTTTAAGTGCAATAACTGGGGATGACAGGCATTCAAATGGGAAAACCAGGAGAATACCCAGGAGTCAAAGTATGTTTAAATTGTAACACTGTAATGAAGGTATTGCTGTGGCAGCCTCCAATCAATCAATCAATCAACATTTATTTATATAGCACATTTTCATGCAAAAAAATGTAGCTCAAAGTGCTTTACAACATGAATAGAAAAATAAAAGACACAATAAAAAAAATAAACATAAGTCAATATTAATTAACATAGGATAAGTAAGGTCCGATGGCCAGGGTGGACAGAAAAAACAAAAAAAACTCCAAAAGCTGGAGAAAAAAAAATAAAATCTGTAGGGGTTCCAGACCAAGAGACCGCCCAGTCCCCTCTGGGCAATCTACTTAACATAAATCAAACAGTCCTCTTTGTATTTAGGGTTTTCAAGGAAGGACCTGATGATGATGGTCACGTAGACTTCTGGCTTTCAGTCCATCAATGTTGGTGCATCATGATGCTTTGGGTAGGTGGTGGTGGCGCAGGCCGCCACCACAAAGAAACCGGAAAAAGAAGCAGAAGAGAGAGTAGGGGTCAGTATGGATTTTGGAGCCACTGTAAATAGTTATTAAGAAGAATTGAACATACAGAGTACAGTGGAACCTCGGTTCACGACCATAATTCGTTCCAGAACTTTGGTCGTAAACCGAGTTGGTCGTGAACCGAAGCAGTTTCCCCCATAGGATTGTATGTACATACAATTAATCCATTCCAGACCGTACAAACTGTATGTAAATATGTAAAAATATGTAAAGATTAAGCACAAATATAGTTAATTACACCATAGAATGCACAGTGTAATAGTAAACTAATGTAAAAACATTGAATAACACATAAAACACCCAGGCTCCCTGATCAGCTACACGAGCTGGCTCGCTCGCGCTCTCTCTCTCTCTCTCTGTAGCACACACACCACCAAAGCCCCTCTCTCCCTCCCTCCCTCAGCTACAGGAGCATGCTGGCTCACGCTCTCTCTCTCTGTGTAGCGCGAGCGCGCATGCACGCACACACACACACACCCCTATCCTCCCCCCCATCCCTTCCCTGTCAGCGACCCGCACGCGCTCTCTCTCTCTCTGCGCTTGCTCGCTCACGCTCTCTAATCTCTCTGTAGCACGTGCTCGCGCAGCATTTTTTTTAAGATGAGTTTTAAGCACAGCGGAAAAAAGAAACATTGGAACAAATCCGAAGCGCGTGCAAAAACCAACTCGCAAGCAAACAAAAAAGTAACACTGCAACAAATCACACGATGAAGTCCTCCATGTAAACAATTTTTTTAATGAGTTTTAAGCACAAGGAAAAAAGCGAACATTTGAAAAAAAGAAAAATACTGTAACATTGCAACAAATCGCATTATGAACTAAAAAATTAACTTTTGAAAAATCCGTAATACAAAAACCACCAAGAAAACTAACCTTGCATGAGACGAGTTCTGGCATGAAGTGTTTTCCTTCAGGTGTTTTCTCTCTTGTGATTTCTTGGGTTTCTGGTGCTTTTAGCTGTTTAGCTGGTGGGAGTGAAAGCCTCATGCAGCCATTCCAAAAAGAAAGTTCTTGTGACCCTCCACATTACTGGCAGTCTGGCTTTGTTTACATTGTGCTGCTTGAAAGCACGAGGGTTCTCAGATTGGTAAATGAGTAAACTGGTAAACAGTTTTCCACTTCTTGTAATTTCTTTCTTTACTTCGATTTCAATTTTCTTCAAAACTTTCTTTTGACCTCTCTTGACTTGCTTAGAAGCCATAGTTAACTGCAAAAGCACACGAAATACTGTAGAGCACAAAGAGAGTGCACGTCTTATTGAAAACAAGGAGCGGCTTTGCTTAATTGAAAAAGCCAGGCAGCTCTCTTTCTCTCTCAGGCTGCCTACAGGCAAACACGTGCAGCAACCTCCTCCTCCCCCTCCCCAGCAGGCACGTGCTCTTGCGCTCAGGCAAGGGAAACTGGCTTGTTCAGCAAACACTGCAGCAATCTCCTCCTTCCCCTCCCCAGCAGGCACGTGCTCTTGCGCTCAGGCAAGGGAAACTGGCTTGTTCAGCAAACACTGCAGCAATCTCCTCCTCCCCCTCCCCAGCAGGCACGTGCTCTTGCGCTCAGGTAAGGGAAACTGGCTTGTTCGTATACCGAGTGTGTGGTTGTGCACCGAGGCAAAAGTTTGGCGAGCTTTTTGGTCGTGAACCGAGTTGTACGTGAACCGGGACGTTCGTGAACCGAGGTTCCACTGTATCAGTATTACGTTAAAGTGAAGTTATAAAAAGGCCATGTTAAAGTAATGTGTTTTCAGCAGTGTTTTAAAGTGCTCTACTGTATTAGCCTGGCGAATTCCTATTCCTAACTCTAGTGCATCAAGTTTATTTCTGATAACCTCATTGAATCCATTATTGCCAATTACTAAAATTTCAGTTTTCTCTTTATTTAGTCTGAGAAAATTACTATTCATCCATTCAGAAATACCAGTAAGACATTGTTTTAGTGTATCGAAAGAGTCGGAGTCATCAGGTGCTATTGATAATAGCCTCCACAATCATACACTGCTGAATCAGGAAGTTGGACCCACTGCAGATGTTAGAGACAAGGAGACACAAGAAGTCTTCCAGAATAACAAGTTTATTTGTTGACCACTTCATCCACACTATTATGAAACTGGGAAAGGAATCTCTTTCACCTTACATGCATGCTAAATTAAGTATGTGTGTGGATTTCTCTGTAAGAAAACAAATCATCATGCACATAAATTAAAAAGTACTAAACTAATAACATTGCACATATAATGTAAATGGCAGCAATAGATTAATAGTGTACCCTACTATTATTACTTGGAGGAAATGGCACCTATAAATATATATGTACAATATTTTAAATATTAACACATGGATTTGGATCTTAACAGTTGATGCCACATTAAAGTAGCTAAATGTATAGCACACATAAAAAAGATTAACTGGTTGCTTTTAAACAGTAACCAGCATGTCACTGTCTTAGCATTGACACACATGCAGCTTTTGCATGTAACAGATCTTTATGCAACAAAATTGACCTTAAATATACAGTATAATGTAACACTGATACCATCACAAAACATGACATACCCTGATAACCTGGGGCCTCATGTATAAACAATGCGTACGCACAAAAATGTTGCGTAAGCCTGTTTCCATGTTCAAATTGCAATGTATAAAACCTAAACTTGGCGTAAAGCCACGCACATTTCCACAATAGCTCATACCCTGGCGTACGCAAGTTCTGCACTCGGTATTGCAGATTGGCGGCACCCAGCGTCAAAGCAGTGCTACTGTTCCAGTGTAGTTTTCCTTTCTTTTTTACATCCACATCCCTGACGTGGCTTTATACATACATTGAAATTAACCGTATATTGTTTATTAGTTTAATGCATCTGATTGTAATTAACCTGTAACAATATAACGGTCCACAGAATGGTCAAACTATTCTAAATACAATAGCTGCTTTAGCGTTGTTACTCTCATTGCACCTTTTTCTTTTTCTTTCAGCTGCTCTCGTTAGGGGTTGCCACAGCGGATCATCTTTTTCCATATTACTCTCACTGCACCACTCGGAGTATTTATATCACTGTACCTGAGAGGGGAATCACAGCTGTAATGCAGTTGATCGGAAAGAGAATTATTGGTATTGTCACGCTTGGGTCACAGATTTGCACAGAGACACAGGAGGTTGTAGAAAACAGGAATTTTATTCAAACACTGCAAACAAACATTTGTTTCTTTTCCAAAAGCTTAAACATACTCCATGACAAGTCAGAGATGACAGTTCCACTAGGAGCAGAGAATGTCAGAGAGAGAGAGAGAGATAAAAGCAAAACAATCAATTCCAAAACTGACAGGCGCTGCACAAGGCTTAGTTAGCGGAGTATCGCGTGAGGCTTTTATTACGCATTATAGCACAAGTGAGAAGGTAAGGAGCAATGTGAGGGTAGTCTGTGTTTCAGGGGTATTCCCAGGGGCGTCTGTGTCCTCTTGGGGTGCGATCACACCTCCAGCTTACAGTATACAGCATCAAGCACACGCTGCTTCAGCCATGCTGCCTATTTGAACTGCTCTGATATGGCAAATGCTTCAGAGCCTTTCCTGTAGGGACATTGCGGTTCAGAAACAGTTTCATCCCAAGAACTATAAACGCACTAAATCAGTCCATCAAGTGCTCCGTGTAGAACTGTTTGTACTTATAAGCACAATTACCTCACTGTAAACTTGTGATACAGTTATAATATTGCACAACGTGAACCACTTTATAAAGCACGTATTTACATATGATGACAATATCATTTTTAAGATGAAATGCAGCAAAATATGCTTATATTATACAGGTAAAACTTTAACTTAATTTAAATAATCTATATTGTTAATAAATAAACATGTGAGGACACGGTGTCACAGCGCTAGCAAGGAGCTGGCGCTCCGTTCATGGATTGTTCCTGCCTTGCACTGTATTCTTGCTGGGACTGGCGAGACGCTGGATGGATAGAATAATTTAACATGTACTACGAAGATATTTCAATGTTCCTTAAATATTTTGAAGAATCTGTGTTCTAAGCTTACAGATGGCTTAACGTCTGTTACAAAGCTGATTGTGTGGCAATTGGGTATTTGGAGAATGAAAAGTAAGGACAAGAATTGGGGGTTAGTATGTTTGAAAGAGACAGTACTGCTGCAATAAATTATTTCATTGAACGTCGCGCACAGTGCAGCAAGCATCTTGCGTGAAGCATGAACAATCACTGCGCCATCGTGTTCCCATGTTTAATAACATACTTTAACTCATATCATCATGAAAATGATATCAAGTAAATCTCAGTGTAATATTTATGTGTCAACAAATACATACATGTGCAGTTTTGTTTTAAGAAATGTCATTGAAAAGTATTATTATTATTAAGCATTGCTTAGGCACCTACTGTATGTCATAAGGAAAGCACCAGAAAAAGGGACCTCGATTTTATGTTTTTTTTAGAGTTAATATAGTGCACGGATGCCATGGATATAAGATCTGTGATAAATAAAGTTCTCCTGCATATTTAAAAAGAAAGTCTCGCCATCATTTCATTTTGCACAATTTGTGAAAACAAGACACTCAGTATTTTAATACAGTAATATCATGAATGTAATGGATTCTGTGTCCTGTCGGAGGAAGAGAAAGCTCATTTAAGAAGCACAAAGTGATTCACACACATAGAGCACATAGAAGATCAAATACAAAACAAAGCATTTAACATGCTAATTTAGTTACGATGGGAATTGAGAAACTAGTATATTAAATGATTTTAAGATGAAGTTTATGATGTTCTACTTTAATAACAAAATAAACTACATCATTAAAGTGGAAATTTAAAGGTTAAAGTTGACATTTTGTGCTTTTTTTCTCTATACCCTAATAAACTTTCATATGACACTCAGATGGTGGGCTACGACTCGCCTTTTTACGGCGACTTTAATATCTGACAACTTCTTTTTCATTTCGGGCACTGTGCGTCTTTGTGAGCTTTCGAGTTTCTCCGACACTCTATGTCACTCGATCAACTTCCTTTTGTTGTTTATACCACTGTTTAAACCAACAAATAGTATGTTTTTCCTTGCCTCCACTTGGTATTCGTAGAAATTTTTTTATTTACCCCAGTGCTTTTGCATTGCCTTTTCACAGAAAACTGAGCTTAAGGGCTATTTATATTGATTTGCATATTCAAAGAGGCGTAATTCCGGGAGGAGATGGGGCGGGAAAGCAGGTGCGAGCTCGTGTGTTACTTTTCACACTGACAGGGATTTATGTAGCGGAAGAACGTGGAAGTTGGCGAACGCACAGATTTATGCATCGGGATTTTTTTTGTGCGTAAGCACATTTCCGCTTTTGTCCGTATGCCATGTTATAGTGTGAATTCTACGCACAGCGTTATGCATGAGGCCCCTGAAGTGAAAAAAAATGCTTACTTTATATTCATGCACACTACAAATATATAAACCCTAATATTAGTGTCCAGCTCACTGTATTTTGAAACGGCATCCTGTTTTGTCGCTTTGTAAGCGGGAGAAAAAAAAAGAACGACTTTCGGAAGAGGCAGAGTGATACAGCGTGCTTCTTTTTTTAATGAATTGGAATGCCGGCCTTCTTAACAAACACTTAATATGAAAGCCACAACAAAACCAAAACTCAGAGAACAAACAAAAATACTGTAGCTCTAAACATGTAGCCTTTCCAGTTGACAAAGATTAATTGATGTTTTTTGTATTCGATACATGGGTTGTCCATTTGGTCTAGTATAAAAATACCAATATTTATAAAAATAAAAATATCCCGTTCCCTTGCATCAGCCTTTTCCTCTTTAAATACAGCCTCCTATTTTTATGGCCTCCTCTTGGTGTCACTCATTGAACTGACCACTCTTATAGTTACAGTGTTTGGCTGGGAAAATGTGTCAGTGTTTAATACCACACTAACCTGGTATCGAGACTCCAATGTGAATATCGATTTATCGTTATTTACTAACCTCTCGAAGTTATCAGTCATTAGCATTACACCTATAAACCTTGTTTTTGTGGCCCAAGCAGTACAAGAAAGTTGCTACCATACTGCAGTTACAGTCATATAATGCCAGACAACAGAATAGGCTAATTAAACCATTTTTTTCATTTTCAGACCTTATTTGGTACTATATTTGTATTATCATTTTTTGTTTACCCTTTTTCTACATGTTTTGCCTATTTAAATTTTTTTTTCTATCCCTAACAACTGAAAGGACACAGAGATACACATACACACACACACATGCACACACACAACAATTGCCCTTTTACTAAGGTGTATTTTTCTATAGACATCATCATGTTTTAAATTGGTTGTGTAGATGGTGCCAAAGTGTTTCAGAAATGGCCACTGTTGCTAGTTACGTAGTTTGTGACCTGGAATGTTATCACACCTTCCCAAAGAAAGAAGGTGGTTTACTCAATAGTAGGTTTGAACTTTGGATTGACTACAATGAAAGGCATCAGCATTAGGTGTTTCAAACTATTTCAACGAATTACTTAGGGAATGATTATTAAGAAAATAGTTTTGTTTGCTTTTGACTTTGACTTAGGTTAGTGCCTTGGGTTTGGTAGTTTGACCTTTTGATAGAGATGAAAATAAAAATGAATAATGTATGGAAACAAAAGCAAACATAATAGACACATTACTGACACATTCCTGGTAACAAGATGATGTTTAACAGTAAAGGCACTATGCAAAATAAAAAGTGGTTTATTCAACAAATAGAATCACAGTAAGAATTGCTAACTCACTCTAGTACAGAGAGTGTCATGAATATCTCTCTATTTGATTTGCATAACATAATATTCCAAAAACTGCATGATTCAATTCAGGGTGATGGGGAGCCTGAGTCTATCTTGGCAGCACTGAATGTATGGCACCAAAACTCCTCTGCAGAGAGCCATTCCATTGCAGAACTGTCATATACACACACCTATCTATACAGTTTAGAGCTGTTTACAAACAGACCTATCAAGTTAATCAGAATTGCTGCCTTTTTCTGAGTATTGGAGTGAGTGGTCTCTTTATAGGCAGTAGCAAAGAGAAGAATGTTGGCTAAACTGCTATAATGAATTAGTTCATTAAATCCCAAAGATATGCATGCTAGATTAAAAGACACCTCTAAATTAATTAATAATCATTGAGTGTAGAAGTGTGAACATGAGTCTGCAATGCCACAGAATGGCATCTCTTGGAGGGTTGGTTCCTTCCTTGTGCCTAATGCTGCTTGAAAAGACGCTTTCTCATTATGATACTAAACTGGATTAAGCTGGCTAGAAAACTGATGGATTGATAGATTACCTACTACAACTTTAATTATTGTGTACAACATAAAATTATTGCATCACTTTTTTAACAAGACTTAATGTTGTATGTGACACTTACACTGACTATGATTCCTGCATCTCTCCAGTAATCAAAACTTCATACTGCTATATCCATTATATTGTCACATTCTGTCCCACTTAAATCTTTTCATACACTAATCCTTTATCACAACTTTGTGACTGATTGTCACTCTCTCTTTTCTCTCGTCACTAACAATGAACAGACTTCAACTAGATTAAAATGTATCTGACATAGTTCTAGGTCATACTAAACCACCCGTGACATCAGCTTGTTCATCTTTGATGACTTATGTATCAATACAGAATCATTAATAAAATTCTGTTTTTAAATTTGCTGTCATCATCAAAACCCAGGAATGCCTGTCTAAATTGCTTAATTTAACTCAATTCAGCTCATTATTGTATAGCACTCTTCATTGAGTGTGAGTTCAGGGTGCTGTAACAAGACAGAATTCAATTACAAACTTTACAAAATATTACATACATAATGTATACACATAAACATACAGATTTGTTTAACCACGCAATAAAAAAATAATTAACATAAAAGGAAACTATCAATATATGTCAATTAACAATGCCATTGAACTCTGGTCAGCAGAATCCCTGTCATGAAGGTCCATGATCAGTTATAACAGAAAGCCAAAGTCAGACACAGTCACAGTCCTGGAGACCTAGGCCACCTGGCTGCCCACCCCCTCCTGGGCATTCTACAATTATAAGACTGTGCTGAGCTCTCTAATGTGATTATGAATCTGAATGTTGGCCAATGGAATATGCCAATAAAAGTAATCTTCTTATATTTAGACACTTATTTGCTATTTTGATTATTATTTTCTTTTTTTTTTTTTTACCCTTGTTCTGCATGTTTGGCTTGTTTGTAAATTTTTATAACCCTATCACCCAGGCGGATACAGATATACACAGTATGGAGAATCAGCCTCGACACAGACAGACACTGAAACACACATTTTATTTTTCTTTTGCCTTTTACACCACACACACAGTACACAACCCACCAGGCACTATTGCTCACTGTCTCTTTCTTTCTTTCTTTCTTTCTTTCTTTCTTTCTTTCTTTCTTTCTTTCCTTTCCATCTCCTGTATTCTTTTACTGCCTCCTCTCCTCTCCCACAAGCTCTGTCCTCTGCCTCCCGACTCTGGCTCTCCGAATGGAGTGAGGCGGCCTCTTTTATATATACAGTATACATCCAGGTGCACACTGATGATGAAGGGCTGCAGTCCATGGCTCCAGGACTGTCCAGGAATCCCCTGGAGGTGGCCACGGGCCCTCACTGTGTTGAGCTTCCAAGCACCAACACCCACCAAGGTGGCTGCCCTCTCATATTCCGGTGGATGTACTGCTCCTCTCTCGGTCCTTTTACTCTCCAGGTATTACGGCTGGGTATGAAGCCCAGCTGTCCTCCACAACAGACACTTTTTATTTTATTAAGATGTATGTTATGGGGTTTTTAAATAATTCTTATTTGTCTGATAAGCTTATTTTTTTTTCATTAATCTATTTTTTTGCTGTTTGTACATTAATAAAAATTAAATGCATAAAATACACATATTCTTTTACAAGAAACAGGTTTTAATATTTCATTATATATTTCATATTTTCAAACACCTGGTTTAGCACTGAAAAGTGAAATCAGAAAGCACGTTTCTATACCATTCTTTATATTTATTTCATCACTGCAAGTGAGCAGCAGCAACTGAACTTGATACTTTTAAAGATTTAAACCCAACTATTTTGGTACTAGGCTAAACTTTGTGCCAAACAAATACTGACCATACATTTTTCTTTGAACATACACCATTTTAAAGAAAAGATGTGTATTTCAAAAACTGTCTCTAACACTGCTGTAACTGTTCAAGTGCTTTTAATTTGGAAAAGTATTCTAATCAACTATTTATGTGTGTAGTGGTAGGGTGTTTTACCATGTTAGCCATTATGGATGCAATGAGAAGTCAAGCAAAATGACACCTTTTAGAAACTGCCTGAAGAAGGGGCCTGAGTTCGCCTCAGAAGCTTGCATATTGTAATCTGTTCAGTTAGCCAATAAAAGGTGTCATTTTGCTTGACTTCTCATTGTATCAACTATTTAGTCACTTAAATGGTAATGGATGATAAAAACTTTTGAGTGAAAAAAAACAACTGACACTTGTTAATTATCATCATGCATGTTACCAATGGTTTTACTATTTGTTAAAGGCTGCTTGTGCAGACTTCAGTAAAAGAATAATCATCTTCAATTAAATGCTATAGTACGCTGTCTTATTACCGATTGAATCAATTAGATACAAACGTAAATAAACATCAATAAGAATAAAAATATATCCATCCATCCATCCATCCTCTTCCGCTTATCCGGGGTCGGGTCGCGGGGGTAGCAGCTTAAGCAGAGAGGCCCAGACTTCCCTCTCCCCGACCACTTCTTCCAGCTCTTCCGGGAGAATCCCAAGGCGTTCCCAGGCCAGCCGGGACACATAGTCCTTCCAGCGTGTCCTGGGTCTTCCCCGGGGCCTCCTCCCAGTTGGACGTGCCCGGAACACCTCACCAGGGAGGCGTCCAGGAGGCATCCTAATCAGATGCCTGAGCCACCTCATCTAACTCCTCTTGATGCGGAGGAGCAGCGGCTCTACTCTGAGCCCCGCCCGGATGACTAAGCTTCTCACCCTGTCTTTAAGGGAAAGCCCAGACACCCTGCGGAGGAAACTCATTTCAGCCGCTTGTATTCGCGATCTCGTTCTTTCGGTCACTACCTATAGCTCATGACCATAGGTGAGGGTAGGAACATAGATCGACTGGTAAATTGAGAGCTTTGCCTTACGGCTCAGCTCTTTTTTTACCACGACAGACCGATGCAGAGCCCGCATCACTGTGGATGCCGCACCGATCCGCCTGTCAATCTCTCGGTCCATTCTTCCCTCACCCGTGAACAAGACCCCGAGATACTTCAACTCCTCCACTTGGGGGAGGATCTCACCCCTAACCCTGAGAGGGCACTCCACCCTTTTCCGGCTGAGGACCATGGTCTCGGATTTGGAGGTGCTGATTCTCATCCCAGCCGCTTCACACTCAGCTGCGAACCGCTCCAGAGAGAGCTGAAGATCACAGCCTGATGAAGCAAACAGGACAACATCATCTGCAAAAAGCAGTGACCCAATCCTGAGTCCACCAAACCGGACCCCTTCAACACCCTGGCTGCGCCTACAAATTCTGTCCATAAAAGTTATGAACAGAATCGGTGACAAAGGGCAGCCCTGGCGGAGTGCAACTCTCACTGGAAACGGGCTCGACTTACTGCCAGCAATGAGGAACCAAGCTCTGACACCAGTTGTACAGGGACTGAACAGCCCTTATCAGGGGGTCTGGTACCCCCTACTCCTGGAACACCCCCGACAGGATTCCCCGAGGGACACGGGGAATATATACATACATATATATTGTGTTTTAACTGTTTATCCTTAATGTGGTGCACAGTGCATTATCCGTACTCTTCACCCAGCTAAAATTATTCAATTAAAAATTGTGTGTGCCCAATTTTACATTAAAGATTAATGCTTTTAAGACCTGTAAATGGTGAGGATTATTTGTACTTCATAGTATTACTTTAATATTCCCAGACGGTACTGTTTGATATGCCTTTTGGGTGCCAAATCCCATTGCATTATAATAATGACTGTTTATTTTCGTCAGATTGTTTTACTGAGATACGTTTCCCCTACCAACATTATATATGCTTTTGTGTACAATGCAATCAGTTTATAGTACCAAACAATGGGCTATTTAAGTATCATATTAATGATTATTCTTTGTAACAATCTGATGTGCACTGCCAACAGTTCCTTAAAATGCAGGATTTTAGGGAACACGAACACTTACAGCCTTTCGGAGAAAGGCGACTTCATTCTTGGTGGTTTATTCCCTTTACACTTTTTTAAATTGGTTCCGGATTTGCTTTCGTTAGAAGTGATGCCCAAACCGTCCACATGCAGTGAGTGAGTAGACCCACGTATATGTGCATGCATTTTGGATTATTGTAAAATACTGTGATAAAGGCGCTATATAGCGCCCAACCCGGCACAGACTGACGCAAAGGCACATGTAAAAATCACGAAGGCTTTTATTTTCTCTTCAGCCTTGGGGCACGTCTTCCCTGTGTCCCAGAGGCCCAACACAGTCCCAAAAGTACTTTAAACACAAACAAACAACTCTCCAACTTGCACCACCACTCCTCCCTGGCAACTTCGTCCACTTCCTCCCAATTCTGGCCCTTTAGTGGTGGAGGCTGGCCCGTTTTATAGCCCACCCGGAAGTGTTCCAGGTGCTTGACCACCTGGTCCCCATTGCACCACCGGGTGGGGCTGATGACTCATCCAGCTAGGTTCTTGAGTCTCGGCAGCACCCCCATGCAGCCACCCCAGCTCCCAACCAGGCTGTGGAGGACTCCTTGTCCCATGGAGCCACGCGGGAGACTGGGAAATCAACATCGGCCAGGGAGGCTGCCACCAAGCATCCCGGGGGAGGTATTGCGCTGTCCATGGTGGCTCCCCCGGAACATATGCAGCAGGGGTGTCCCGGCTGGGCATGGGACCCGGCTGCCCATCACAATATATATATAATTTTTAATTGAGAGTCTGCAAACACCTATGTTGCTTTTCTTACTGAATTGACAGATATGTTCCTATGTATTTAAATTACACCTTACAGCACAAAATGTTTAGTTCTATTATTGCAAATGAGTGTATTTAAACGTTTCATGCTAAATCAGTTACGATAACAAAATCTAACATTCTCTAGGAGTGATGCTGGGACCTTGCAATTTCTTAAATTTAATTTAATTCTCTTTCCCCGCAGCGTGCCATTAAAGACCTGATCAAACTGATTTTTTCATTTTGCATATTGCACTGCATTTTTTATTTGGCATGTGGATACCATTCTCGTTCATTTATGATATCTAAACGTGTGTTTTATTTTAGGTTCAGTCCACGTGGATTTCATTGGATGCAGACTATGATTTTTGCAATCAGTGAAATTAACAATCGACAAGACCTCCTTCCAAACATTACATTAGGACACACGATTAAATACACACTTCTACCACTTTCTTTTATGTGGAATCGCTCCATAGACACTTTTTACTATTTTTACTACTGACATGGATTTTTACACTCCGAGACTCGTCTATTCAAGTAGTCAACTTAAAGCACTGAGAAGAAATGCTCATGCCGGTGTGGTTCCTTATTTACCTGACGAGGTAAGAAGACGATATCGGGGCAGCCGAGCCGGCGCAAAGATAAAAGATAAGATAAAAGCCAGGCAACTTGAGAGAAAATGGCGTTATAAACCGTCGGTGCCTTCTGTGATCCTGGGAAATGTGTACTCACTACCAAATAAGATTGACGAACTGGCTGTGCTGGTGAAAAATGTCAGAACCTACAGAGAATGCAGCTTGGTGTGTTTTAGGTTTTCTGGACTGAGGCCCATGCGTATGCATGTTCATATATATTGTTCCACAATGAATGGGGAAGTGTACGCATCCAACCGACGTTTTCGGGTTAGGAAACGTTTCAGACCTGGAATTTGCCCCCTTTGGATGGCAAAGTCAACACTGCCTGCTAGAAGTTCCCAGTATTCGTTCCGGAGCAGCATTCCCGTTGACCAGGCATCGCTTGCTATCCACTGAATGTGGGTGATGTTCTGTAGTCTGAATTAATCTAAAATGGGAACCAGGTCCCCTTCGCCTGTAAATCCCAGAACTACATTAGCAGAAGATTTATTCATTACATCCACAATGTCAAGAATCCTTTCTCTCGTGTGGGTGGTGGGAAAAAACTTGGCGTAGGCAATACATACATCCGACTGTTTTGCTTGTTCAATGAAAAGCTGGATGCCAAAGCAGGCATAATCAATGTCCAGCCCAACGGCCCCAACCCAAGTCCATTTGAAATGCTTGACCAGCTTTGATCTGAAAAGCATCGCTGGGAATTGTTCTCATGAAATATGGAAACTTTTTCTTGTTGCTTAAACAACTGCAGGAGGCAAAATAGCTGACCTGTGAGTTATTAAATGTAACGAGTATAATGTAACCGACATAAAAATGAAACAGGCCAACATAAGTTACTTAATTACAGCATGACTGCTAGATCTTCAGAAATTAAACATATATCTTAAATACATAAAAATGTATTTAGATAGATAGATAGATAGATAGATAGATAGATAGATAGATAGATAGATAGATAGATAGATAGATACTTTATTAATCCCAAGGGGAAATTCACATAATCCAGCAGCAGTATACTGATACAAAAAACAATATTAAATTAAAGAGTAATAAAAATGCATGTGAAAGCAGACAATAACTTTGAGTAATGTTAGCATTTACTCCCCCAGGTGGAATTGAAGAGTCGCATAGTGTGGGGGAGGAACGATCTCCTCAGTCTGTCAGTGGAGCAAGACAGTGACAAAAGTCTGTCACTGAAGCTACTCCTCTGCCTGGAAATGACACTGTTCAGTGGATGCAGTGGATTCTTCATGATTGACAGGAGTTTGCTTAATGCCTGTCGCTCTGCCACAGATGTTAAACTGTCCAACTTTACTCCTACAATAGAGCCTGCCTTCTTAACAAGTTTGTCCAGGCGTGAGGCGTCCTTCATCTTTATGCTGCCTCCCCAGCACACCACTGCGTAGAAGAGGGCACTTGCAACAACCGTCTGGTAGAACATCTGCAGCATCTTATTGCAGATGTTGAAGGACGCCAACCTTCTAAGAAAGTATAGTCGGCTCTGACCTTTCTTACACAGAGCATCAGTATTGGCAGTCCAGTCCAAGTTGTCATCCAGCTGCACTCCCAGATATTTATAGGTCTGCACCCACTGCACACAGTCACCTCTGATGATGACAGGGTCCATGAGGGGCCTGGGCCTCCTAAAATCCACCACCAGCTCCTTGGTCTTGCTGGTGTTAAGGTGTAAGTGGTTTGAGTCGCACCATTTAACAAAGTCTTTGATTAGCTTCCTGTACTCCTCCTCCTGCCCACTCCTGATGCAGCCCACAATAGCAGTGTCATCAGTGAACTTTTGCACGTGGCAGGACTCCGAGTCATATTGGAAGTCTGATGTATATAGATTGAACAGGACCGGAGAAAGTACAGTCCCCTGTGGCGCCCCTGTGTTGCTGACCACAATGTCAGACCTGCAGTTCCCAAGACACACATATTGAGGTCTGTCTGTAAGATAGTCCACGATCCATGCCACCAGATGTGAGTCTACTCCCATCTCAGTCTGCTTATCTCTAAGAAGCAGAGGTTGGATGGTGTTGAAGGCGCTAGAGAAGTCCAAAAACATAATTCTTACAGCACCACTGCCTCTGTCCAAGTGGGAGAGGGATCGGTGTAGCATATAGATGATGGCATCCTCCGCTCCCACCTTCTCCTGGTATGCGAACTGCAGAGGGTCGAGGGCGTGGCGGACCTGTGGCCTCAGGTGGTGAAGCAGCAGTCGCTCCATGGTCTTCATCAGATGTGACGTCAGAGCAACAGGCCGGAAGTCATTCAGCTCACTAGGATGTGATACCTTTGGGACTGGGGTGACACAAGATGTTTTCCAAAGCCTTGGGACTTTCCCCTGTTCCAGGCTCAGGTTGAAGATGTGCTGTAGAGGACTCCCCAGTTCCAACGCACAGGCCTTCAGCAGTTGTGGCAATACACCATCTGGACCCGCTGCTTTGCTGGCACGAAGTCTTCTCAGCTCTCTGCTCACCTGGGCTGCTGTAATTGTGGATGGGGATGTCTCACCTATGCTGGTATCAGCAGAAGGATGGTTGGAGGATGCAGTACACTTGAGGTGAGAGTGGGTTAGGGTGATCAAACCTATTAAAGAAGTTGTTCATTTGGTTTGCTCTCTCCACGTCTGTCTCGATGGTGGCACCAAGCTTCGAGCTGCAGCCAGTGATAATCTTCATCCCATCCCACACTTCCTTCATGCTGTTGTTCTGCAACTTCTGCTCCAGCCTTCTCCTGTACTGCTCTTTTGCCGCCCTGAGCTGGACTCGGAGTTCCTTCTGCATGCACTTGAGCTCATGCTGATCACCGCCTTTAAAAGCCCTTTTCTTCTGGTTCAAAAGGCCTTTGATGTCACTTGTAATCCATGGCTTGTTGTTAGCATAGCAGCGTTCTTACTGGAACTACAATGTCCATACAGAAGTTGATGTAATCAGTAGTGCAGTCAACAACCTCCTCGATGTTCTCACTATGTGACCCCAGCAGTATATTCCAGTCTGTAGTTCCAAAGCACTCTCTCAGAGCCTGCTCTGCCTCAGGGGACCACTTCCTGAATGATTGTGTGGTTGTAGGTAGCTCCATCACTCTTTATTTGTATTGAGGATGAAGCAGAACCAGGTTATGATCTGCTTTCCCAAGCGCAGGCAGCGGGGTGGCACTGTATGCGTCTTTAACGTTTGCATACAGAAGGTCGATAGTCCTGTTTCCCCGGGTGTTATAATCCACATACTGGGAGAAGGCAGGTAATGTTTTGTCCAGCGTCACATGGTTAAAGTCTCCAGAGATTAGCACAAGTGCCTCAGGGTGCTGCGTTTGTAACTTAGCAACTGTGGAATGGATGATGTCACTCGCTATCTCCGCATTCGCTTGAGGGGGGATGTAAACAATAACAACAATCACGTGTCTAAACTCTCTGGGCAAGTAATAGGGACGCAGACTTATGGCCAACAGTTCGATGTCCCTGCAGCAATTGGAGATTTTAACGTTTACATGTCCTGAGTTGCACCATCTTGTATTGACATAGACAGCGAGTCCTCCTCCTTTCTTCTTCCCGCAGGTACTTGCGTCTCTGTCCGCTCTAACTGTGCTAAACCCTGGTAGCTCCACGTTAGCATCTGGGATGGTAGTTCACTTCACTTCACTTTTTTTTAAGACTACTTTAAAGTCATTATTTTGATTTTGATCCCTTACTACAGATCTTGCCCTCTATGAAAGTTCATCAGTGAAACATGACACATTTCTATTACAATCGACAATATTGGGATTTTAAACATTTAAACTGAAGCACACATTTTAATATTTCAAATATCTGACCTAACTATTCTTGTTAATTATGTACTTCTCATGAAGTAAATCATTACATTATGAACATAAGGGAGTATTACACCATCTCAAACTAATTCTAAATCCAACTTGCGATACATATACTGTACATTATTCTACTTTTTGTTTATGTATTTTTCACGAGGTTCCGAAGTCTGTGTGCAGTGAAAGCTGCAACCCAGGAACAAGAAGAACGCCAAGGAAGGGACAGCCTATGTGCTGTTTTGATTGTATACCTTGTGCAGATGGTGAATTCAGCAATCAGACAGGTAATTTCTAACATTTAACACGAAAAACGTGAGAGAGGCTTTATAGAATTGAGTTATGTTTACGTGTTTTACAATACAATATGGACAACGTATTGTACTACAGTGTACATTCTGTAATGCTGATAATGAATAAATGACATTCGTCCATCTCTGCATGGAGAAGAACACACCAAACATTTAGAAACGAGCTTATAAAATGTATGTTTAAAAATTGCTCTGTTATTTTGTATCCAGTTATGTTTATTAAATTAGCAAGTTTAAGAAAAACTTCTAAATAGTTTAATTATATTTAGTATTGTGGGAATTTATTACAGTACATCTGTTGTAATACACCATAGAACATAATGGCATAATAAAATGGCAGATACTCTGATTTAAACACTTAAATATCTATACTATGTACAAATCTCGTAACAATGCATTCATGAGTGAAAAAGCGACACAGATCAGTGATGCTGCCTGATTGTTGGTGTTTACCAGGTTTCCTTAAAAATTCAAAAGATGTGTACCATAGGCTCAAAATGGATGGAAAGATAAATGAAGGTATATTAAACAATGAAATATGCCTATTTCAAAGAAATATAAAACTGGAAAAGAAATGTTTATGTAATTACTTCATCCGTTTATTTTTTGCTTTATTGCAGATGCTGTAGAGTGCCTGAAACGCTCTTTGGAAAGGTGGTCTAATGAAGCTAAAGACCAATGCATCCCAAAAAGTATTGACTTTGTGTCATACCACAACCTGTTAGGTGCAACATTAGCATTTATTTCAATAAGTGGTGCCTGTGTTACCACAGCTGTTGCAGCTGTATTTACCATCTTCCGGAAAACTCCAATTGTGAGAGCAAACAACATGGAATTAAGCTTTCTTTTACTGTTGTTTCTTGTTCTATGCTTTCTATGCCCTCTTGCATTCATTGGTGAACCAACCACCATCTCTTGTTTTATGCATCACACTTTGTTTGGAATCAGCTTTGCCCTGTGCATTTCATGCATTTTAGGAAAGACAGTTGTTGTTGTCATGGCTTTTAGGGCAACACTGCCAGGAAGTAATGTGATGAAATGGTTTGGTCTTGTACAACAAAGAGCTAGTGTTTTCCTCTGTACGTTGTCACACATGTGCGAGTAGGAGTCAGTTAAATGGTCTGAGTAATAAAAAATCCGACCAGGGGGCGGTGGAGTGCGCTGACTGTCTTTCTCAGTTCTCTACAGACCTTTCCCGGTAAATCCTGCAAGATTCTGGCACCTCAGAAGACATCACTTTCGGAGCCGGCCCCTTTGCTGACGTCACTTCTGAAGCCGGCCCTTTTAATGACATCAGTTCCTCTACGGTAAGCCTCCATTTTTTGTCTATTGGAGATAGTTCTGTTGTAGACTCTGTTCTATGCACATCGTGCTCAAAAACTTAAACTTTTGCAGCTGGGAAAACAATATACGGGTGGCTGCCCCAAATCTTTATGATGTCTATGTTGTATTATTGTCACAGTGGTGTAGTCAGCAGGATTCAGTCCCAGAAGAAACCGGGAGATGGACAGGAAACTAACCAGGTAGCAAAGTTCCGGGGCCGAGTTTCTGGTTGGGAGTACACTTGGAGGTCAGGAAGGACTCAGTACAGGCTCCGCTCCCTAAATACAACCCCGGGCTTGTAATTTACCAAGTGGTGAGTGTGAAAGGGACACACAGACATAGGCTGGTTTCTGGGGATGAAACAAAAATGGCTTATTATGCTCTCTCGGTGGAGAGAGCTGAGCCGCCCATTGGGGCTGCAGTCCCAGTTAAATATGGGCTATCCCCAGTCCAGCAGGGAAGAATAATAAAAATTGGGAATTTGATCCAAAGAGATCAATCCAGGGGCAGGCTATGACCCCCTGGGAGCAGGTGGACTCATGGTTAAGGCCATTTGAACTGACCACCTGCCAAATAGTGCAGCAGGTCGCCTGCTTTATTTTCCTGCAGGGCCTTCCTCAAAAACTTTGCCCAGCCTGACTGGGGAGATTTCCATTCTATGGAAGAGCTTATAAAGCTCATAAAATCACCCATATCAGTCTCGCAATCTGAGAGAGCAGAACAGCCCTGTAGTGCAAAGGGGCCTGCTCCAGAAGTGATGTCTTCTGAGGCTCCGGAACCTTGCAGGTTTTCCCAGGAAAGGTCTGTAGGGAACTTTGAGAGACAGTCAGCGCACTCCGCCGCCCCCTGGTCAGATATTTTATTACCATTACTCAGACCCTTTAGCTGCCTCCTACTCACACGTGTGTAACAAGGCCCCACCCTCAGCCCAGACCCATTGGGTCGGGAGTTCTGCACCGAGAGGTCGTGGGCATGAGAGAGAGCATCAGCGTTGGCATGGAGAGAGCCCTTATGATGAACGAGCGAAAGCTTGTAAGGTTGAAGGTCAAGAAACCACCTAGTGACCCATGGATTCGACTCTTTGTGAAGGGCCATCCACTGTAAGGGAGCATGATCCGTCACCAGAGTGAACTCCCGGCCCATCAGAAGGTACGAACCGGCGGTAGTACCCGGCCAATCCGAGAAATGCTTGGACTTGCTGCTTGGTTTGCGGACGCAACCATTTTAAAATGGCATCTATTTTTGAACACTGTGGTTTTACGGTATCCCGACCCACCAGGTAGCCCAAATTTTTAGCCTCTTTCAGTCCAAAGAAACATTTCTTTGGATTGATACGAAGCCTGGCTTCTCCTAGTGTCCACAATACTGCAATGACCTGCTGTATGTGTTCCTTCCATGTGCTAGAATAGATAACGACATCATCCAGATAGGCAGCACTATACGCATTATGGGGTCGGAGCACTTTGTCCACCAGACGCTGGAAAGTCGCCGGAGCCCCATGTAATCCGAATGGAAGGACACGATACTGCCAGTGGTTCCAGCCCTTTTGATAACATCCTCCACCATTTTCTATTGGAGTTAGTTCTGTTGTGGACTATGTTCTTTGCACCTCGTGCTCAAAAACCTTAACTTTTGCAGCTGTGAAAACAATATATGGGTGGCTGCCCCAAATCTATATGATGTCTATGTTGTATTATTGTCACAATGTCCATTCAGATTGTAATCTCTATTGTATGGTTAACTACAAGTCCTCCGTATGCTATTCAAAACACAAAGTATCACAGTGCAAAAATCATTCTAGAATGCTCTTTTGGTTCAAACGTTGGGTTCTGGTGTGTGCTGGGCTACATTGGATTTCTTGCTTCTTTGTGTTTTATTATTGCTTTCCTTGCTAGAAAGATTCCTGTCAATTTCAATGAAGCAAAGTTCATAACTTTTAGCATGTTGATATATTTTGCTCTTTGGATCTCTTTTATTTCTGCCTATGTTAGTACTTCTGGAAAATACACAGTAGCTGTTGAGTTATTTGCTATTCTAGCATCAGCATTTGGACTACTTGTATGCATATTTGGTCCAAAATGTTAAATCATACTGTTAAAACCAGAAAAAAAATACAAAGAAATACATGATGGGCAGAAACAGTCATACAACTACAAAGTAAGATTTTTTTCGCAATCATGTTATTATATTTTATTTCTAAGCACACTTTGTATGTCATATTGTCCAAACTGCTATTAACAAATCACTGCATATAAAGAAAATGCATACAATGTATATTTCAAAACAAAGCCAGATGTGTACAGTATGAGTATTACATTAATAATTTACTCAAAAGTGCTTCAATTATTGCATATACCATACATTCTTAATCGGACACCTCCACACTGTTGCTCTTGCACAATTAAAATATATTTTTAATAAACATGCCAGGAATCTGGTGATACATATCTTTATTGTTTCATAATTTAGAAAATCAGTGAAGCTATACAGCATCATCATGAAAGTCAGTTTCTTGGTCTTTGTCAAGTCTTCATATTTCTTCACTAAACTTTCAAAATGGCCTTACTTTATGTTTTACTTTATTTGTATTTGTGATTACTCAGAAGAAATTGTTTGTTTATTGCCTGTCATTATTGATGTAATACATTGTATACCAGTAAATATCACTTTTTTCCAGAGGGTCCAAACATTGATTGTTAAGTTTTCTTTTCTAAAATATTAAATCTTCTTCTACTGAATGTAAGAATTCTTCTGCCATTTTTTTTTGTTATCTTCCCCCGTGAAGGTAGATAAATTATAAATTCTCAGTTGTTTATGTTTAATACTGGAAAAAGCCCATCTTTAACATTAATTCTCCTTTCATTTAAGGATAGTATTTTTATATACCCATATGTCAAAATATGCATGAATACTTCATATTTAATAATATCCCTTATCCTATACACAGTTTTCATAATTGTATGTTGCATATACAATGTGGCATGGTGGTACGATGATTAGAGCTGCTTCCTCACCAATCCAGCATTCTAAGTTTCAATCTTGCACCTGGTTGTGGTCTGTCTGTTGTTTTCCCCTTGCATGCATGTTTTTCTTTGGTGGTATTCTAAGTTACCTCCAATGTCCAAACACGTTTGTGTTAGGTTAACAGGTGAATTCACCTTAGCCTCCCATACCACCCTCCAGATTCTGAGTATGTGTGTGTGTAAATGAGTTGTGCATAGCTGTTCTCTGCCTTGTGCATGGTGTTGTTGTGGTAGGCCCCAGTCCCTTTCAACCCTAAGTTAAAAATCAAATATATTATAGAATGCCAAGTAGTTAAATGACATATTACAGATTACAATTTATGAAAAATAAAATCTGTTATATAATATAAATAAAATTTGTATTTTTTCTAAATGTCTCAGTATATTTCGACAATTTTATAAATACAGTTTTATGGATACCTTGTAAAAGCACAATTTTATGGATATCTATTCAAAATGTTTACTTCTTTACTACCTAAAGAAATACTTCAGAGCCCCTTCTCCTTTTGTGTATGAGACCTTCTTTTACCTAAATGCCAAAAAGTAATTTCTGTTGCCCAGTTTTTACTTTATGTACATTCGTCTCATTTAATCTTTGTAAACACCTCCCATTCTAAATGTTTTCTGTCTCTTTCATTTTCTTATTTAGTGTTAGTTTGTCCATATTATTTATTTTGTCCATCCAGATCTATTATGCATTGATTACTTTCTTAATTTGTGATGTTAAGTCAGACATTTTGTAATTTGTTTGTTACATAATCTCTTATACTGAAACAATGTATTTCTTTGCTCCAGTATTCTCTCGATTTCACCTGGTATTTGCTTTGTTTAACTTCTTTTAAAAAACTCTGTTATCATTAGTACTCATTACTCTCTCTATAGTTGATTCTATTAAGTCCCCACTCATTTTCTTGTATTTCTTTTGTTCAGTTTTTTTTCTCTTTTTGGACTTTTTCATCATTCTCTCTTCATTTTTTTTCCCTCATTCCCCACTTGTCCCTGTCTCTCATGACCTTCTCTTTTTATGGTCCTTTCTCTTCTACAAATATTCATATTTACCTCTTGTTTACTACTGCATAATGTTCGTCATTTCATCAAATGATCATAATCCCTTTTTTCAGATCAGTATTCTGGTCATTTTATTTGCATCTGCTTCCAAAAATGGACAGAGTTTAAGCTCATGCAAACCATCAAATAAAATAAAACAAATGTAACATTCTTCAAGCAACCTTTTAGTGGCCATTGTGATGATTAATCACTTGATACTTAACAGCTATATGTCCCACCTTACAATGTACTTTAAGCTACTCATTTTAATATAGGTTACCTCTCATATGCCTAACTTTTTGATTTGCAGAGGGAAATTCTGAAATCATATTCTTTAACTTAAACTCCAGGTGGTGGAGTCTTTTTTGCATCTGTTTATTTACTGACTTTTTTCATGCTGAGCTACATAGGCATAATGGCGGGCCTGCTGACTTGATGTGCTTCGGCCAACCAAATGAAGAAGCATTTTATACATTTTCCCCTCAATTCTCTTACTTCAGGACATTGATGGACTTCTCTCATTATAGTGAATCTTAATCAAAAGTCCAATTAACTAAGCACATTACATTACATTAACTGATCTTAGGTCTTGCAGACATGCAGAGACCAATTTTATATTTGGCACAATTTATAGCAAAAAGTGTGTCCTATTAAAATGTGAATGTAAGTAATACAAATAGACAGGAAACTTAATGACTTCGCTAACTCACTGATTATAAAGAAAGACACATATTATTATAATCGTTATTCTCTAGAGCAGTGTTTCTTAAACTTAGTTTTCTCTCATGACCTAATCTTGCCCTTCTTAGTCACTTTGAGACCAAGTCCATGAAAACCATCAGATCAGGGGAGAGGAAGGATCCCCTTGGAGAATCGCCACCGAGAGTCATAGCAGAACAATTTCAATTGCTTAAACTTTTTTACTTTCTGACAAAAATTGTAGCTGTATTTGTCCAAAGTTTCTAAGGTTCTATAGCGTTAGTTTACTTCATAGAACAATTCAAACAATAGTGTGACATGTGAAGAGTTTTTTGTATGCTTCTTATTTGTCAGTGGCGACCCATCGTGAGACCCTTCATAAACCTTAGACAGCCCTTTCCCATTGAATACAGCAGATGAGTCACACTCCTTCATGAACCAAAAGGTGGCATTGCTTGAAGGACTATGCTCCAGAGCTGAGGGAAGTTGAGGAAGACACCCCAAACTGCAAATTATTAAGCCTGAATTGCAGTATAGATCTGGGAGGAAATAAATCCATTAACCACTGAATCAACAGTGTTATAATGGTAATTGGTTTGTCTTTTCAGGCTGAGAATATTGTGAATTTGTAGTACTATTTAGGAGATTTTTGAAAACTCCAGGGGCCTCATGCATAATGCTGTGCGTAGAATTTGCACTATAACATGACGTAAGCACAAAAGCCAAAATGTGCTTATGCACAGAAAAATCCAGATGCAGGAATCTGTGCGTACTCCAACTTCCGCGCTCTTCCGCTCCATAAATCCCGGTCAGCGTGAAAAGTAACGCTCATGCACACGCCTTCTGTCCCGCCCCAACTCCTCCCAGAATTACGCCTCTTTGAATATGCAAATCAATATAAATCGCCCTTAAGCTCAGCCTTCTGTGAAAAGACAATGGGAAAAGCATGGGGGAGAATATAAGAATTTCAGCGAATACCAAGTGGAGGCAAAGGAAAAACATACTATTTGTTTATTTAAACTGTGGTATAATCAACAAAAGAAAGTTGATCGAGTGACATAGCGTGTTGGAGAAACTTGAAAGCTCACGTTCACAAAGTCGCACAGTGCCAGAAATAAAAAAGAAGTTGTCAGATATCAAAGTTGCCGTGAAAAGGCGAGTCGTAGCCAACCGTCTGAGTGTCATATGAAAGCTTATTAGGGTACAGAGACAAAAAAGGCACACAGTGGGGAAAAAGCACGAAATGTCAACTTCAATCTCGAAATTTTAACTTTAATCATGTTGTTTATTTTGTCATTAAAGTAGAACATCATAAACTTCATCTTAAAATCGTTTAATTAACCAGTTTCTCAAATCACATCGTAATTAAAGTAGCACGTTAAATGCTTTGTTTTGTATGTGATTTTCTATGTGCTCTATGTGTGTGAATCACTACTTGTTTTTTAAACCAGCTCTCTTCCTCCGACTGGACACAGAATCCATTACATTCGTGATATTACAGCTCTCCGAATAACTAAAATACTGAGATGTATACGTGATATCATTTTCATGATGATAGGAGTTAAAGCACGCTATTAAACATTGGTTTCACGGCGCAGTGATTGTGCGCGACCTTCGATGAAATTATTTATTGCAGCAGTACTCATAGGCTTGTGGCGGCCCTGGGCAGAGAAAGAATCGGTGTCCCCTTTGCCCGCCAATGTCAATATGGCATCTTATGCATGGTGGATGGCCACGTCCGTTGCGGACACTCATAGCCGCCTCGTGCTCATGACACAAGCGTTTAATTTTTGTCGAAATTTGCCGCTGCGTTTTTAGCTGTGTCGTTATTTTCTCTTTCTGTTTTATATTCAATATATATTCGCGTGGCTGCCCCTGCAGTCCTTGCTTTTCTTTCTCCAAGTACCCGATCGCCACATAATCAGCTCTGTAATAGACGTTAAGCCATCTGTAAGCTTAGAGCACAGATTCTTCAAAACGTTTAAGGAACATTGAAATATCTTTGTAGTACATGTTTAATTATTCTATCCTTCACGCCAGTCCCAGTGAAGAATATAGATTATTTAAATTAAGTTAAAGTTTTATCTGTATAATATAATAAACATATTTTGCTGCACTTCATCTTAAAAATGATATCGTCATCATATGTAAATACGTGGTTTATAAAGAGGTTCAGGTTGTGTAATATTATAACTGTAGTGCAAGTTTACAGTGGGGTGATTGTACTTATAAGTACAAACAGTTCTACAAGGAGCAATTGATTGAGTGCGTTTAAAGTTCTTGGGATGAAACTGTTTCTGAACCGCGAGGTCCGTACAGGAAAGGCTTTGAAACGTTTTGCCGTGGCTGAGACAGTGTGTGCTTGATACTGTATACCGATAATTCTCTTTCCGATCAGCTGCTGCTGTGATTCCCCATTCAGATACAGTGATATAAATACTCTGAGTGGTGCAGTGAGAGTAATATGGAAAAAGATGATCCGCTGTGGCAACTCCTAACTGGAGCAGCTGAAAGAAGAAGAAGGTGCAGTGAGAGTAACAATGCTAAAGCAGTTATGGTATTTGGAATACTATGGCTATTCCCTGGACCATTATATTGTTACAAGTTAATTACAATCAGATGCATTACACTAATAAACAATATGTGGTTAGTTTCAGTGTATTTATAAAGCCGCGTCAGGAAAATAAAGAGTAACCACACAGGAAGAGTAGCACTGCTTTGACACTGGGTGCCGCCAGTCTGAAAAACCGAGTGGAGAACTTGCGTACGACAAGGTATGAGGTACGGTGGAAAAGTGCGTGGCTTTACGCCAAGTGTAGGTTTTATACATCGCGATTTGAATGTGGAAACATTCTTACGCAACATTTCTGTGCATACGCACCATTTATGCATGAGGCCCCAGGACATTTACAACACAATATTCATTTTGTAAACCTTCAATACATGGTACAAATAAACAAAGTTGAAAATAAAGTGTTTGAAAATAAACATTTTTTTGCATTTATGTTTACATTTACAAGATAACTACATGCATTTTACAGACTCCAAGAAAACAGATCTTTATTCTGATTAAAACTTTCACAGCTTTGAAATACGCAAATAATGCTGTAAAGTAAAGATACAGGTCACTGAATGCTTACTTAATATCTTTTGAATGCACAAACTAATAGAGAAAAATAATGTGTAGAGCAAGGGTGTTGCAACAATAGCAACTTACTGCGTAATAGATAAAACAACATTAATCATTTACAGTGACATTTTTAGAACAAAAATTATAGTGGGGCCTCACAGATGTGGGAGAGAGGGGTGCAGTCTGAAGGAGTGAAACCATCTTTATAAGTAATGAAGAGGTTGTGTGTGTCCGTGTGAGTGACAGAGAGAGAAATGGCAAAGCACTTGAAGAGCTACATTTTCAACAATCTCTCCTCTGCAAAAATGGCAAATGTCAGGAAAGATCCTGATTTGGATTGGCTTATAGGGTTGAGGGAAGTGAATGCAGATGTTTTCGTCTTTGACACTAAGTGACTGGTGTGAGGCGTCGAATGTGAAGGCAGTTTATGTGACACAGAATAGATCATTGGAGCTATATGGAAGGAAATGTGGAAGATCAGAGGGATGGCAGCAATGTTGGGACAGCCGTTGTGGAATAAGTAGCACTGTATTTCACAGTGTATTATGCTACTAGTACCAGTGATAACAAAATATCAGCCAAATAATGCCATAAAACATTACTGTAAATGAGAAGTAACTAATTATTTTGTCATTCAGTTCAACCACCAAAGAACTGTATTAAAAGATATCTCAACATTAATAACAAATACCTAACACTACAATCTGAAACACAAATAAATATACATAAATGTCTAGTTTTTGTTCAATGAAGTACTAAATTATATTTTATACAAATAATAAACATATTTCATGATAATGAAGTCAATTCCAAAATAGCAATATGTTCCAAATAATGCACCCTATTAACTGCATCATAAAAAATCAATTAATTGGAAACTTAAAAAGACTCTAGCCTTTAAGCCCAAAGGCCGAGATGAAAAGTTCAGGCTACACGTGTGAACATTTACATTATATTTATTTTCTTAGCCAACACTTTTATCCAAAGCAACTTATAAAAAAGGTCAATATAATCAAGTAACATCGGTATGGAGAATGTCTCGGAACAAGTGTTACAGAAAAGGGATACAAAACTGATTTCCACAAGTGAAAATCTAATTTTAATTCTCAGATATACAAAACTAACAGCTTTCACTTAGAAATTTACCAAAAAAGAATAGTGTTCAGATGCTTCTTGAACACACTGAGAGTGTCAGAGTTTCAAATGGAGGTGGGCCACTTATTCTACCAGCCGGGAGTTACACATGAACTGGACTGAGATTTGATTCTATGCCAAGACGTCCTCACCATATGCAGTTCTTCAGCAGATCTGAGGGGTCGAGAAGAACCATAGGACCTTACAAGTGCCTCCGTATATACAGTATATAGGGGCAGATGTACTGACCACTGTGTTGGAAAGCATCAATGAATGAGTACAGTGATCCCTCGCTATATCGCGCTTCGACTTTCGCGGCTTTACTCCATCGTGGATTTTAAATGTAAGCATATCTAAATATATATCACTGATTTTTCGCTGATTCGCGGATTTCTGTGGACAATGGGTCTTTTAATTTATAAGACATGCTTCCTCAGTTGGTTTGCCCAGTTGATTTCATACAAGGGACGCTATTGGCAGATGGCTGAGAAGCTACCCAATCAGAGCACGTATTACGTATTAAATAAAACTCTTCAATGATATACGATATACTTCCCGCGCGAGCCTTCGTATACTTGAAAGCCTGAACAGCACATATTGATTTTTGATTGTTTGCTTTTCTCTGTCTCTCTCACTCTCTCTGACATTCTCTGCTCTTGACGGAGGGGGTGTGAGCACTGGGGCTGTTCGCACACTGGCCTAGAGGATATGGGTGCTCCTCTAAAAAATGCTAAAAGACTACCTTCACATTGCTCCCTTCCTTGCAGCTGCTTTGTCCGGCGGTGCTTTGCATACTAAGCCCGAACAGCCCTACTGATTTTTGTTTGTTTGCTTTTCTCTCTCTGTCTCTCTCTCTCTCTGACATTCTCTGCTCCTGATGCACACTCCTTTGAAGAGGAAGATATGTTTGCATTCTTTTAATTGTGAGACAGAACTGTCATCTCTGTCTTGTCATGGAGCACAGTTTAAAATTTTGACTAAAGGGTGTTATTTCATGTCTAGAGGGCTCTAATAATGTTAAAAAACATTTTTAGAAGGTCGTAAACAGGTTTTCTATGCTCTAACTGCGAAAATATTCGATTTATAAATAAAGAATCCTGCTTCGCGGAAATTCATTTATCGTGGTAGAGTCTGGAACGGATTAACTGTGATAAACGAGGGTTTACTGTACACAAGAGCAATTGTATTCTTGGAACACTACAGAGTTGAAAGACCAGGCACAAAGAAAATTTCACATACTCCATACTTTCTATATAAGAAACTGCATTGTGAATATTATGTACAATTAGAAAAAATGATTATGATTATACTCAGTTAAGTTTGCTATGAACATTTTGATAATACATCAAATTATGCTAAGAAACACAGACTTTTCAAGTAAGGTAGTGATACTCACATTCACTGTACCCTGTACACATTTTAATAATCACCGTACAGACCCCACATGTCCTTAATGCAGACACCATTTATCATTTATTTATAATAGATGATTGCCATATTAATGGAAAGGAAAAACAGGCGAAAAATACAAAATGATTAAGATGGTAGTAATGTTTAAAATTTGGAATGATGTGACACCAGGCAATTGATTTTAACAATAAGACAAATGTTTATAAGATTCCCACATGCTGAAAATGTCCATGTATTGTTGGAGAGTGTTGAAATATTTTAAAAATGTGTAGCCTTACACATACACACAATACAAATCAGTTTCTCTTTAAAATATATCCACAGAATTTAAAATTTGAGTTTGTTTTCATTGCCACATGAACTACATCTAACACAATCTTTAAAATATCTTAAAAAGAACACTTTTTTGGTTTTATTAAACAAACAAGCAAAAAAAAAAATCCAGTGTCAAATAGACTGTAACATTGTTTATGTCTAATTAAAGCCACATTATCTAAAATTAAATGGATCTGGACCTCTCAATGTTGATACACTGAAAAGTGCACCATTACCATTTGTAATGACATTTTGATTTTATTTTATTGAAAAACTATAATTTGAATTTTTAGGTGTCGCCCCTCAGAAATACATATTCATTTTGAAAAACTAGGAATTACTAACAACATGTTAGTTAATACTATCCCTTCACAGCTCCAAAGATCAGGGTTCAAACTGTAAGCTAGACACTGTGTTCAGTTTTTGGATATTCAGATCATATTTGATTAGATTTCTTCAGATACTCCTCCTTCCATATGATGAGTTGTGCAGAGTTAAGATGATATAAACCATTCTGGTATGTGTGAGTGTGTGGATCTGTGTGTATGTGTGTGTGTGGGGGGGGGTTTGGTTTTTGTGTGTGGGTAAATATGTCCTTTGAAGGACTGGATCCTCATTCTTGGAGAGGCTGGGACAAGCTCTGGCTACATGTAAACCTGAAGCAGGTTTAAAAAATTAAATAAATAAAAAACAATTAAAAATAATAAAATGAACTGAAGTTATGCATTAGAAGTGCTGCTTACTTGGTTGTAATTTGCTGTTTCATTTTTTAAATATTCATATATTAAGTGGAAATTATATAATATACCTGTACAACAGTAGCAATTATACCAATTCTTTTTTATTATCTTTTAATATAAATTACAGGACCAGAAATGAAGGATACACATTAATTGATGCTATCAATTAAAGAAGGCCTGCATATTAAATAAAAATTCAGTTACCTGAATACATATGTTCTACCTTTACTATTAATATTTTACATTATAACACTGTATACAGTTGTCACATAAAAATAATGCATTTTTCCCTCTAACACTGTACTTATTATATACATCAACAACAAAAACAACTATTATAATAAAAATATTTTTACATAAATGTTTGTAATCCTACAACAAAGTGTGTGTTTTAAACAGTGTATTCTTATTACTGTGAAAACTCCCTAGAAGAATTCCCAACTGGTGCAGAATCAAAAGAAAATAATTAATGTTTGGCACCATTTCTATTTTGGTAACAAGACACTAGGGTCCATCATGCTTAAACTATATATTTAGGGAGTGTTCATTTGAGAGCATTCAGTGTAATGATGGCATTTTTGAGAGTCAACATAATAGGTTTTGTAATTATTTTAATAAAAGGTCTAACAATCACATTCTCTGAAGAATCAAAATACAAGTTCCTGGGTAACTTTCATACAGATAGTCTTTTTGAGGATGGAGATTTCATTCTTGGTGGACTGTTCCCTTTACACTTTAGGGCAGACCCAGATCTTTTACCTTTTGATGCTAAACCCAAGCCATCCTCCTGCAGTGAGTAAGTAACCTATCACTAGATCATATAAAGGAATTATCTGACTAATAACAAAGCCCTGCATGGACACTTAAAAACAATAAACAAATATGTGTTAATTGTCCTTATACCCTTATACCAATGTATAAAGTGTGTTTTTGCAAATGAGTATACTGAACAGTTTAACATAATGGAAAGTCTATCTATCTATCTATCTATCTATCTATCTATCTATCTATCTATCT
>JANRMT010062854.1:81156555-81173233 GCA_026402145.1 Polypterus bichir lapradei
ATCTATCTATCTATCTATCTATCTATCTATCTATCTATCTATCTATCAGGTAAATAAGTCTATATATTTTTGCTTGCAATTATGATGGATGATACTGTTTATATTTACAAAGTAATACACAAATGCAATTTAAAGCTTTTTGTGAGATTTTTTATTATATGAAGACTTTATTAGTTGTTTATGTCTATTTGTATATCTTTCTCATAGGTACAGTCCACGAGGATTTCGCTGGATGCAAACAATGATTTTTGCTATAAAGGAAATTAATGCAAGACAAAATTTTCTTCCTAATTTTACAATTGGTTATAGAATGATGGATAGCTGTGACCACATACTGACATCCTTAAGGAGTGCTCTTGTACTTCTTAATGGGCAGGATGAATCTGTGGATAATTACACATGTGTAGGCGATGGGCACCCAGCCACACAAGCAATTATTGGAGATGCAGGATCATCTCGATCCGTAGCTGTTCTAAGGACTATTGGACATTTCCGGATTCCTTTGGTAAGACATTTCATGTAATATTTTTAGTTTCTGCTTGTGGCTTATGCATTATTTTCTAATTTCTTGATGTTTTGTGCCATCTAACATAAATCTTACCTAGACAAGACAGATGACATATGACCACCAAATATACAAACAAACACACACATACACATATACTGCAAGCAATGCAGGTTAGGGTGATCGATGACTGAATTGTTTTTCCTTTAACTTTGACTGTACCTTTTAAGGCTACTGGGATTGCTTTTGACTCTTCGCGACCTTGAAATTAATTAAGTTGGAGATTATTTTTGAAATAGTCTGACGTAGTATTCATCTATCAGTTACCTGTGTCATATTTTCAATGACCACATTGAGTATAAAACTATTCCATCAATATCAAAGCACTAATTTCAGTGAACAGAATACCAGTCTAGCCCAGGCAACTATCAGGCAACCAGGGACAGGCTATAGTAGTTAATTTACCTAATACACACACCTTAACAAAAACCATGCTGACAGTGTCCAGTTCTGGAATTGACCCCAGGATCTTGGAGTTTTAAGGCAATACAGTATGGATCACCAAGGGGGAATTAAATACATAACATTACAAATAAAAGTTGGTGTTTCTAGTGGTCTTGCTTTCTCTTGTATTATTTATTTAAATTCTAATAACATTGTATTAATTTAGCCTCATATGATCTGCAGGTCAGCTATTTTGCCTCCTGCAATTGTTTAAGTGATAAGCTTGAGTTTCCATCATTTATGAGAACAATTCCAAGTGATGCTTTCCAAATAAAAGCCATTGTGAGGATGGTCAAACACTTCAGATGGACCTGGGTTGGAGCCATCGGGTTGGACACTGATTATGCCCGCTTTGGAATTCAGCTGTTTGTTGAAGAAGCCAAAAGGTCAGGCGTGTGTGTTGCTTATGCTGAGTTTTTTCCAACCACCTATAAGAGGGAGCGGATCCTTGAGGTTGTGGACATAATCAAGAGCTCATCAGCTAAAGTGGTTTTGGGCTTCACAGGTGAAGGTGAACTGATACCCATCCTGGACGAATTTAAACGACAGAATATCACTGATATCCAGTGGATAGCAAGTGAAGCCTGGGCTACAGCAACATTACTATGGTCTGAATATCGGGAGTTATTAATTGGAACAATAGGTTTTGCCATCAGGAAAGGTGATATTCCAAGTTTAAAAAGTTTTTTAACCAGGATATGTTTATCTGAAGCATATTCATTACCCTTTATTGCTGAATTTTGGGAAGAGATATTTAATTGCAAATTAAATAATTCTTTGAATTTACATGCCCATGCATCAACTTCAAGAAAGCCATGTACTGGACATGAAGATCTGATGACAGTAGAGAACACATATACCGATGTCACCCAGTTACGTGTCTCTTATAATGTCTACAAAGCAGTATATGCTGTTGCACATGCACTTCGCAACATGAATGGGTGCAAAACTGGACAGGGACCCTTTGCAAACAACTCATGTGGAGATATTCGAAATGTACTCCCGTGGCAGGTAAGTAATTGTTTATTATTATGAAATGTTGTACACTTTTTCCATTAGTCTAAATTGTTATGTCACTTTATGTTTTTTTATTATAAAATGCAAAGCTCATGATGAATTATTTTCTTTCAAAGCTTTTACATTACATGAAGGAAGTTAACTTCACCACATTTGGCCAGGAGGTCAGCTTTGATAAAAACGGAGACCCAATTGCTTCCTATGATCTGGTAAACTGGCATGAGGGACCTGGTGGGTCTGTGCAGTTTGTTAAAATGGGATTTTATGATGCTGCTTTGGAAGGAGAACGTGAGCTATTCATAAATGACTCCATTATATTCTGGCATGGAGGAAAACAGGTTGGTGTTACTTACAGTTTTGCCAATGTACTCACTCGTAGGAAAAAGTATGCTTTTTTTCATAAATTAGTGTAAAATGTTAAGGTATGAATATGTTATAGGTGTTTATCTACAATTAATCTGCAACAGTTATGGTGCTCTTTAGTTGTGGTGGCAATTCTCCAAAGAGAGGCAACCCAATAAATAACAAAAATGCTAGCAGTTTATACTAAACAATACTACTTTCATTCTTCATAGTTTAAGTTAATAATCAGTTAACAGTCAACCAACAGATGAGGAATTACAACTCAGAACTAATTTAACTTTTGCTTTTAATTTAAAACACAAAGAGAAATTATGTACTGATTGAATATTACTTTGATATTTAAGTGGGGTGGTACAATGATGCATTGACCAACACACAGCTCCAGAATAAAGACTCTGAACCTGTCCTTGATGCTAACTCTGTGGAGTGTGTGCATTCTCTGTATATCTGACCGAATGTTTTTCTCTGGGTTGTTTTCTTTTTATCTCCCAAAATGTATGTATTAGAGTAAGTGGCCCCAGGACAGGGGGATTAAAATGGGATTGAGTGAGTCTGGAAAATGAATAGAGTAATAAGAAATGATAAAAAATAATTTAATATTTGTTGAACTGATAATTCAGTGTGCAGGCTTCAGCTGTAATTTTGTACACAGCCTTATCATTTATTAGTAATGTTTAGGTCGGTATATCTTGTGGTATATGAGTGTGCTTAAATATGTGAAATATGAAACTGACTGCTGTACTTTTAAGATATTTTGAAGTCAAAATGTTAGTTACTTAATTAAAATTTAAAATGGAAGCTCACAATGCCTGGTGATTAAACGTGCATTCAGTTTTATGTGATATAGTGCCATTAACAACACACATTTTTAAAAGATAATTTACAGAGCTAGCAAAGTCACATTTTAAATAAAATGTAAAGTAAGTATGTATGTCATTAATAAATACAACAAAAGTTATCGTGGAAGCAAATTAAGCTTGGGTATTTTATGAAGTTATAATGCAAGAAATACTACAATAATGATAGACAATAATAAATATTAAAATAAGCTATACAGTGAAAATCAAGCACAGCTATGGTATGTACATAACTATAAAGCAGGTGAAACCTATATAGTGTTACACACATAGACTGCTCACATTTATTACATTCAGCAACTAATACTGTATTATATCCCCATCTGAAGAGGGTACTGCCACGAGTTGCTGGAATTTTTGCAAGGAGTTGCTGGTGCCTGTCACCTTCAGTATGTCCGATACTCTCTACATACTGTATTAGCTAACCATAGATTTTTGCACTGCCTACTGTATGCGCACAACAACCTGAAATCAGTGATTCACACTGATCAGTCATCCAGCAACTGGAATTGTCAGTTTCTTCATTTATGACTGGTTAATCCATTTTATTTTTTGATGTTAAACATTAGAAGCTAAGCGTATGAGTGGCACTAGAATGTTGTGAGGTAAAACTAGAAATACATTTTGATGCCTTAAAGATGTCAGTATTATACTATCTGATGACTATAAATTTGCTCAGAGGGAGTATGTACATAGTGATGAACTGACCATTAATCCTCAGTGATTCCTCAGTGAACTATAAATATTGTTTTGTTTGTTTTTTTAATTAATGGATGAATTGCATTTATTGCATATGTATATTACTTGTATTAGAATTATCTAAAATATACAGATTGACTTGTTACTTTTTGTACAAACAGAAGCCTAATGTGTATATTATATATAATATAATATAATATATATGATAAAGACTGTAGATTTTGTGAAAATAACTTTATATGTTTACTTTATATTTAGATGTAGTTACTGCAGCTTTGTTTACATTTTCTTTGATTTTACATTTGTAGCTTTATGACAACTTTATTATCAAGGAATAAAGACAAAAGGAAAAAGGACACTGCAAGAAAAATGAGAATATGAGCAATTTCTTGTTACAATATTAGCTCTCCTTTGATAAGTTGTAATGGTAAAAGATTTTACTTTTAAAATCACTGAAAATTCAAAAAATATTACTCACTAAAGTTTTGTCGTTCTTCATTTCATAAAGCAACTTACAGAGAATATCATCACACCCTTTTGTTTATGAGGCATCACTGTTCTAGAGTTTTTAAAGGTAGTTAATAAACATATTAGGCCAGCTTGAGTCTGTCCAAATAACCCTGTGCATAAGGTTGGAATCTAATTAATTCTACTAGTTAACCTAACACACCTTTCTTTGGGATGGGTGAGTAAAATGGGAGTGCGAGGAGAACATGCTGGAGGCGCCTAGTCTGGGAGTTGAACTGGGGACTCTAGGGCTTTCATCAATAAATTATAATTTAAATCTTTTTTTTTAAAAAAAAAGTTAAAACCCCCGTGACCCTGTGTTCGGATTCAGCGGGTTGGATAATGGATGGATGGATATACACAGTATGCAGAAACAAAAAGTGTCACTCTATTGTCATATTTTTTCTATTCACTTTAAATCTGAATTCCTTGAGTATCAGACAAAAATAGCAATTTTGCTTTAAGTGTCATTTATTGAGAGTATTTTGTATACTGTATATGATGTGTTTTAGCTTATATTATACTATATCAAATCCAGTATAAATTTATATTACATGTAAAATGGGTAATAATTATATTGGCTTATATTTTCAATTTTATTTGATTAAAGTTTTTCATTTTTATTTGATTAAAGATAAGACACTTACTTTTAACTGTATAATATGGGTAGTATGCTATATTAAATAAACACCTATTTTTACATTTTTTAATGGTAAACACTAACTCTTTGGCTTTTTAAAATTATATTACATGCATTCATTAAACTGCATATAATATATATTTTCATAAAATATATTCTGTTTTGATACTAACAATTGATTTTGAACATTTGTGTATTGACTTGCATCATAAACAGGCACCAGTGTCTGTTTGCAGTAACAGCTGCCTGCCTGGTTCAAGAAAAGCTCCTCGAAAGGGACAGCCTAGCTGTTGCTTTGATTGTATACCCTGTGCTGATGGCGAGATTAGCAACCAGACAGGTAAACAAAAGCACTTATGCATAGTATTTATGTACATATGTACTGGACATGTAATTGAAGTGATACAGGTCATGTATACTTCTGTAGAATAGACATTTTTTAATACTCACGATGCTTTCTAAGTTTATAGCATCATAACCATACAACACAGTGAAATTGTCAGAGAACATTTTATCATATTTATGGTAGTTTTTCCTACAGTATATAAGTAATGATCATCAGAAATACAAAATATCTTAGGTGACCATCATGCCAAACTTTTTCTGGTATAAAAGAGAGAACAAGTTATATTATACAATTATATTTTAGAAGCAGTTTTACAGGTTTTCCATTCTTTAAAACATTTCCTCATATTGAATTATGACATGTGTATTAGGTTCCACCTTTAAAGGAAATTATACTATATATGTGCAGAAATCCTCTCCGTGTTGCTTCGACACACTAAATAAAGAATTTTTGAAAGTTTTTTTAACAGAGGTCTATGAGCATATGTACATGTACGTGAATGGGTGATGAATGTGTTATCAGAAAATGAATAACAACTGGGAAAATGTTCCCACAATATTATCCAATTAAGAAAGAAGACGGAATCTATTAAAAATTCAATTGAAGATAACAATTACTTTGTATGATGGATAAATAGGGGGGTGAAATAACAATATACAGTATATGCTTTGGAAAATTGTTACTGCTTAGACCTATTATTTATTGGTGAGCTAAATTTATCCTTAAAATAGAGAGAATGCTCATACCTTGCATTCTTCTAATCAACCCTAACTGGAAACTGGACCTGACAACACACACAGAGTTAGATTCTGGCCGTTTATCTGTAGCTGGCATGTCAGGCTTTGTTTCCTATAGATAGATTATGCAGGCATATTGCTGTTGGTATAAAGGAGCCCCAGTAACATTTCCAGACACACTTCTGTTTAATAATTCATTGGCTGAAAGTCCTCAATGTAGGTGTGTCGGAGGGAGAATGTGCAGCATTGTTCATAATGGCACTTAGTTTTGTTTTAATTCTTTCCTTTGCTACAACCTTCGGGGTGTCCTTTAACTTAGATTGCCCTTTTAATTGTTTTTTTGATTCGGTAGGCCTCTCTTGAAGGGATGTTACCAGCCCAGCACACCACAGCATAGATGTAGTCCTAAGTGTATTTTGGACTGCACTGGAGTCCCTGTATATCTAAAATGTGCTGTATTAATTGTGTTTTTATAATAGCGCCTAACTTTAAAATATTTTGCTGTTTACATTGTTTTTATTTTTATTACAGACTCTATAGAATGCTTTAAATGTGCTTTGGAAGACTGGTCTAATGAAGCTAGAGATCGCTGTCTGCCAAGAATAATTGAGTTTCTGTCATATGAAGATACAATGGGGATAACACTAACGTTTATTTCCATCTTCGGTGCCTGTGTCACAATAGCTGTTGCAATTGTTTTTACCATCTTCAGACAAACTCCGATCGTGAGAGCAAACAACATGGAATTAAGTTTTCTTTTGTTGCTGTTTCTTGTTTTGTGTTTTCTATGCCCTCTTGCCTTTATTGGTGAACCAACAAACATCTCTTGCTTTGTGCGTCACACTCTGTTTGGAATCAGCTTTGCCCTGTGCATTTCATGCATTTTAGGAAAGACAGTTGTTGTTCTTATGGCTTTCAGGGCTACACTACCTGGAAATAATGTCATGAAATGGTTTGGACTTGCACAACAAAGAGCTAGTGTTTTCATCTGTACATCCATTCAGATTGTAATTTGTATTATATGGTTAACTACAAGTCCTCCGTATGCTATTCCAAACTCAAAGTTTCACAACTCAAAGATCATTCTAGAATGCTCTGTTGGTTCAGCTTTTGGCTTCTGGTGTGTTTTAAGTTACATTGGATTTCTTGCATCTATGTGCTTTGTCATTGCATTTCTTGCTAGAAAACTCCCAGACAATTTCAATGAAGCCAAGTTCATCACGTTTAGCATGCTAATATTTTTTGCTGTATGGATCACATTCATCCCTGCCTATATAAGTACTCCAGGAAAGTACACAGTGGCAGTTGAACTTTTTGCAATTTTAGCATCAGCGTTTGGTTTACTGTTCTGTATATTTGCTCCTAAATGTTATATAATTTTGTTTAAACCACAGAAAAATACAAAGAAACACATGTTGGGAAAAGGCAATGTAAACAGTAAAAATCAAAGGGGATGACATCAAATAACCTTGTTATATAAAATTAAATAAATATCAAGTCATTAGTTAGTTGATTATGAAATTGTGAAATACCATCAGGATATTTCTACTATAGATGAATTTGTTTAGATATTGAACACAGTGTTTTATTAAGGTTTTATTAAATAAAGATCAAAATAGTATTGATTATTGTACTGTTCATCTTCCTAAATGCTCATAACATTTTGAAAATTAATCCAGTTCAGGTTTGCAAAGGATAGAATCCTACCCTAGAAGCATTGGATAGGATGCCAGTCTAATGTAGGGCCCAATCACACACACACTGACACACTTGGGCCACTGCATAGTCACCAATTAAACTAATCTGTGTGTTTTATGGATATGAGAGGAAAACTGGAGTACCCTAAGGCAACATCAACAGAGACGCTAGGAGAACTTACAAACTCTAAATACATGAGTGCACTCGAATCACTATGCTGCTATGCTAGCCTACTATTCTATAACACATCTGGATTTTGATACCAATAACATGCATGCCAATAATTATGTGAGATATATCTTTTAACAGTATTAAATAATAAATATTTAAATCTAAAGGCATGTATTCTTAAAACTTTTGTAATTAAATTATTAATCAGTTTTTCATTAATCTAGTATAAGACATTAGTCTTCCAAATGTAATGCTTAAATTGTAAATAGTTTCTATAACATTGGCACTAGCTCCCTTCATCCTTTCTGTAAGAAATCAATGGATGGATAAATATATTAATAAAAGCTTTAATTACTCTTTTGAGGTACGTTTCCCAAAAGCATCGTAATGCTAAGAACATCACAAACTCCATCAGATCAATCGTTAATTCAAGAGTATTTCTTGAACTTCGTCATAACTAATGTAGCATGTTAAATACTTCATAATCTACATGCTCTCCAACCTAGTAGTTATTCGCTACAAGCTACTTAAATGGGCGTCTTCTTCCACTGCCCATAACCATAGCAATCAACACATAAAATACATTAATTTCAAATTATGATAGCTCTCTAGACATTTAGAATGCTAAGATTTATGTTGAGATTATAGCATTTTCATGATGAAGTGCAATAAAGCATTTATAGTATATTTTACTGATAAGTTCAGTAAATTCATTTAAATTATTTAGAGTATTAAAATTACAATTTCATAATATTTTTGTGTTCTTTAAAATTTTTGAAATCTCAGTATTCTAAGTTTGCAGATAGCTTTACTTTCACACAGATGTTTTATGCATTGTAATTGTTTATGAGGAGAAACAGGAAGGACAGAGGCTGGGGATGATACGTTTGGATAGATAATTATTTAAATTAAAACAGTGGGTGCTAGCTGATACCCATTGCACCCAGCCTCTTGGAGCCTCATTACATATTTAATAAAGATTCTCTGCATTAAATGTGAGTGTCACTTTGTAGTCACTAAGGTCTTTTTATATACGTGGTATTTTCTGTAGAAAAGGAAAATTTCATCCATCCATCCATTATCCAACCCTCTATATCCTAACTACAGGGTCACGGGGGTCTACTGGAGCCAATCCAAGCCAACACAGGGCGCAAGGCAGGAAACAAACCCTGGGCAGGGCGCCAGCCTACCGCAGGAAAAGGAAAATTTAAATTATACAATGAAAATGCAATCTCTCTTTTGCAAATTCATTCTCAAAGTCTATGCACAAGAATGTTGCAAAAATTTAAAAATAAATGGAAATAACACCACTTTCAATTTAATTTACAAGGTCTACATGGAAGGTGGCTGCAAAATGAAAAATAAAATAACACCATTCGCAATTTCATTTTCAGCCTGAACTGGAATTAAGCAAATAAGCACTGGCGCCAACTGCTGTGAACTGAATATTCATTTTCCACTTTGCATTTTCATTTTCAAGTTCTCAGCATGCAAATAGTGCATGTCAATGGGTGGGGCTTTGAACCTGGATTTCCCACAATTCTTTTTTTTCCGTAGCTACAACCATTTCAATCAATAGAATACTTTTCACTAAAACTGTGTTTAATTCACATCATTCACCTTCTATCTGCAAACTTCACTGTGAAACCATCTCACAAAATCCGAAGACCATGCATAACTGTAGTTCTGAAGTAATTAGTGTGCTATTCAATTATGATATTTATCATGACTAAAAATAGCCTTTATTACATCTGTAAGAGCCAATCTTAGAAAGTTAAAGTTTTGAGTTAGACTCATATTGATGTTTGTTTAATTTGAATAGAATATAAATTCCTTTCATAGTCATAACTTATGGTATAGTATTTTCCCCCTATAAGTTAGCAAGAGATAGAACCTTCTTACTATAACTGAGTAACAGTGTGATAATAAACTCCTTTTTTGTTTGGAACAAGTCCCAGTAAAGAAGGACTTGAAAGACCCATTTAAGCTAGAAATGGGATAAGCATACAGTTTTCTGACCGTTTTGAAATGGTTCAGAAATATTAAGTAAATAGTAACGATTTGAGATGTAACAAGATTAAGCTTAGAATTGGACTTTTCTTAACATTAATTTCTTTCCTTTTTTTGCTATTTTAATTTCTTATTTTTCTGTATAAACTGTTTTATTTTAAAACTTAACTAAAATCTAAAAAACGAAGATACTTTGTCTGTGGAATCATTTCTGCGCGTCAGGCTTTTGTTGAATCCCATTTTTTTTGAGTTGAAGCTGCAGAACTTTGATAATTTTGGGAAAAACGCAGCTACAACATCATAATTTATCATTTATTTACATTGAAGTGTAAAAGGAATGCTTTGTATTTTTGTTTTTTTGTAGTATTATATAGAATTTACCCCTTTACAGTAGTGTTTCCCAATCTCTTCTTCTGTGGTGGCACACTTTCTCTAACCAAAAACATCCCAAGGCTCACCATTATTTTACTAACAGCAAACTCATTATATTTCATACACTTCCTCAACTGTCTGAAGGAGTGGGACTACTGGAAAAGCCAGAACTAAAGTTAGGCATGGTCTTTGGATTTTGCAAGACGGCTCCACTGTGAAGCTTGCAGTGTGGAGGTGAAAAGATCAAAATGACATGAATTAAACACAGTTGAAGTGAGAAGTATTCTATCGATCGAAGTAGCTGCAACTATGGAGGACAAAGAATTGTGGTAAATTAAGGTGCTCCACCCATTGACCTACACTATTTGCAAGTTGAGAACTTGAAAATGAAACTGCAAAGTGGAAAATAAAAATTCAATGAGCAGCAGGTGGCACCAGTCCTTATTTGAATTTTACTTTTGATTTTTGCACTCTAATTGCTATTCAGGCTGAAAATGAAATTGTAAATAGTGTTATTTCATTTTATTTTTGGAGCCTTCTTGCATGTAGACTTTGAGAATGAAATTCCATATACAGTAATGTTATTTCATTTTGTTTTAAATTTTTGCAGCATTCTTACACGTAGAATATGAAAATTAAATTGCAAAAGAAAGACTGCATTTTCATTTTATAGTTTTAATTTTCATTTCCGTTTTTGGAGAAAATACCTCCCATACTTTTACAGATACTCTGGTGAAGTAGCCGTGGAGTACTCAAACTGTGTTCATCTGAGCCAGTTCAAAAAAGAAAGGAACAGACAATTTAGTGGTGAATGGCTATGGGGTGTTAGCGGGTATTCCCTTCCTGCTTGTCTGTTGCTAAACTTGAGGTAGCGATCAAAGAACAAGACAATAAAATACAGCACATTAGCAAACCAGTAGTATGCTGGAACGAAGGGTAGAGGCAGAGCTACTATATGGAAAATAACAAACTTGATATTTTTTTGTAGGCAACCTCAGGGAAAGAGTTGACTAAGTAATACTCACTCGTGTAGTGAATGCCTGAGAAGGGTTTTGGGAAACACACTCAAAAATTGCTCACACTTTCAGTACGTGCATCCTGAAGTCACATGTTACTCTCTAAGATTCATTGTCAGGAAATGCACCCCGGTATGAATGATCCACATTAAACAATCTTAACCAGTAGGTGTAATAACGTAAATAAATACTATTTGCGTTGTTCATTTTTATTTGTGTAGTATGTAACAGCCGTAGTGGGTATATTACATAATTACACAGCTGTGTAATAAATATGTGTAATACATATGGTACTCATATCCACAGCAGTGTGTTATTTTTAAGTAAAATATACACAGAAATGCAAAGTAATTTAAAATATTTTAAAACAGCAGTTTGCCATGTAATGGCATTTTCAATATTTGAACACAAGCACTGCCCAATGGGTAGGACTTTTACATTCTGTACCAAGTAAAGAAATTAAGGTAGCTTATGTAATTTTTAGTTTTTGTAGGGGAGGTTTGTATTTCCCATATGCCTTACCCCCTCACTCTTTGATTTTTTCCTGTTATCAACATTAGAATTTCCCTGCATATGAATGTATTTTCTGTGAGAACTCCTGTTGTATTTTACATCACAAAAATATTATGTGTGGAGTTGACTGCCATACATTCACCAGGTTTGATTAAATCTGAACCCTCTTTGAACAATCCACTGTCACTGACATCCACACATCATTTGGGTGCAAGGCAAGAAGCAGCCCTTTACATGGATTCCTTTCAAATGCTGGTTTCTTGTACTCGTATCAGGTCAATAAATGTATAATTGCCATTTAAGCAAATATGCACATCTTTGAGATATGTGAGGAAAATACAGTACTCAGAGAAAATAAATTCAGACATGGGAAGAAAGTGAAAGCTCTACCCAAATAGTGAATGTGCTGAGAATTGAATCCTGTTCACCTACAGTAACGGTGAGAAAGCAGCACCAACAATAACACTTCCACAGTTTTGAGAATTACACTCAAAGTAATTATCAGGTAAATATATGTTAATAAGAAGATATTACTCTGACATTAGTGATCTTACATACAGTTTTTACAATATGCATAGTTATTTTTTTATTGAGCAGTCATTACCAAAAAGAGAACATAGCTTAAAAGATCACAATTCTGCAAGCTTTTAATTTGTTGTCCAAAACAGCAGTATAATAATATGAACTTCTTTTTCTTTCGGCTGCTCCTGTTTGGGGTTGCCACAGCGGATCATCTTCTTCCATATCTTTCTATCCTCTGTATCTTGTTCTGTTACACCCATCACCTGCATGTCCTCTCTCAGCACATCCATAAACCTTCTCTTAGGCCTTCCTCTTTTCCTTTTGCCTGAAGCTCTATTGTTGACATCCTTTTTCCAATATACCCAGCATCTCTCCTCTGCACATGTTCAAACTAACACAATCTCGCCGCTCTGACTTTGTCTCCCAACCAAAAAACAATTAAATGTATTATTTAAGTAGAAAACTATAAAATATTTAGTAATCAACCTTTATTTTATATAGTGCTTTTGACAGTGAGTACCATCACAAGACATGTTTAATGTAATTATTAGAAATATTTACAAACAGGAAGTAAAAATATTAGGAACAGTAGAGGTTTGAAGCTAATTAAGGATGTACTCACACTGGCAATTTGTTCTGTGCCCAAGCACGTTTGTCCACAAAGTGTAGTTCGTTTGACTAGTGTGATCGCATTGTGCCAGGCCAACTGTTCCGTGCTGTGGCCTGCTTGGAAGAGGTGGGCCCAAGCATGACTCAGTAGCATTTGGGAACAATGTAATTGCATGGAAAACAGACATGACGTCAATGATGCAACAACTCAGATAGTGCAATTCTCATTTCATTCAATATCCTTTGAGTTAAAAACAGGTTTTTATTTTCACCTTACACATGAATGTGAATTGTAGTTGGCAAGAAAAGCTGCAAATTCCTCACTTAACATCATTTGTCACCATAAAAATCTTCAAATAAATGCAGCACAATTATCAGCAAACCTCTGTGCTGCACACTTAATACATCTGTAAGACGGTAGAACATTATCTTGCCCTACACGACTTCAAAACAACCACAAAATAAGTAAAATCATTTTGACATGCATGCTTTTACTCCGTGTTTGGAGCTTGTTTTGGCTTTACATGAAGTTGCATGGTCATGATGAAAGCGTGTACAGGCCCAGAATGTTAAGTGCAGTGAGAGTGTAGGCCAGCAGGGAGGGTCAGTTGTGCTTGGGCACAGTACGGAACAAATATGCCTGGTGTGAGTGCACCCTAAGATTTTACTGTCCACTACCAGACATCATATAGAAGCAATAAAAAATATTTATAGGATGCTGTGTTGTGCACTGCATTGCATGGAGAACATGTGATAAAGGGTTAAGCTTAAGCTGAATTCATCTCCGTAAAAAAGAGGAAGATAAGAGCACTACAGAAGTACTGCTTATCTAATTTCATAATTAAAGACAAGGAGGAATGAAGGAAACATTGAAGTACTTCAATGTATTTGGCCTAAGCATACTGTACATTTGGTTGAGGTCAGCTCTCTATTTGAGTTTGGTTGATAGATTTCTTCACACAAAACAATATGCATAGTTTACCTATGAGCAGCAAATTGAGACCTTCTAATCTCAACGTGATTAATTTTAAAAACCTGTTAGAAATTAAAATTACATTCTCAAATCAAGTTTAATCCAACAGAGTGTTGTAGAGGGATTCAAGCATATCCCTGCAGTGTCAGGCGCAAGGCAGGAACCAAACCTGGATTGGGCACCAGTGTATTACAAGGGTTGTTCACATATACACCCACCCTCATACTTAGCCAGTTTAGAGGTGCTAGGTAGCCTAAATAACACATTTTAGAGGATGTGAGAGGAAAACTGGAGTAGCAGAAGGAAAACCCATGCAACAAATGCAAAGTCCACATGGATAATACCTCGGCATGGAAATCACACAAAGGGACATCAACACTTTGTCTGTGTCCCTGTGCTGTCAGTGTCAGAAAAGAATTAAAAGAATAATACAAACCTTCATATAAAAATAATGCATTTTTCGACCACTTTTTAAAATCTTTTCTCAGATGCTCTTTTGCCTAACAAATGTTTTTTGGAATTATTTTCTGGTTTAATTAAAATAATATAGCACTTAGGAAAAAATAAACAAACCAAAAGACCAAAGCTGGATGACAAAATAGCAAATATTTCAGTTGCGACTGTGTACTTCCCTGGTGTGCTAACATAAGCAGGTATGAATGCTGTCCATACCACAAAGAAAATTAACATGCTGAATGTAATAAATTTTGCCTCATTAAAATTATCTGGTAATTTCCTTGCTAAAAATGCCAGAACAAAGCACAAGCTGGAAAGAAAACCAATATAGCCAAGGACTAAAATAAATGCGGTCAGAGATCCCACATGGCATTCCAATATAATTTTGGAACTTTGATAGTTCATTGTTTTGACAGGAGAAGGTGGAGAGACGACTAACCACACGGTACAAATCACTACTTGAATCATAGTACAGAGAAAGATAATAGCTCTCTGTTGTACTGCTCCAAACCATTTCATTATGTTTTTACCGGGAAGAGTAGCTTTAAATGCAATCAGCACAACTATAGTTTTCCCAAGAATGCATGAAATGCAAAGCACAAATGCAATTCCAAATATTGTATGACGTAGCATGCAAGACCACACTGTTGGCTGTCCAATGAATGCTACAGAGCAGAGAAAACACAATACTAGTGAGAATAAAATCAGAAAGCTCAACTCAGAATTATTCGCCCTAACAATCGGGGTGTTTCTATAATATGCAAACACAGAGATTATAGCAATAGTAAAACAGGATCCTAACAGTGAAATTGCTAATAAGGAGATGCCCATAGTGTCTGTAAATGAGAGGTATTCTATGTCTTTTGGGATGCACTGGTCTCTTTTCTTATTAGACCAATAATATGGAGAACATTTTATGCAGGTTACTGAATCTGAAAAAAAGAGAAGATCATTATAATAAAATATATCCAAATTGAGAGATGCTCATCGACCTGGTCATCTTCCTCTGAATGAATGCATAAATTACTTTTCTCCATCCATTGTGGCTATTGTTATGCATGATTTTACAAGAATATTTACAAGAATATAAAAAACTTATAATACATCATTCTAGGTTGCAAGATTTATTGAATTACTTGGTAGATATGAGACATAATATTTGTTAGTCAGATCTAGATAAGAGTCCTATGTGTAAGTAAGTTCATGTTAAATTCACATAGGAGTTGGCTTATGTAGAACAGTATGTTAGTTTTACATAGCTACAGTATATAAATAATGGAAGATTCTGTATGATTCCCTATAAGCTAATATGTCAATGTAATATTCTTAAAAAACTCACATATACAGTAACTAATACAACAACAACAGAATAATCAGTTAATCAGTAATGTTAGTTAGTTGGTTTGCAAATGCAAAGTTTCAGAGGAATGCAGTTCTGTCTTATTTAATAGATAGTAATGAATATACCACCTTAGAGAAATGTAGCTAAAATATATAAGCTTTAAACAAAAACATCATAAGCAAAAATATTTCTTTGTGTTTCATCTATTTTTATCTTCATTTTTGTGCAAAGTAAAACTTTTGGAATGAAGACACTTGAAGTCTTTTGGTGTAAATGTCAATTTCAATGCCTAATCCTTTCCAGTTACTGCAGAATTTTGGAAACATTGAGAAAATACAGCTATATTAGGTATGACGTTTTCAGATTTCCAGTGGTGAATAAATTGTGATATTAAAATAATATTAGAGGGTTGAAAAGATGATTATTAGTTGAAATCACTCATTCTTTGTGAAGTGGATATATTATTAACATCAAAGTGCAATTGTACATGGATTTTCCTTACACATTAAGATTTTATACAGTAAAAATGTACTTGATTCTGTAAGTACAGTACAATATTATACATGTAACATTTTTAACAGTCTTACCTGTCTCATTGCTAATCTCCCCATCTGCACAAAGTATGCAGTCAAAGCAACAAATAGGAAACCCTGGTCTGATACCTTTCCTTGTTCCTGGCAGGCAATTTTCACTACATACAGATTTTGGAACCTGTCAAAAAAGCAGAATACCAACTGTTTGACTCAGATAGATAGATAGATAGGTAGATAGTCGTCTATCTATCTATCTATCTATCTATCTATCTATCTATCTATCTATCT
>JANRMT010062854.1:81173243-81219679 GCA_026402145.1 Polypterus bichir lapradei
TATCTATCTATCTATCTATCTATCTATCTATCTATCTATCTATCTATGTAATCACACAAAACAGATATACTGACTTATATACATATATTCACACTTACACACAAACACATCCACTTACTAAATTCCCTTTTTTCATTTGCAGTCTGTAGTTAAAACATATTTTCACATTTTAAAGCAGTTATTGTGATCTTGTGTTCACACAATCTCTTCATCAATATTTGACTAAAGGTACCTGATAAAATTTATCATATGTTATAGAAAAGCCAAGCAAAATGACACCTTTTATTGGCTAACTAAAAAGATTACAATATGCAATACAGAAACTGGAGTTTTTGTAGTTATAAATAGAACCTGATGACCCTGTTTCTTTTGTTTCACTAACACAATGTCTTACTTATGTTTCTAATTGGATGAATATTAATTTTCTCAAGCTAAATAAAGAGAAAACAGAATTTTTAGTGATTGGCAATAATGGATATAATGAGGTTATTAGAAATAAACTTGATGCATTAGGATTAAAAGTCAAGACGGAGGTAAAGAACCTAGGGGTAACTGTTGACTGTAACCTGAATTTTAAATCTCATATTAATCAGATCACTTGGACAGCATTTTTTCACTTAAAAAACATAGCAAAAGTTAGACCTCTTATATCATTGAAAGATGCTGGGAAATTAGATCACGCTTTTGTTTTCAGTTGACTAGATTACTGTAATGCACACCTTATATTCCAAATCGTAACCTTAAATCCTCAAACGAGTGTCTGCTCAGAATTCCAAGAGCTAAACTTAAAAGAAGTGGTGAGGCGGCCTTCTGCTGTTATGCACCTAAAATCTGGAATAGCCTGCCAATAGGAATTTGCCAGGCTAATACAGTGGTGCACTTTAAAACACTGCTAAAAACTCATTACTTTAACATGGCCTTCTCATAACTTCAATTTAATTTAATCCTGATACTCTGTATACTCAATTTATTATCATAACTATTGATGGTGGCTCTAAAATCCATATTAACCCCTAATCTCTTCTGTTTCTTTTCTCGGCTTTCTGTGGTGGCGACCTGCGCCACCACCACCTAATCAAAGCACCATGATGTTCCTACATTGATGGATTAAAAGCCAGAAGTCTACATGACCATCATCATCAAGTCCTTCTATGAGAACCCTAAATACAAAGAGGACTGTTTTCATTCATGTTAGGTAGAAAGCCCAGAGGGGACTGGGCGGTCTCATGGTCTGGAACCCCTCCAGATTTTATTTTTTTCTCTCCAGCCGTCTGGAGTTTTTTTTTTTTTCTGTCCTCCCTAGCCATCGGACCTTACTCTTATTCTATGTTAATTAATGTTGTCTTATTTTAATTCTTACTTTGTCTTTTTTTTCTCTTTTCTTCATCATGTAAAGCACTTTGAGATAAATTATTTGTATGAAAATGTGCTATATAAATAAATGTTGTTGTTGTTGTTGAGTTCCCTGTGCTTATATACACACTAGGACAAGAAACACCATTGGTAAATCTCTAAATGAGAAATCTTAAATGTAAAAAATTAATATGTTATAATAATATTTACTAGTCCTGCAAAACACTCTCTACAACATCAAAACGCTTGGAGATTGAATTTTGAAATATAAAAGAGATTAATTAAGTGAACTCTCTATTTACATGAACACAATATAACATTTACTCAGTTTCTGTTGTGTGTAAATTACTCAGTTTTATCTTTTAAACCCAACTTTAAGAGACATTAAACTGAAAATTGTCATGCAGATAATAGAAAAAGTTACTTGTCTTTGTTGTCCATTCCATATAATAATCTCTTCGTAGATTTCCAGTCTGGGGCTTAGATTAACAGTTCCATCAAACCTTCCTACCGTCACATAACGTACTGAGCCATCAGTTCCTTCCTGCCAGTTTATGAGGTCATAGGCTGGGACTGGATCACCATTATTGTCAAAACTGATTATTTCTCCATATTTATTAGTGAAGTGTATATTTTTTAAATAATACAACAACTATAGATAAATTAATAAGAAAAAGAAAAAAATAAATGATAACTAAAATGTTAACTGTCTGAAAGGTTGTTAAATACATGTTTTTTATTTAAATCAGTATTTTTATTGTATTATGATATCTTATCATTTTCCAGTTTATGCAAGCTGGGCAAATTGTCATCCCATCACAGGACAACTCATCCATACATATACATTAACTTACGTACAACAAGTATTCATCAGATTACAGTCACATTAAATACACTTATAGTGTACTTCACACCATAGATTTAAATAATAGAATATTTTAGAATAAAAATCTCTGTACCTGCCACGGCTTGATACTTGACATATTTGCACAAGTGTTATTCACAAATGGTCCTTTGCCATTTTCACAAGACAGCATATTGTGAAGCGCCTGAGCAATTGCATACACAGACTTATGCACATTATATGATACTCTCAGCTGTGTCACGTCAGAGTAAATATTATGTATTGAAGTCAAATTTTCAAATCCAGTGCATGGAGTCCTTTTTTCTGCCGTTTTATTATTAATGTTTTGGAAAGTGCAGTCAAACATTTGTTCCCAGAAGGGAATAATGAACGGATTCTCATTTGCAGCAGATGGGTGAATCTTTACCAAAAATTCCCTTAATCCTGGAATATCAGTTCTTCGAATTGCAAATCCTATAGAACCACCAAGAATTTTGAGGTATTCAGGAGTAGACAACAAGGCAGCTGTAATCCAAGCTTCACTAGCTAGCCATTGAACTCCAGTCACATTCTGCTGCAAGACCTCCTGAAACAAGGCATGAGCATCTTGTTCCAGAGAAAACACAAGGATGACTTTTGCATTAGATGACTTAATCGTCTGCACAATTTGAACAATTTTATTAAGTGCATGATTCTTTGGAATTATTTCAGTAAAAGCAGAACACACTCCAAACTGCTTCAGTTTTTCATTAAATATCTGAATGCCAATTCGACCATAGTCATCATCACCTGCTATTGAACCAACCCAGTTCCATTCAAAGTGCTTCACGAGCTGAGCTAAGGCGCTGACTTGAAAGAAATCACTGGGTATAGTCCTCAGAAAGGCAGGGTACTCTTCTTTATTACTCAGACATGCACAACTAGAGAAATAACTGATCTGAAAAAGTAAAGCTACACAGCATTGGTGATCTGTCAAAAACAGAAATCTACAATGAAACATTTTCAAATAATAATTAATTATTTCTAATTGTTTATTGTCTTACACATAGTGCTGCAGTGAAAGACTTTTTTCCCCAGGCAAACCTTTAATGGAATAAATAGCTTAAGCAAAGGGATGGATAGATGGAGAAATGAACAGACAAATATCAATGCATTAAAGTAACTGCTTCATCTGTGCATTTGATTTCTAAACATGCATTCTGCCTTAGGGTTAAAGGAGATGAGACTATTGTCGCAGAACTGAGCGTAAAGCAACAACCACCTCTGGATCACACAAACATTTATCACAGGGCACACTCACACACATACACAAACTCATTAATAAATACACAACTGTGGCATGTTAATAAATTTAAGAGAACATAAACATTCCCTGAGTGTTAAACTAAACACATGTCTCTGAGGAAGAGGGACAGCAATGTGTAAAGTGCTATATCCTCTTTGGTTCTGAGTTTAGAAGGCAAGGCAATGATATTGTAATTATTCAGGTGTAATTCATTGCTTAGCCACTGCCAGCAGATGTTGTTCTCCTATCTGAGTAGGTCTTCTCCAGGTGCACAGTTTGTATACACATCAAAAAGATGTATACAGCACTTGTTAGAATAGTTGACTATTTTAAGTTGATCCATTATATGTAAATTTGTGTGTATATGAAGGTGACTGTTATCTCACCTGAAAGTGGTTTCTGCCTTGTGCTGGATGCTAATATTACACTATACTGAATGATGCTAATAAGAAGTTGGATGGATATATATCTTGTCAAAACATCTGGAAAGGTAGCCTTTAGGTAGAATTTTTTTCCTGATTATATGTAGACTGCTTTATTTAGTTAAATAGATATTTAATGTGTCTTTTTTCTCTAATGCTAGAGTATCTGTATGCAGAATATCGTCACAGAAATGCTTATTCAACTGTTAGTTATAACTGGAAGTGGTGGAAACTTATCAGTCTATTGTGCAACAAATTAAATGCCTTGTATCAATTGCTCTAGGACATATGATTCCTGAAAATAGAAAGATGGACTATTCAATAAATTACATATATATATATATATATATATATATATATATATATATATATATATATGTGTGTGGAGAGAGAGAGAGACAGAGACATTCATTCTAGAGGACTTAACAGTGTACGGCAAGCACGACCGATTAAAAAGAATTTTATTTACCTGTGGGACTTTGAAAACTCCTAGAAGTCTGGCTACTGCAATAGACAAAGTGGATCCACCATCACCAATAATTACAGGTATACTGGGTGAGCAGTTGAGGTCAGAGACTGTATCATTCCTTCCATTTATGAGTGTAACTGCAGCTTTTAAAGCATGAAAGTGGGTATTACATGAATCATAAATTTTATAACCTAACTGAATATCTGGAAGGAGCTGATTGTCTCTGTTTATTTCATCAATTGTGAAAATCATGGTTTGTAGCCAACGAAATGTCCGGAAATTAAAGCTAGGAACATAATTACAAAGTAAAGCTGTAGTTGTAGAAAAATCACAAAGTAATGTAAAGTAATTGTACAAGTCTGAAAAAATAAAATAAAAACATTAATTCATGATAAAAATTAATCAAGGAAAGAAAAGTTATACAGGAAACAAATGTGGCATTAAATGATAAAACAGTAAATTCCACCCTAATCACATTTTAATCAAATTAAATAGTAATGTTTGAATAAAATTACTATTACAGAAAAGATTGCCAGCTTTATTCCATGTTATGCTCCTATAGTAAAGTTAGAAACCCATCTAATGCTCCTAAAACCCGTAATTATTCTCTGCTTTAGCTTAACTTTGCATATTTTAAAGATCAATTAAATAATCTCTTCAGTTCTCACAAAGTATGAAGTTTATAGGGCATTTTAAGAACAATGCTCCTATTAACTTGGTGAACTGAGTGATTCTAACTTACCCGACACACTGACTTGAATCGTGTTTAGAAGAGAATGACAGGTCTGGCTCTAAAACCTTGTCATGGACTGGGAATAATCCACCAATCATAATGTCACCTTTTATTACAATATCAGGTAAATTAAAGTTACCCAAAATTTTGCAGGATGTAGCAGAGTTTAATATAACTGCAGGGATCAAATGAAGTATAAAATATAAAATAAGAAACAAACTCATGTTTTAGGCTCTCAGTGCTCTGTTAGGGTCTTTGTAGTGTTATATGCTCATGTATTTATAGTTTTTACACCTTCCATCTGTTGTTCAGGAGGGGTGAATTAACTGATGAATTCCCTTGTGATTATTATGGAAAACAAATTTAATTTCATCCTTGAAATACGTTTTTTTTAAATTTGACATATTGATTGGTCATGCAAGAAAATAAGTTTAGTTCATGAATCTTACATAATTAATAAGAAAATTGCGATTAAAGCATGAGTAGTAACTCTTTTGTCTCAGTAAATATGTCTGACATTTGTGCTTTTCATATCATACCACTGTACAGCAATACAGTACATAAAAAATTACAATTCAAATGAAAAAAAAAACTTAAATAAGATTTTTAACCCTCTAATTTATTTAGGAAATACACAACATACAATTAATTGAATAATACTGGTGTAATCTTATTTAAAACAGTTCTCTATTTTGTATTGATTTGCATAATAAGACAATGGAGAGACAAAGCCTATCCTTTTAGTAATGGGTAAAATATTGATCGTTGATGAGATACCAGTCCACTTCAGGAGACACTGGAACACTGTAAAGACACCCCCATAGAGCAAGCGTTGCAATTGCCCCTTAATAGACTCAATCCAACTTCATAAGACAAAAGCTAAATAGAAGGCAACCTAGCAGTAGAAATAAATTAGAAAAGAACTGTTGAGCACATACGTAAATGTGGTGCACATTATTAGTCTATCTATATCTCATTTTGCTGAAACAACTATGTCCAAGGCAATAAAGCTAAAAAAAATGTAGAAAATTACCCAGAATGGGGCCATACTGTGGGACCATACTGTGTAATATAATATATTTCAAGGCACATGATCTGACCAGTCTATTCACTATTAACAGACCAAGTCAGAATGAATGAACTTTCTAATTTTGAATTTAAGAGGAAACTGGAATGCCTGGGCAATCGTTCAGTAAACAAACATGCATACTTCTCACAGACACTTGCAGGGACAGAACTTAAACTTGTGTCCCTGATCACAAAATTTAGCATCTCTAACTGTTGCACTCTCTTGCTGCACTTTAATTAGGACATTTCATTCATTTTAAAATTATTCAGCTTGATTTAATCACAAAACAAAACATTGATAACAAGGCAGAAAAGTGCAAACTGCACACACAAGACAGCACCTAGAGTGAAATTTAACCCTAACTCTGGAGCTGTGAGGTGGCAGGGATAATCACTGTGCCACCATTCTATCCCAGTATGATACTGAATTATTAAAGTATTTCAGTTCTTAGTCCTGTAGTCTCTGATATATTAACATTGACAATAATAGTTTAGCAGAGAAGATTCTGCAACTTGGTTACTGAAACGTGAAAGAAAATTTACTGCATGTCTACCTCATATTGCTGTTAAGTTATGTATACTACAACTGGATATATAAGGTAATAAAGGATAAAATAAATAAAAATAACAACAGCACTAAAAATGAAAATTCATTATTTGCATATAATTTTCATTATGATGTAACTTGTCTACTTAATTTTAAGCAAGCATGACCATGAAATGTAAAATACAGTTATAAAAATGGATGACTGAACCTTCTTTTGCTAATTTTGTAAATGCAAAGGAAAAATAAACTATTGAAGATATGATTTTAATCATTTAAATGATAAGTTTGGCATTCTTTTTATCAAAGTTATTTTTTCACAATCATGGCACACGTTTATTTGCTTATTAAAATTTTTGCAAAGTAAAGTATTTTCTATATTTTTTTCTAAATTCCCTTGCCAGTTATAATCATTAAAAATGGAGTCATTAGTGGAAACTTGAAAAAAAAACTTAAAATGTACCAAATACAGTCTGTCCATTTTAAAGGCAAGAATGATTTACAAGCATTGATCTTTGTCTTGAGAGTGCACGTATATTTTAAAACAATACTGGAAAAAAAAATAATATATATATATATATATATATATATATATATTGTGGAAAGTCCAATAAAGAAGAAAAACTACAGCGCAAAAACAGATAAAGGTTTGGGGACCGTCCCCATATATTGTCGTACAGACAATAAATAAAGAAACTGATTCAAAATCTTTTTGGGAACAATGAACATTTTACTGCTGTAAAGATGGCGGTTTTATAGACAGAGGGATTATGGGAAAGGAAATGGTTGGTAGGATGTGACATTGAAACAGGAACCGGAACCAACGTCATCAGGAGTCGACAGAAGTGAAGTGATCTTGTGGAGCCAGAAGTGACGTCATCATGTCTGACCGGAAGTGACGTCATCGTGGCCATTTTTAACCCGGAAGTGGAAGTAATTACTTTTCCTCTGATTTTCTGTTAATGAAAAGAGACTTAGGCAAGTACCACGTGATGACCCTTTATCTCACGATATTTCACTCACCTTTAGGCTCTTTGACTGCCTCCTAATCACACGTGTGTGACAATATATAATGGACAAGTGAATAAATGCAGAGCGAGTTTCAAAAAGTGTTGGGGTGCCAGCAGGGTTGCCCCTTCCAATTGTAAACAAATATAAATCAAAATCGGCACTTACAGTTATAAAACAGAAATAATAATAGCACAGCCTTCTTGGCTTCCTAGAATTCTTGGCTCTTGACAGCGTTCAATCATGGAGAGCTCCTTCCTTTATCAGATTTGGGTCCAAAGGAGACGCTGATGTCAGAGGGTGTTAGACTTATACAGCTCTCCAGTAGGGCACTGTTAATTTCCCTCAAGGGGTGTCTTTTCACTGTCTACAGAGAAAAGAAAAAACGAACTTAGCAGAATATTGTATACCTGTGATGATCCGGAATGGTGTTCCTCTAATGTGCATTTATATATATATATATTTTTTTGCCATTTTAAAAGAAATAAGGCTTTGTTCTTCACCTCCTTGCCCGTTTCCCTCCATGGCAAACTTTTACTCTCCCCCCGACAAGGTTGAGATTCATGGCTCATTAGTGCTGTAACTACTGTTTCAGCTGAGAGTGATTTGAGCTCTTTGGGTACAGCTGGTGCCTAGCCATCACCCCTCAACATAATTTCTTAAAAAATGATTTTATACAGTGTATATGTCTGTAGTACTAGGGTGTTGTACCGTGTTAGCCATTACGAATGTAGAGAAGAGCCAAGCAAAATGATTACATCTTGCCTGAAGAAGGGGCCTGAGTTGCCTCGAAAGCTTGCATATTGTAATCTTTTTAGTTAGCCAATAAAAGGTGTCATTTTGCTTGGCTCTTCTCTACAGTGTATATGTATATGCATTTTTAATACATGTGTTTTACATATTAAAAAATTATATACTAAAAAATGAACTGAACAAAAATTATTTTTCGGCAAAAAATGTAAATTTAACTGTTGTCCTGGATAACCATGAACTGTGATTTTAATCAGAATTGCTGCAGTGATTGAATTTCCTGTCTCATCAAGTTCAACTGTTCAGCCTGTAAGTTTAGTGGTTTAATGAGGTGGAGTATTTTTTACCCCTTTAGTATCAGGCAACAGCCTTGGTACAGTTCTGCTTTATCTATGGCGAGATGTTTTCTTACCTAAATATTAATATACATGTAGTGTCTCAATAGCATTATTTTACTAGCCTAGCTAGCTGCATTAAGTAACAGGCACAGCCATTGATAATTAATTCTTGAATTGTATGGCTATGTTTATTTTATGTAATAATGAATGTATGTATGTATGTATGTATGTATGTATGTATGTATGTATGTATGTATGTATTTAGTTATCATACTGATCTTCTATTTTATGAAATAATACAGTCATGTGTGTTGGGTCTTCTGTATGTCTTAGTCCTTGTGCTTACAGGTGCCACCTTACACATGGTTGAAAGATAGAGTCTTTGCTTGGCTTTGGGCAAACCTTTTTGCCATGATTTAGCCATTTTATATTCACTTGCACATACACCTATCCTCTCTCCCAATCACATTAATTTGGAATTGCCAGTTTTCCTAATATGATATTTGGGATATGTGAGACAACCCTACATTCACTCACATGCAAATTTCATACAAAAACACTTAGGCACATAAGAGCTACTTATGTATACAGCATACATTTTGTTTGTAGAAAAACATTTCCATTGATATGCTGTATCTGAATAGACAAAAGAATAGCAAATTGTTCCAGTAAAATAGCGCCTAATGTCTGTAAAAAAATGTTTTTGTTTTGTTGCCAAAAACACCTCAGCCATGTTTTGTGAAATTAAAACCCTTATTGGTACAAAGAGGGCATATCTGGTAGGTTTTAAGGCTTTTTTTATTATGTTTGCACCAATGAATGAGGACCACATTTTCAAATATAAAACAGGGATGTTATTTTTTTTTTAATTTATTAAAAACTATTTCATTAAACAATATACATTTTCATGGGAAATTAGTGTATGCCATGATTGTGAAAGAATAACTTCAACTTGAAAAATACCAAACTTATCCTTTAAATTCTCTACTGCAAATGCTTACTTGGATACATACTGTAAAAGTAAAGATTTCTAACTGAACGCATTCTTTGACATGAACGAAGGTCTGGTAAATTGCAGTCACAATCTTTAATCACATGGCACAGTAGCAAAGACCAATTTTTCTTGTATTTGTGTCTGTAGGCCTCTTTAATAGCTGAAATATATACAGTCATTTCAAATAATACACAATCTAAGGAAAATTTAAGACTAAAACATTTAAAACAATTTTATTTATACATCTATTTTTTCATTTTCTGAACCCACATATAAAAACTCAGACATACGCACACACACACACACACATACTCAGTCATATAGTGTAAATTTAAAGTTACCAATGGCATTCACTTTTTAGAGATGTGCAAGGAAAAAAACTGGAGAAAAAAGCACATATGCTGTACATAGGAGCAATGTGCAAACTACACAAAGACAATGACTATCCTGGGATTCAAGCCTGCTAGGACGCAGGAGTGCCAGCTACCGTGCCACCAAAAATACGTATCTAAGAAACTGATATTTGTTTACTTCTGTTTTTTTTTTCTAATTTTGACAATGTGCCAAAATAAAACACCAGAAAACTAAAGCAAACCAAAATCAGAATCATCAAAAATTAAGACAATTTATAATTCCATACAGCCTGTACTGTTCTTCATTAATTTTCACGTTAAGATTTTTTTTTTGATTTGGTATCTTGAGCCTTGCCATTCAAATATAATTGTCAATAAGTGATTAATTAGTTGATTAACATGACATCTTATACACTAATGTTTATGAACAATTAATTATAACAGTCCTTAAGGCAATTATTAAGATAGGTGCTGGCAGATGATCAGCTGTTTAATTTGCTTTAGCATCAAGTTTATTTCTAATGTGCCTCTAGAGAGATTAACATAGGAGCATCTCTATTATGCTGTCAAACAGAAACACAAAGTAGATAGATAGATAGATTGATAATCTTAAAGAAAAAGGTCTAACATACAGTATGAGTAATAGGGCAGGTTAGTTTAAAAACCTAAAATGATTTGGCCAGTACTGGATAATTACTGAATAAAATAAAAGCTCTGTTGTAATATTTACACAAATTTAAATTAATACAATAAAGATAATACAAATACAGTACAATATGTACTTTAAATGAAAACATAAAAAGACAAGTAGAATTTAGATTTCAATGTGAATTTTGAACTGACTAAACAAATATGTTTTAGCTTAGATTTAAACAGTGAAAGGGTGTGAATCTCATATCTCAAGATGTGTTAAGAAAAACGTTTATCTAAATTTGGGCTGTATGCTTTTTGTTTGCTAAATTAATTTTGACTAAATGTACAGATTAGTAGATGCAACTCCCTGAGCAAGTTTTAGATGAAGAGAAGTATATGTAAAAATACATTCTTGTAGTTATGGAAAAATATATAGGAAGTAATGTCACATATATGCAGATTTGTTTTACACTTTTCAGATTAAATTACATTTGCAAGGGAAGTTGTCTCTTAAATCAAATGCTTTCCTACTATTATGGGTTATGTAGCTTCTATAAATTGTGCTGGCAGTAAGAGAAAAGAAGCAAAACATAATTTTCTCAGAAAGTACATACAGTGTGTAGATTGCTTTTCTTCTGGTACTCTGGATGTCCTAGTACATCAACAAATTGACAGGCAGTCATATTTTAGAAAAGTTCATCGTACTTAAATTATAAACAGTTGCATGCCTTTGTTTTCATTCCCAGTAAAAGATACTTTACTTTAATATATTAACATCCAAAGACCTTAATGGATAAGCCTGTTACCAACAGAAAGGTAAAAAAAACAACTGAAGATTAATGTATGCTGATGTTCTTGTTCAGAGCACATCTTGTCTGGTCTTCACCTACTCCTGCATATTTTGTATACTACCTGAGGTAATCCCTTCTCTCTGGTTTGCTCTTTTTACAGTTATAAGCTATTAGCCTGTAAGTGCTTTAATTATTTATATGTGTTTATGCAGTCCTTCGGTTTATGACTCTTCCAGTGATCTATATTCTATCCTCCACAAGAAATGTATGAATAATAAGATGATTAAGATTAATCGTAAAAAAAACCTTGTAACTATCATTCAGTATTTTAGATTAACCCTCAATGGTTCCTTGGGGTGCGTTCTGCACCCCCTTGCCATTTCTATGGCTACTACCATGTTATTATTAAAATTTCAGCAGTTATCCTCTAGGACATTGTAAGTGCACTAGTTTTTCATACGGTCATGCATAAAATGATAGAAAAAGTGTTAACGTCAATTATCGCTGGCATATTTTCATCGGGGGTGCAATATGCACCCCCAAAAAAACTTAATTTTTGTCAGAAGTCTGTGGAGATTCTCAGCTATCCAGGTCATGGTTATCCTAAAAAAGAGTTATGCTGGACTTTGTTTCCATCCAGAGTGCTTTCTCAATTCTAACTGATTGGTTGGCAAAGTTAAAAGAACTGCATTGTAGGTGGATTGGGAGGACAACTGATTCAAATGAACGACCGTCGTTGAACAGAGGCGGTGGCCTTATACATAATCTATCACTGACCTACAATGCAGTTCTTTCAACTTTACCCAGACGGTTCCACAGTCGTTCACGCTGGGAGGATGACTGGTTCAAATAAACGACCGTCGTTGAACAGAGGAGGTGACCTTAGACATAATCTATCACCCACCTACAATGCAGTTCTTTCAACTTTGCCCAGATGGTTCCACAGAATAAACGAGACACTCCTCTGAGCATGATAGCAAAAAACAGAGACGAATTTTCTTCGATCTTTGCATTTGATGGCAACAAAACTTTGGTATCATATGTCCCCAAAAAAGGAAAGTCGGTCATCCTTTTGTCGACAATGCATCACGACAAGGCTGTTGATGGTCTGAAACAAAAACCAGAGATCATCCTTCATTATAATGCTACTAAGAGCGGCGTAGATAACATGGATCATTTGGCCTGCATCTACTCTTGCAAACGAAAAATCAACAGGTGGCCAATGGTCCTGTTCTTCAACATGCTTGACACAGCTGCCATTGCCAGTTTCGTGATCTGGATGTGCAATAACCCTGATTGGAACAAGTCATCCAAAGCGATACGTCGTCGCCAGTTCATTGTGAGTCTCGGGGAGTCTCTTGTCGAGCCACTGATTAAAAGACGTTTGGACAATGCAGCCCAGCTCAGAAGACCGATCATGGATGCAATCCAACTTCTAGAGCTGGACTCTGGAGAACTAGAAGCAGGAACTGAGAGACCAGCTAAAATGAAGAAGACACAGGGACGTTGTCACCTGTGCCTGCGTGAGTTTGACAGGAAGACACGCAAATTCTGTGATAAGTGCTCTAGGCCTGCTTGTCCAGCACATTCTGTCAATAAATCAAATGTACTTTGTGACAAATGCATATAACTTTAGACATGTCATTTGCAGAAATCTTAAACGTTTGATTCTAAAAGGTGTGATAATATATATTTTACAATCTTATTAGAACATTGGAATTAAAATGGCACTTACATCGCGGCAGTGAAGGGGTCGGCTAGACGGAATGTGCATTATATGACCAGTCCCCTCCGCTGCGCACCCCCCATCAACCCCCCCTCCCCCCCCCCACTGCCGCAACCCCATTAACTGCACTATTTCACTGCATAAGCTGTGTATGCATCATGCACTTACCTAATAAACGCATCTTAACTTTAGTTCATTGAATTTGAGCTTGGTACCATTGAATTATATATACCAACGAATAGGGGTGCAATTTGAACCCCAAGGACCTGGAACGTAACTTTCTAACAAGGACCCATTGAGGGTTAAATCAGCATTATTCATTTTATAACTATTTCCTGTTTTTTCTTCTGTTTTGTACATGGTTGTTTAGTAATTTGTAGAACCATACTGCTTGGCCTTGAAGAAGGGACAGTTAGTCTTGAAATGCATAGGCTGTTCCATTATCTAACCTGCTATATCCCAACTACAAGGCCACAGGGGTATGCTGGAGCCAATCCCAGCCAGTACAGGGCGCAAGGCAGGAAACAAACCCCAGGCAGAATTCACTCATTCTTTACTTACATGGTTTGTTATCTAATTAGTACTCACTAAGATTGATGTTTTCGGCAAACACACCCCGTTTCCTTGCTCTCTGTGTGGCTTTGTCACATTGTATTGCATCAAAGAAACACTCAATTTGTGGTCAAGACTCACTGCTCAGTGAGGAAGCTTACCTGCGTAATAAGCCAATAGTATCTTTCAAAATAATGATATTGTATTAAATCCTATTTTGCTACATTAAATTTGTAAAATAAGATACTAATAAAGTTGAAGTTCATGTTCAAGTTTATATTCAAACATGCACCACAACCATGTGGAAATGTTGATATTAAATCACGACACTAAACAGTTTTTGGTGAAAAGATTATTTACAAAAATGCAAACAAGTAAAATATATAAATGCAGTGTCCTTCCCCAGTGGTAAGGACAGCCCAGGCCCTGAGGTCATGGAACCAGGAGAGACAATCCACATCAGGATGGAGGACTACTTTCTAGTGACAGACCACATACTTATATGGCTATAGGACCAGGGATCACTGGGTAGCTCAAAGATTGGACTCCTTGTGCACTGGAGCACCTTGCAAATTAAGATCTAACACTAACTGAATAAAAAGGCACATTTTTCTTTCTTTTTATTGTTCTAACAATCTCTTTCAACCAATTATTTATTATGGTATACCATGAGCTCCTGATGTGACATTCTAGAAAGTATGATTTTAAATATCAAAAAGAAACATGGTATTTCATCATTCATACTGTATATATTACATTTTAATAAATTATGTAACATTTATAGTATTGCCCGCTTTTGTGTAACCTTTTTTACCAGAAATTCATTTGTTAATAATGCCTGAAGCTGTCTTCCATCCTCCTGTGTAATCTTGCATGTGAATGAGGCAACCTAGCTGAGTGCAAAGCTCCTGAGATGGCACTGTGACACTTTCATCTTTCCTGAAACTGCTGCTAGGTAAGTAGTCACCTTTTTTAGGACTGGAAATGAAAAATGTTATTTTTATAATGAGAGGGTCATCTAATAAAAAACTTAAGCCTCTTCTTTTATCTTACATGGAACAAATCATTTTTTAGGAGATGTCAGCTTGTGCTCAAGGAGTGGTCTTTTGAATTAAGTCAAACTCTCAGTCTGGAAACAAAAATGATGTTAAAGGTGGGTGTGAATTGACATCATGCTTTTTAAGTTTAAATAATAAAAGGAGTGCCTGTGGTGACTAGGCAGACGCATACAGTCTATTTTCCTTGATGATAGAAAAAAAAATATTAAACATCAAAAAATTTATTTGGTTATAAACTAGACAACATTTAAAAAATGACAAAATATATCAAAACATTGTAGACAGTTTGAGAAACTTGAACATGTTAGATAAAACTATCCCTTTGCAGGAATGAGATTAGCTATTAGGCACAAGAAATGTTATGTGTCTGGAACTGTGAAAAATGGAAGCTAATATTGTTGCTGCTTTGCTGTATTATCTTGATTTTAGGGCTTTGATCACATCATTCAATATAATATGAGCTTTGGATTCTGCACTCTTTGGAAGATCTCTGTTAAAGGTGGTATTGGCCCTTATTTTACTTTTACTTTGAAAGTTTTTAGGTTCACTCTTAATTCATAGCTATTTAATTGTTGCCATGTACTTAATATTTGCAACAACTGCTTGCTTTATTGGCAATTGCAGTGTCTCATGTGTAGATTACTTAACATCTGCCACTCAAACACTACTGGTTTAGTGACCCAAAACAAGAAATTTGTTTTATTTTTCTGATCAGTATTAATTGCAAATCCACAATGATAATTTGGACATATGCTCATTGATTACTCTGCGAACAAGGCAAGAACTGGTGCTAGTGGTCTTTTATGCGACAAAATACTCTGAAAGCTAAGAAAGATATTGATGTTTTGCAAAATGTCTTTAAGGATATTATTATAAATACTGTGCTGACATTCATCATGATAATTCTAAGCTATATTTTTTTACTTTGAATGTATCTGGTGTCAATAAATGCTGTGAAATTGTATAATATTTTAATGTATACTTACATTTAATGTGTTTCTAAAGACTTTTTATGGAGCATATATTTAAATTTTTATGCAGCATTTATATATACAGAGTGGTGCAGGGAAACGGGAAATTTTCAATTGACGTTCAATGCACAGATAAAGACATTACAAAATAAATTTAATGATGAAATGTATTGTACAGGGTATGCAATTAATGATGGTAATCAATATTAATTCAATATTCATTTTATATTTTGAAGAAAACATCATGAAGGTGTTGTCCATTTCTCAGTACACATTCTGACAGCCTGTTGTGGATATTCTACATTACTCAACGTAACATGCCAAGAGGAATGCCAGCGATTTCCTCTTCAAACTTCCTTTTTAGTTCAGCAATGGTTACATCACATGTGTGCGGTAAACTTGGCTTTTAAGATGTCCCCACAGAAAAAAAAATCACAAACAGTGAGATCTGGGGATCTCGGAGGCCATGGAATGTCACTGTTGCGTGAAATGATGTGCCTTTCAAACAATTGTTAAATAGCTGCCATCGATTGTCGGGCAGTATGCGAAGTGGCTCCACCATGGGGACTTCTTTTTTAAGACTGAACCTGTTTCTTCAAAATTACACACTAATGTTGTAATTGCATGAGCAGACAAGACACGATCATGATGTCCTAACTGGTAATGACGCTGAAATTCCCTTTGCGCAGCAGTCACACTATCACCATTCTTAAAAAAGGCTTTCACAGTGAATGCTCATTGAGCACCATCTGGATGTGTTACTTGTTGTCACTGCTGTACTTCCAGGCTGCCTTCCTGCATGTGAAAAATTCATCTTGAATAAAGGAGCATTGGAATTCTCAGATGGAAAGATTTCTCTCATCAAATTGGACAGCCAGCACAGACTCCACTATTAAAAACCCTGGAGAGGGTTGGCAGCCTGTTTGTCGAGGTCTCCAGAACTGACTTTTTGACTATTTTTGGCTTACTCTTTTACAATTTTATTCTCCATGGTTGTCAACTGAACATAGTTTAGCAATTAATTAATAGACAGATATTGGTGGTTTCCATTTATGTTTATTTTTTTTACCTTGTTCATTTGTGCATTTTAACAAACTTGCATACAAGTTCTGTATTTAATACTGTAGATCCCGGAATACAAGCCGACCCGGTGACCCGGTATATTAGCCGATCCCCTTCTCTACCTACTAAATTACATGTATTTGCCAATGACCGGTATTTAAGCCGACCCCCTTCTCCAAGCAAAATTTTTTAAATTTCCTTAAAAGTGTCTCTTCGGGTATATTTATAATGTTTATCAGCGAGAATTTGAGACTGCCGGCATTTTTGATGGAAACCAGGAAGTGATTGCGGAGAAGTTTGGTAAAATGGAACCTTTGTGTTGAAACTATATACGCAAATACGGTACATCGGCGGGTGGATTTCCGGAGACTTGTTATAAATTTGATTAACTTAAATACGCAATACAGTGGACCCTTGACTTACGAACTTAATTCGTTCGCAAAGGCTAACCCATAATGCGTTCCGAACCTCCCACTACAACACTTACTTAACCTTTTCATAATAAAAAACACCAATAATTTTTCAAACGTACTAACCAAAAAGTTATAAAAAGTGCCTAGCCTACTTCGATTAGGCTAGGAGCGTGGCGGCGCGCATCGTCGCAGCGGATCAAGGCTCTCCTTTTCAGTGCACTTTTTTGTGGTTTTTGTACTTTTTTTTTGTCCTTGTTTGTGCACGATCAGTTCGGCGAACATCCGCTACACCATTCAGAACCTTATAGACATCGGTGTCCAGAGCCAGACATCTGTTTTGAGTGTTTTTCATCACACGCACAACATCCCAGACAACATAGCGAGACCAGCGGGCTCTCCATGGTTTGTTGTCGGGTCTAGGAGACGACACAGACGGAGGAGGGAAAGAAAGCAGAAGCGGGGCCGCAGATACGGCGTTATGCTAAGGCTAAAAAACAACCATACAAGCCCCATACAGAACTTTTTTCTGCACTGAATGAGCTGCTTTTAATCTCATTGTAGATGCTTATAGTGACAGTAAAAGGCATTCTATTCTAGAAACAATTTCATACTTTACTCACCATTTAATTTGACATCTTTGGGCTGCAGGAAGGGAGGAGGAGGAGATATTTTCACACAATGTCCATCTTCGTTTCGAAATTACATCCACAAACACATGTATCTGGGCTCCGACTGACGCTACTACACGTGACCGCATCCGTTTCGTAACGCAAGATGTGGATCGTAAATCAAAATAAAAAATTTTATTTTAAACTTCCCGATAATTTATTATAAATTTTATTAATAAAATCAACAACTAAAACACTTTTTTGAATAAATTCTTTATTTAAAGTACCGGCATGCAAAGTTACTTCTTCATCTGAAAGATGGCTCTGTGGTTTCGTCATTATTTACTTCCGTATTCATCGGCAAAACCGGCATTGCGCTGGAAATATTGAATCTGAAATGATACTCGTTGTATAAACCGACCCCCAAACTCCAAGCCAAAAATCTAGGACGAAATTCTCGGCTTATATTCCGGGATCTACGGTAATTAGTATTATCTGCTATATAATTGTATTTTAAGAGAGAATTGTTCACAGCGCTCTGTGCCTGCACTGATTATGCAAAGAAAAAAAAAGTTGTTGTTGTTGATGAATGCAACCTTATGGGGACTATTTATGAGGAATATCTATTTCCTGACAGGGAATCGAAAGTAGCCAGTTCAGAACTAGCACATATATAAAAATAAAATATAAAAATATTAATATGAAACCAGTGTGTTGCTGGGCCACTCATACTGAAATGCAACAAAGAAACACAAAGGATGCAATATGTGGTGGAGAAAAACAAGCTTTAACTCTGGTCTGAAAGTAGAAACTTTGGGAAATTGCAAAGTGAATATAAGTACCTCTATATTTACACTAGCTTGCATTGGATGCAAACCATCACAGTCCTAAAATAAAACACATGAAATCTTTAAAAAAATAAGACACAAAATAATTAAATCCAAAGATAGCAAAAATAATGTTCAAAAAGGAATTAAAATAAGCAGAATAGATAAGAAGTAGCAAACAAAATTACAAAAAGGTGGACCATAAATTAATCAACAGTAGTAATTGAACCAATTTAAAACAATAACCACTGCTTCTTCACACAGTGACTGATATGACTAAGCCTACTGTGGCACTAAACCTGCCCACCATGTGGCCTCACTATGTCACAGTCATTTTGGATGCTAGAAAATGTTAGGAAATCAGCTGCCAATGGAAATAACAAAAGATAAACAAAGAAAATAAAAAAGCACACAGAAAAAGAATGAAATGTACTCAACTTGAAGTTTATCATTTCTCTTTCTTTCATCCATACAGAAGAAGGTGATGTCCCTCATTTTGGATGCTAGAAAATGTTAGGAAATCAGCTACCAATGGAAATAACAAAAGATAAACAAAGAAAATAAAAAAAGCACACAGAAAAAGCATGAAATGCTCAACTTGAAGTTTATCATTTCTCTTTCTTTCATCCATACAGAAGAAGGTGATGTCCCAAAGAATTTGGGCTTTTATACCATAGCTCATTTATGTCCAGCTTTAACGTGCATTCAATGTAGTGTAACTGTCCTGGAAGTTGATGGAGTTCTCATTCAGTTCAAGGGGAAGGGAGCAAGGCAAAAAGGAACCATCTATTAAAACTGTTAATAAAGAGAATGAGGTTATTGTGAAATAAAATATCCAGTAAATATCCAGTAACATTTTCCTAGAAATAACTGCATATTAAACTTGAATCAGTTACTGTTAATTCACAATGTCTTTGAAAAGTTTCCAGCTGTGAATCATTTTAGTTGCTTCTGCTACACTAGTTTTCTCCTTTGCTTTGAGAGTTAAAATTCAGACAACCTCCTTGTGGGCACCATCATGTTTTATAATGTAAACTTGATTACTTAATTATTATGCAACTTGTACTACATATCATATGACTAGCAACAGGTGCCATAGCTATAAACAATGGGAAAACTAAGCACTAATGGCAGTGCACATAAAAAATGGTGACGTAAGAACATTATTATACTAATGATAAAAATAAATAAAAAGAAACAATAACACATCCAAAAAATGAAACAAAAAGAAAAAAGAAATTAATTAATGAGTTCTAAATGGTGCTTGCTTGTGATTAAAATTTTGGAAAAAAGTTTTTCATGTTTTAAAAGCCAATATATATCAGCACAACACGGGGATTGGGGAAGGCTCCATTAGTCAATTAGATATAATAGGGAGTGGTTTAGAGTAAGATTTGTCAATGGTGAGGAGTAGAAACCAGATGCAGATTTGGAGTTAGCAGAGAGAGTTGAAGCCAGCAAGCAAAAGTGAAAAGGAAAAGACCCAGTACACTCTAAGCTAAGACCTCTGCTACAAATAGAAAAGTAGAGACTTAGACTGGTGAGAAACAAATGTTCTAAGACTTGACACATTAAAAATGACACTAAGAATGGAGATGCCTGAGTAGCACCAATGAGGGGAAACACCTTAGTTTGGCAGATGGGGACGGCCACCAATATTTACGGCCTCATTGTGAAACAGAATTATGAGGGTTCCATCTTGGCAATAGGTCCATCAATTTTTCAACATATCTCCATGTCTGAAAGGCATAAGATATAATGGAGCCAACAGTAGCATAGTGGAACTTTAATTTACAGGAAAGAATAAGAAAAGGGGCTGGGCAACTGATTCATGTTTCATGAAATTTAAGGGTTTGGTTAGTCAATCTTAGAAGAAGGAGGTGTCAGGGTTGGGGGTTGAGTGTGGGCATATACACTTCCTACCAGATAACAGAACCCACCATCTGATAGAGGAGAATGTCCCATGGGATTATTGTGAGTTTAAGGACTGCCAGTATATCAAGAACACTTTGTGCCAGAGAATAGTGTAAGGTATAAAGGAGAAACTAGAAGCCAAGCAGAAGACAGATGAATCCCATACAACCAAAACAAAAAGAAACAGGAACCGTGAGATGTAAACTGAAAAAACAAAAGGAGATTTAAGAAGCCAACAGAACTGTTCAACACCTAAATGCCTGTTTTTTTTTACTGAAATAGCCACTAACTAATGATTAAAGGTTCTGATTTTATCCACTAAGGAATATCACATGTACTGTTGGTAATTGGCTTGACACCTAGGTTGACTCATGGTCTTACAAAGGATTTTACCAATCCGGAAACTCAATACACCAAGGTGCTTCTATAACCAAGTGACAAAGTTGGATCACATGACATGCCGGTTGCAGTTCCATGTATTTCATGATCACATGACATGTAAATGCCAAAAAAGTTAAGAAAAAACAAAAACTATATAAAAAATCTCACAAATCATAACACCATAAGTTTCATATCCACAGCCTAGAATCTTAGACTAAAAGGACCGCTGGACAGATGTAGCAACTCCACATTTATAGGAAGATGACTTGAGAAAATAATGAAGCTCTTAAAGACATAGCATCTTGCTTCAATAAAAGCACGTACTTAAAAAAGAAAGATCAAAGCAGTGCTTATTCTCCGGGCTTGACAAAGATTGCCATTTCAATAGACTATATTGCAATTAAATATTATCTAAAATAGAAAGAAAAATGGTAATCAAGAATGAATAATAATAAGTTCCTATAGCGCCATGTACATTCCTGAGGCAGCACATACTTTGACAGTATGTAACAATAATGGCTTCATCCTCCCAAATAAACTCTGTAAAACCCATAACCTCCTTGCTCTAGATACCTACCACTACAATCTGACATCTGAGCTGTCATGCACATGGCTCCTGTGGCATGCAGGCATGTATCTCACCACTTCACACGAGGAAGGGTGAAAGGGAGAGAAACAAAACATGTATTAACAATGATGCAGGGCTAATAGTAAATACAACTCAGAATGTCTACAGTAACATTAATAAAAACAATTAAAAGAACTTCATTTAACATATCGAAAGTATGAAGAGCTAGTTAGTCTTCAAAAAAATCTTATAGCTGGGCACATGGGTTAAACTACAGGTTGCAACCCAAAATGGATTGCAGATTGCCACTTTTGGGTCACGTATTTAATGGGAATGGGTTGAGTACAGTATGCAGAGTTTCTCAAGATAGATTGTCGGGTGTTGTTTAAGAAATCATCATTGCTCTGCCATGATGTTAGCTGTGATTCTCTAAAGGAGATCCATCCCCTACTAAAGCCATTGGAAGCAATTCTCTAAGGCAGATTCCCACTGCTATGACTGTCACTGCTGATTTTCCAAGGGGACTGAGTCTCAAAGACATTATGAAGGGTGAAACTGGGTCACAAGAGAAAAAGGTGGACAAAAGAATCCCTGTTATATGAAGATCAATATGCTCCAGAATTACAGAGTGATTAAGAATAGTCTAAAGCTTTGCTTGCCTCAGCTGGAGTGTCCAAAAAACTTTAGACCCCCCAAAACAGACCTTGAGATAAGTAGGAATAAACAAAAAAAAGTTGACCCATATTTTTATTGTCCTCTTTTGCAGTAATTGGCTATTTTAGCACTAAAATATTAATTAAAATTAATTCTATATGCTTCAAAATGAAGTATTGGAATGTATGTGCCTAACATACTACATACTGGCTTTCTTGATAATCTTTAAATCAACTTATCATTCACAAAGGCATCCTCTCTCTCCCTCTTGAGCAGTGTTTGTTTCTTAAACCATTTATTGTCGTGAGACTTCTCTGATTGGGTAGTGCTGAGTCAAGAATTACAGTTCAATGTGAAAGGGTTTGCGTAAAGCCTTGCAATGGGTCACTACTTGCTGGGCTGAAGCAAGTCAATGGGTGGCAGCAGTTGTCCAAGGGGCCCAGGATGATATTCAGTGGCAATTCCCCCAGTGGGGATGGACAATGTTTGGGGGAATGGCATGATCAAATGCTGTATCGCGGCAGTTATGTGTTGCACAGATAACCATTAGGCAAAATGGGTTGTGAAAAAAAATTAAGAAGATTAAGAACCACTTCTCTAGAGAGCTGAACAGAGGGGAGACCTGAAAAGCTACAGAAAAAGGAGAAAGCGGGTACACCTTTACTTCAGAACCAATAATGCCAAATAATCTTTTATTATGGCAATGATGGCCATCCACCTCTTTAAATTTTGCCATTAATGGATCCACTTTCTTGTTGATGCTAGTGATCTCCTTAATATGGTATCAGCCAAGGTCAAGATTTTTTTATTTGTTCATGTTTACACAGAAAATTTGAAATGGGCTTCCTCATCTGTACCCACTAACAGACAGAAATAAACCACATTGATACAAAGAGGTGTTCTGAAACATTTGACAAAGACATGTTTTTGAAACATCTTAAAGTCAGATTTCAATGCATTCACATTAGCCTGAAGTGTGGCGTGATACTGCAGGATGGTGCCATGTAAAGATGACTTTGTAAGTGGACTGGAAAGTGAAGTATGGGAACTTCTCCGTGAAGAAATTATAATATAAAGGAGCATGGTAAGTCATAGCTTGTGTTCTCTTTTAACTCTTTTAGGTGACAAGAGCAGTTAGTTATTGAGCAAACAATGGAGAGGGTTCAAGCAGAAGCAGTGTTAAGCAGCCATTAACGGCACACATCATGCGAACTTGTTACTGACATCTCTAATTTGGCCTGATTTGAGAGTGTATATTGTAAGCACATAAGCGTGCTTTTTGTTTCATCCAGGCCCGGTTAACACTTTTCAGAGATGGCTGGGGGGGCAACCCGGCCGGGACGCCCAGGAGGACCGGAAGAGGGCTCATGCCTTCTCCAGACCACGTGGGGGTGACTGCCTGTGGAGCCCTGGACCTCAGCACTTGCACTTGAAGTGGAAGATTGCCGGGAAGCACCTGGAGCACATCCGGGTAATTATAAAAGGGGCCGCCTCCCTTCATTCAGTGACTTGAGTCGGGTGGAAGTAGGACGACGTATGGAAGGAGGCAAGGAGGCGGCCTGAAGAATGTAAGGCATTGGACTGGTGACCTGGACTTTAGGGGACTTTGGGGTTGTGTGGCACTTGTTGTATATAGCGAAGTATGAATAAACGTGTGTTGGGTGACATTGACGTGTCTGCCTGTCTGTGTCCGGGCCGGCTGCCACACACCCTATGGCTGTTGTTTTTAGGAGTGGCTCCTGTCCCATATCAACATGAAAAGCATGGTCCTCACATTCTTGAGCTGGATTTAGTGGGAAAGGCAATTAGATTGGTGGATGGATGGAAAAACTGACTTAAGGACAGATACCAGGAAATATTCCTGTGCAGGTTACCGGTGTATGCATTTCCTCACCAAGTCATTGTGAGCCAGACTCTAGCCTCCACTGAAGCAAAACAGATGTCTTAAGAAGTAAAACTGGAAATTAATTAATAACAGACATGGGAAAACATACAAACTCTTTACAGGCAGGGCCTTTTTTCGGCATTCAAATCAGTGCTCCTAGAATATTAATGCACAAGTGCTACAAAATATGCCACTGTGCAGTAGAAAAAATACTATTCTGGATACTATCTTTTTGATCAAATCTTTCAACTGTATCATGATGAATGTGCATTCTATGTATTCAGTGAACAACATATCTAGAAGCAAGTGTACATGTAATCTATAAAAAAGTAAAGATTTTAATGGTTTGCTAAGTAATGAAGCACCAAATAAAGACTTAAGAATGACAGTTATATGTTATCTCTGGTCTCATATTTTTATTTTACAATATGACAATAATAGAGGTATTGTTTTTTTTTCCCAGAATTTTTATTTTGCATAAAATCATCGGAGTGTGGAAAATTTCAATTACTGTGAAATGAAATTACATTACAATAGGAACAGCAAATCATGTTGTTTATGCCCTTAGACTGGAAGGGGGCAATTCAATACACTTTTCCAATTAAAAAAGGCTAACATTTAAATCTGACTTTTAAACTTAAAATGCATAAAATTCATTGATTTACAATGGTAGAAATGTAGCAAAGATGTTTCATAAGCAAATTCATCCAAGCAATAAACCACAATGGTATAAGAAGTCTGCTTCAACTTGTTGCTGCTCACAAAAGACTAACAAAACTCCAATTTACTCATAGCCTGAAGGGAGACACAGGTGTTGCTTTTCAGAATTGCTCTTTTACAGCAGGTAGCTGTGTTCACTTTAACCATTACCACCTGTGGCTGTGTTCCGGAAGGACTGTGTCATAGGGATTGAGAGGTTTGTGACTTTTGGTATCGGGAATACATGCTCAGCTGTCTTATTACAAATCAATTAAATTGCAATGAGATGATTAAATGTTTCGCAAAGCATGCGTAATGCATAAAAAGTGCAGTGTCACTGACTTAATTAAAGTAAAGAAATAATAAGCATGGAACTTAGCCTAAAGGCATTGTATAGCAGAGTAAATTAGAAGAAACGTATTATAATTTTCACAGGTATAATGAAGCTCACATGCCATTTGGGGAATTAAGGAAGCTCCCTGGCATCCTTTGAGGAGCAGTTTAAAAAAAACAAAACACTTGTTTGTTTCATGAAGAAAAGGTGAAGTAATACAGTATGCGCTACAATAATACAAAATGTAAAATGTGGTATTTATTAAAAAAGGAAAACTTGGAAGTTAGTTGTAACGTATATGTATGGACTTTATTTGGCATGTTGCTTGTTTTATATATCCGTCTATACATTTTCTGAAACTCAATTTCTCATTACATGAGTTCAGGAATCTGGAATCTATATCAGCAACACTGGAAGGAAATAAGTATCCAAACCAGCAAGACATCCTAATTCATTGCTGGATCAACTTACTCATGCACAGACATAACCCCACTCATTCTGGGTCAATTATAAATTATGAATTAATTTGTTATGTATGTCTTTGGGATGTATAAGGAAATTGATATAGACACATGGTATGCATACCTTTCATAGACAGGGACTAAGTCAGGACTCAAACCCAGTTCCTTGTAGCTGTAAGGAATGGAACTAACATACCATCCCAGTGGCACCACACACAATTTAGATTGTTAGGCACACCTACATAATTTTGGGTTGGCCCCTTCCCTCCCTCAACTAGTTGTCATAAGTGTAGTGTATTCTTGCTAGTCTATGACTACTCCACTGACCCAAACAACATAACATAATATTTTATAACTTTCTCAAGTCTGATAAATCCAAGCCAGTGTTATGGGGGCAGGAACCAAACCCTCTGTGCAGCAGAAATCCATATTAGTATCCATTCGCACACAAAGTCACAACAACACACGGCCAATTTAGAACCACCTATTAACCCAATAGCTGTCCTTGAATTATGAGTAGAAAATGCATGCAGAAATGGTTAGATGTCCAAACTCCACACAGCTACCATACAAGGAAAGTTCAGCCTCAGGTTTTTGGATCTTGCAGACAGAAGTGTAAACCACTTCACCTCCATGCTCTCCATTATCTTCAGTAGGTATTGAATGTCAGCAGAACTATTCTGAATAGCTTATCCAATTGTATATTGACAATGCTTGATTATGTTAAGATTTCATTAAACTAAATTCATGGTTATACATGTTTTCCTGGAATGGTTGTGTCTTAGACCATTTGTGTTCTATACTTCATGCTGAAAAGGTCAATTTAAGATGCATTCAGAGAGGTTGCCAAACTCTTACGTAGTAAATATCCAAAAAATCTGTATATGACCCCAGACAGATGGGTTAGTGGGGTATCTCAGTCAAACAGTAAAACAAATGAAAAGAAAGTCATATAAGAGGACAGGAGATACTGGGGCGAGTTTATTCCCTTGCTTCTGTTGTCTTTTTGGGAGCTCCCTCAGGCCAGTTACTTTATGGGAGTAAACCTTGTGGACAACATGATATTCTTAAGGAGGGTTAGGAATCATAAAGCTTGTCCTCAGTGAACATTATTGAATACATCACTCAGTTGCGTGAAAGGTCTGCCAAGGTAGCAATCTTTTTGAAAAGCATGCACAAAGAGAACAGTCAAAGTTGTATACAGTTGTTTTGAGTCAGAAATCAAGTAATGGTACTGATTCCGAGTATTTACTCATAGTTATTAATGCATTAGCTTATAGTCCCCACAAAATTAAGGAGCAATATCATTTGGTAGATTTACTTAGTTATCCAAGCTTCCAACACGTCTGTCATGTCAAATTTGTTACAGTTGTGGAAGGATTGGATTGCTGCAGCATCCTCCTCCGTAACAGGTAGATCACTCTTTTTAAAGACGATTCATCTAAGTTTTGGTAGAAGCTTGTTCCCCATGCAAAAGAGACAGTTGAAAGCTACTACCTTGTCAGTTTGGGAAATAGTAGATATCAAGTAAGGCCTGATGTCACTAGCTGTTCATAACATCAGTATAGCCTCACAGAGCCAAAAAAGGCTGAGGGGGGTCATAGAAGAAATTTTTAGCCTGTATTGTGTTAGTGCCAAAAGCTGTTCGTAGATGGCAATTTTGTAATGATTGTCGATGCCTCAAACAAGTCTCCTGATTTGTTGCTTATCTCATGCCAAAAAGTGGATGATCTTTTGAATGGCTGGGAGAAGCTGTGACCCGACATTTGTGCGATAGACATATGTGCGCCGACAAAATAGTGGCAATTAAAACGCGCCGTCAAAATCGCGCCGACAAAATCGCGAAAGTTTCATTAAATATGAATTACTAGTTTAAAGCATATATAATAATGTTTATTTTAGAAGTCAATATTATGAGACGCGGCATGCCATCAGCACGGCACGCAGATAGTCCTTAAGATCACGCCCTGCATATGTAGGAAGAATTGCAGCAAGGGCGTCCCACTCTCTTGGCCTCGCTCGCGATTTTGTCGTGGCGATTTTGTCGCCGCACATTTGTCGAAAACCAGTTAGTGGGTTTGTCGGCGCTAATTTGTCCGTCGCGGTTTTGTCGGGGTGCATATGTCTATCACGATTTTGTCGGTGAACTGGGAGAAGCACAGTATTTGTCCATTCTGATATGACAAAGAGTTATTAGCAGATTCCCTAAAACAGTTTTTGCGAAAGAATACAACATGCTTACCTCCTCTAGTGGACATTCACATTATGGAGTCCTCTTATATGGACTGCATCAGGTAGTGGCGACTCTTGAATGCATGGTGGACAAACTGCTACACCCCCATAATTCCTATAGTGCTGCCTATCTAAATGACATAGTCATCTATTCCAGCATGTGGAAGAAACACCTGATGCATGTTTTGGCTGTGCTCCATGCCATTCATCACAATGACATAGGTATTATTCTAAAAGACATTATTTTGGGTTTATCAAGAGTAAATATTTGGTTTACATGACTGGCAGAGACAAGGTTAAATCAAAATGCTCCAAAGTTGCTGCCATTTCAGACTGTCTATTGCCAAAAGTCAAAAGACAAGTGCAAGCTTTATTGGGTCTCATGGGGTAGTACTGGGCGACACGGTGGCACAGTGGGTAGCACTACTGCCTTGCAGTTAGAAGACCTAGGTTCGCTTCCTGGGTCCTCCCTGCGTGGAGTTTGCATGTTCTCCTCGTATCTGCGTGGGTTTCCTCCCAAAGTACAAAAACATGCAAGTTAGGTGCACTGGCGAACCTGAATTGTCCCTAGTATGTGCTTGGTGTGTGTGTGTGTGCGCCACAGAGCCCAACAGGGATGAACTCCGGTATTCCAAGAAAGTGGCCTGGGGGGCTGACACCAAGTGTTCCGGGGGATGTAGTTTGCATCCCATGGCTGCTCTGCCGGATCCAGTGTCAAAGGGGTGTCTGGGCCGGGCATTGGTCCTAGCCATCCGCCACACCAAATATACAGTACAGAGTATATGTGGTATACCTCAACAACTGTTCTTCACTATAAAAGGTAGTGCATAAAATCATATTGTCAGACAGAAAGTTTAAATCAACAATAGAACAACCTGATGTAAAAAACACACACAGCAGGTTTTCAAATTGAAAAGAACTTTTAGTATAATTATTAGGAGAACAGCCTAGCAGCAAAACATAAGTGTATGTTTGTGTGTGTGTGAGACAGAAGACCTGATTAAAACTTGACTTTACGTGCTTGGGCCTTAGCAGGCATCTCCACTGAACTGAGTTTTACTCTCACTTCCAAAAAGACAGCAACAAAAGCACACCACACAGTAATTTTTCTCACTGTACACCACCCATGATCTACTTATTCTTTCTCCATTTTTCATTTGTACATAATAATTAGCATTAGTAAATCAGTGCCCATCATTATTTATAGGGTAAACTTTATTTTTCATCTGAATTAACCACTTCTCACCAGTGATCAGCAGACTTTATCTTATAGCTGTTTTCACCAGAGAGTGAGGTTGTCATTTATAATATAACTTAAAAAAAAAAAAAAAAGTTTCTTGGTGGAGGGGAAGAGGCTCACCAACATTTTCTCCTGTTTTTTCAATGTTGCTGTGGTGAGGGGTACCAGCAATGCTATCGTTTTCATATTCCTCTGCATCTGAGACTTCACATCCACCTCTAGTGCTAACAGATTGTGAGCCAGACTCAGGAAGAGACCAGTTTCTAGATCTTCTCTATAAATGTCTTCATTTCTTCTTTTTTTTTGTTTGTAAGAGGGATGACTTTGACTGTTCCTTAACAAAACTGTTTTTGTTATATGGTGTAATGGAGTTATATTTTGTAACGTGTGAAAACTAACTTTTAAAAATAAACAATTTCATTTTGTAGTTGAAAGCCTGTGCTATTAGCCTTTAGATTTCAACACTTAGCTTATGTGGTTGTTTCTCGAGGACTTGCAAATTTTTCAGAACTATTCAAACCAACAGGGTCCAGGCATGATCTAATAATCCACTTTTCCCACTAGGAAGGGGTAAGGTGCATTCAAACAAGTACTAAATATGTGCTTTTGTTTCATTTTATTATTAATAAATCCAGAAAATGTATAATAATCACCAGTTCATGTGTAACTTTCATTGACAATTAGGTCTTTTGGGGGCCCCTTTCTAGCGCTAGGCCCTCAGTGGCTGCTTTCCTTGCATATATGTTAAGTCCGCTGCACTGCATTCTTAATTTAAAAATTTTGTCTGTTCCATCTTGGACAGACACACATCAATGACATCTGAATAAATGTGTGTATCAATTAAGGATAGCATAATCAAAGGTATTCATAAACCACTTAATAATGTACAGCTGAATGTACTAGGCATAAAACTATATAAATGCTTCATTGAAGTGTAAAAGGAGGAAGATGATACAGTAATAACCTAAAGACTGCTTCCATAAGTAAATTAATAAAAATAGCCATGAGGCAATACAGTGATTCCATCAGGTTTTTAAAGTTAAAACAGAATATTGCTCTGCTGAAATGCTGTATCAGGCTCAAAGAGAGTGAGTAATAAACACTCTTTAAAAAAAATCATTTTTATCAATGTCAATCTTTCCTGAAGCTGTGGTTACTGTATCTATCTTTAAATCATCTCACACAGATCAAGCATCTAAGGGTATATTTTTTATTATAGTGACAAATAAGACTGTGACACTAATTCATGATTTTATTATTGCTGTGGGAATAAAATTTTATGAATGAAAAAAGAATTTAGTGAATTTATCTAAGTCAAGAAGGAAAGAGTGTAGGAAGGAAGCTCTAACCAATTAACTATGTGAAAAATGTATTCATTCACCCTACATGGAAAATATGGACATTGCACAAAAATGTGTATGAAAACAGAAGTAAACCAGATATGCCATTTGGTGCTGCAGTATAGAAGCTTAGCTCTTTGTTCCATGCCATTAAATATTTTGGAAAATAATGATAGTAGTAAGTACTAATGAAAGTACTAATGATTTCAAAATATTGCACATTAATGGCAAAGTATTAATTATAAATATAAGACACGTGCCAACGGAACTCATTCTGTTATTTGCAGGCTCATGGCAACATAAATCCTATCCATGCATAATCTGAATAAGGCAGCAGTTCTTTGGGCTCTGAGAGGACAAAACACAGTGAGACACAAATGGATGTGATTTTGATTGACAGAGGTGTTGTGATGGGTTAACACCCAGAGAGGATGCATTTTTGATGTATCCATTATGGTAAGTTAAAAGTGTTTATTGAACAGCAAAAGTTATCATAATCAATTAAAAAAAGGTCAAAGCATTTATTTTAGGAAGAAAAAAAGAAAGAAGAAGAGAAAGGCACTAAAAACAATGGTATGTTATATCACAATATCATCATAAACATTTTTATGCTAGGTTTTTAGATGTATAATGGTAGTGCTAAATGAGAGTAGGACCAGTAGCAATTTAATATCATTTAATGTACAGAAGATGGATGTTGCAGTCAGTCTTTTAAAAAAGTCAGAAACAGCCCTTAGGAACCACAAGAAAATAGACTTTAAAGTTGTACAAACCCCAGTAAAGGACATATGTGATGGCAGTCCTATAGCAAAAAATAATGAGATGCACAAGTAGGACTTATATGAGTTTCCTGATAAATCAAGAGTTAAGTGGAAGATAAGTTTAGGTTTAGGCTTAGGGTTAGGCTACAACAACAACAAGTATTTATATAGCATGTTTTCATTCAAATGATGTAGCTCAAAGTGTTTTACAAGATGAAGAAAGACAAGTTTATAAAATAAAATAAGATTAAGCAATATTAAGTAACAAAGAATAAAGTAAGGTCCAATGGCCAGGAGGACAGAAAAAACAAAACAAAAGAAAAAACAAAATCAGCAGGGGTTCCGAGGCCACGAGACCTCCCAGCCCCCATTGGGCCTTCTACCTAATATAAATGATCTAAATCAGTCCTCATGATTTTCAGGCTTCACATAGAAGAATTAGATGATGATGGTCATGTGGACATCTGTCCTTTAATCCATCAATGTAGGGACTGCATGGTGCCTTGATCAGGTGGTGGTGGCACAAATTGCCACCACAGAAAACCAGTAATTGAACAGCAGAGAAAGTAAGTGTTAAAATGGATTGTGAAGCCATGATAAAAATGTTAACTAAATGCATATACAGAATATCAGGGTTATACTAAAATGAAATTATAAGAAAGCCATGTTAAAATAATGGGTGAAAGGTGTTCCGAAATACAGGAAGACGTAAACTTTGTAAACCAAAAGCAGTATTTTAAAGTCAATTCTGAATGGCACAGGTAACCAATGTAGTGTCATCAAAACTGAGGAGATGTGCTTGGATTTTCCTTTCCTAGTTAAGATTCTGGCAGCTGCATTCTGCTCTAGTTGTAACCAATTTATGTATTTTTTGGTTAGTCCTGAGAGGAGTGCATTAAAGTAATCTAGTCAACTAAAAATAAAAGCGTGAACTAATTTTTCAGCATCTTGCAAAGTTATAAGAGATCTAACTTTTGGTACATTTCTTAAGTGAAAAAATGCTGTCCTGGTAATCTGATTAATATGTGATTTAAAACTCAGTTCAGAGTCAATGATTACCCCTAAATTCTTTACCTCTGTCTTGACTTTTAAGCCTAATGGATCAAGTTTATTTATAATACCTTTACTATATCCATTTTTGCCTATCACTAAGATTTCTGTTTTCTCCTTATTTAGTTTGAGAAAATTACTACTCATCCATTCTGAAACACAAATAACACATTGGATCAGTGAACCAAGAGAGTTGGGGTCATCAGGCGCTATTGATAAATACAGTTGAGTATCATCAACATAGCTGTGGTAGCTCAAGTTATGCCTTGAGATAATCTGACCTAATGGAAACATTTAGATTGAGACAAGCAGTGGGCCCAGGATAGATCCTTGTTGAAAACCATATAGATTATCATGTGGATTTGAAGTATAATTACCATAACTAACAAAGAATGTTCTACCTGTTAAGTAGGCCACCCACTGACTAATGTGATTTATAAGAATTTTGTGATCAGTGGTATCAAATGCTGCACTCTGATCTAAGAGGATGAGAATAGGTAAATGGCCTCTATCTGCATTAACCAGCAAGTCATTTACTACTTTAACGAGTGCAGTTTCTGTACTGTGATTTGCTCTAAAACCTGACTGAAACTTGTCAAGAATAGAATGTTTATTTAAGTGATCATGACTGTCTTGTCTTGTATTCTACTTAAGAAAGGCAGGTTAGAGTCTAAAATTGTCAAAAACACAGAAGTCAAGATTATTTTTCTTGAGCAGGGGTTTAACAATAGCAGTCTTAAGACAGTCTTGGAAGACTCCCGTATCTAATGATGAATTTACAAGCACACTATCATTTAGCACATTTCTTTGAAAAATCTCAGTTGAGAAATTATTCATTATTATTATTAATTCTGTGAGTAAAAAAAATAGCAAAAGCATCACAAGTTTCACTAGAAGTTTTTTGGAGGTATTTCATTGAATGACCCAGGTTTAGCAAACGATTAATAGTAGAAAATAAAACTCAAGGATTACTAGTATTGTTATTTATAATATTAGAGAAGTAGCACAGCCTCTCAAGACAGACTATGTTGTTGTAGTATTTTAGCCTTCAATATTTCATAGTGGACATTCAATTTAGTTTTTCTCCATTTACACAGCATCTCTCAGCATGTTCTCTTTAATTCAGACACTATTTGGGTCTTCCATGGTGTAACAGTGCTGGAGTATTTTTTAACTCTTTTCAAGAGTGACTATGTCAGCGGCATCTCTCACTTTAGCATTAAAATTTTCCACCTTACTATTTATGTTATTATCACTATTGTAGCAAGCACTACAAACTGACTGGTTGCTTACAATGTTAATCAAAGAAGCGTTTTTTTTTTTTTATTTATCAGTATTTCTGTATTAAATGGTCTGATAAACCGATATCCATGATCTGCCTCACATTCACTTTTAATCCTTTAGTAATCACTATATATGACTAACATTCTGGCTCAGATCAAAGGTGAGAAGGATATTCATGAATTCTTTTGCTTTCGGGCCACACTGATTATCGATATGAAAATTAAAGTCGCCAACTATTAGGAACCTGTCATAGTTAGTTATTATAATTGACACTAAGTCTGACAAATCCTCAAAGAAAGTCACATTATATTTAGGAGGTCTATACACGGACAATATTAGAGACTGAGAAACTCCTTGAATAACAACGGAAAGATACTCAAAAGACTAAAGGTGACATCTTTACATTTTAACTGACTCTAATAAATATTTGCTAAACCACTTCCTTTCTTACCTTGACAATCCACATGAGTAAAGCTGTAATTTGGAGGTGCAGATTCAATTAAAACAGCTGCACAATCAGAGCTAAGCCACATTTCACCTAATGTAAGAAAGTTGATTTTCCTATCATTAATAAGATTGTTGATGGAAAAGTTCTTGTTGGTTAATGCTCTAACATTTAATAAGGCCATATTGAAGGTCTTGGAAGAGAAGAACTGAACTGGCGGAGTGTTACAACTATTCAAAATGGAAATTAAGTTATTCGTATTAATGTTGCTTTGTGTGGATTTTTCATTTAATAAATAGTCTATCATAAAATTACAAAGAAACTTAGTCATAAGTGGGGGGCAAACACGAATGCCTCTCACCAAAATAACCCTAAATTATATTGCTTTGCCTAAATTACAAATAAAGACATACAAAACATTTATCAAGTTATATGCAAAATCTCACATCACAACACTCCACCCCGATGAATGTTTTGTACAATGTCTTTATAAACAATGTCTTTAAATTGATTAAAGAGTCTGATGCATAACTTGTGCATTGATTGGCAGTATTTGCTCTCCCAGTGTTAAAAGTTGTCCATGACCATTTGTCCATTACATAAGCTTCTTTATTTCATAGAAAATCTTAAGAACCTGGAAGCGCTCCTGATGACTTGTATCTGCTCCAGCTTGCTTCAACTGTTTCTTTAGCATTCTGCAGTCTTCATATGTCATCAGATCTGGTGGTTTAAAATGAGACAAGTCTACACCTTCCACTAAACTAGCCGTACTGCAATTTAAGTGTATTGTGAATTACTTGTTTTGTGGCTAAATGCTAATTAGACCCCTTTTTCAAACTATCTGTTTAAACATATGCAGCTGTACAATTAATATCAAAATTTGAAAGGTAACATACCACAGGTTCCAGTACAACCACTTCTGCCCAAGTGAGAGCACATGTGCCACTGCATAAACTGTTCACAAACCAACATCTGTGGCCCCTCTTCACACATTTGGGGTTGATTTAGTTGCCTCTTGTGCTTTTCTACCCATGGTGCAACTCTTGACTGCCATCAACCTTTACCAGTATAGGCTGGCATCACCACCATGAGACATTAAAGCTATGCAACTCATCATTCCCCATGTAGGCTACCCCTAGAGTTGTTTGCTCACCATATGCGTACTCGCTGTGCTAAACACCTTGGTTCAAAATTGGCCCACTGATCCTGTGCTTGTACCACAGCTGACAACCTCAGCAGGGCTTCTGTATTTTCCCAATTAAAACTATACCTAAACTTCGGAACCCATATGTCTTGCAAATGTACCAGCTGCACCTGCTTTCCTGAAAAGTTCACCAATTTGCTCAGTATACCGCTCTTTAATAATAGTATTAATTATATTAATTATTCCACTTTACTAATTAATACCCAGAATGTATACTTTATGAGCCCAAAATTAATCCCCTTATTTTGGTGTTCCTAACTGGTTTGTTCAGTTTCCACCCCTTGGAATACAAATTTGCTGCAGTAATGAACAAACCTTTCCTTTTAAACTATAGATATTGTGACTAGCCTTATTATTGCATCACTTGTGGACTTGTTACTCAGTTAAACCCCAGTAAGTGCTCTTTCCTTGCTGTCTCTTCAGTTCTTCTTCATGTCTTTGTCTTTGTCTTTAGTCTTTGCTTGTTGTCTTTTCCTCTTTCTTTTTTTTTTTATTCCGCTATGTAGACAGGTCTTAAAATGGAAGGTGACAAAGCAGATTCTGACCATCTCATTTTTTTGGTTTGCCAACCTGGTGCCAACACTCAAACTTTGCTTTTAGGCATTCATTGGAACAGTTTGGCCACACTGCCGCTCTGCTCCAATGTGCTAATGGTAACCCAATCTCCTGCATGGATTTTACTCTGCTAATTGCCTTCACTATTTTTTACCTGCATCAACCCAAAGTCCAAAAAACCTTACAATAGAAGTAGCACTTTTACAAAAGGCCAAAAAATTGAAATAACTATTTTCCCTTTCCTGTCTTCCTGCACTACTCTTCTATTTTTTTCATTGCCTGTGTGTCCTTATTTTATTGAATGGTAACTGCTACCTGAAAGTGTGGGCGAAAACCTCTACAGAATCCAAGTGCCAGATCCAGCATCTCTTCTAAAACTGACCTGTGCTCTTTACTAAAGACCAGCTCACTTTTCTCCATTTTATTGCATGGAGATTCATAGGCTGTCTTTTTAAACAACTGGTCAGTCAGGTTTCAGTCAGTCAGAATTACTGAACCTAAGTGTGTGTGTTTTTTAATTACTGCTGGCCCTAGCACAGCTGTTAGGACCCTCACACCCCTGTGCATTCCTGACTTGCTGGCTGAGCTTCCTGCTGCACAATCCCCATTCCTTTGTTCTTTGGCTTGTCCTGTTTCATTCAAACCAACTCCTAACTCCCACCCATGTTTTAGGGTTCCAGACCGATCTGGTTACTATTGCCCTAACTTTCACCACGGGTGGTTTACATTTCTTTTTTCCACTGCTTTCACTGCTTTCTACTTTATCAGTGAGTGTTCTACATGCTAACACTTCACAATTATCACACTAACTGTTACGTCTTTCAAAACTCTCACACAACATTCCATTCTCACTTTCATTCACTTTGCTATTTTCTTCCTTATCATGATCTTCCTTATTACCAATAATACAAGCTAGTAAACCTCTTATAACAGCAGCTGTGTTCTTTAAACCTGATCTCTGTTTTCTTGCTTTTAATCCTTCCAGCCACCTTCCATTTTGTGGCATGCTCAGCTCAGCTTCTGCTTTCTCTACCTGCACTACAGGTTTCCTAGCTTTAGCCTGCTTGCCTCTGCCACTCCACTGGAAGAAGGCTGACTTTAATATAAATTTAGGCATTTCTGAGTCTACAATTTTACTCTAATACAATTTGACAAATTCGTTATGGGTTGGCCTACTTTTGCCCCGTAAGCAAACATACACACACATACACAAAGATCCTAAACGAATAAGTACCGTATGAATGACGAATGCATGTCCCATCACTCCCTAGCACTTTAACCACTTAAATGCCATATAAATGACACATGCATCTTTCACCACTCCCTAGCACTTTAATTAGGGACTCACTACCGCCAGCACTAACAAACATGCAGGTGTCCTCTTGACACACATGAAGTCTCTACACTTTGTTGGTTATATTCCATTCAGCAACCAAACAATGTTTTACTTCCACCGCATTTATACACTGGGTGCCCTAAAATTCACATACATAAACAAACAAATATACATCAACAGTATTTGCAAACAGGGTGCAAAACATGGTTACCCCAAAAACCTGCCGACTACGCCAATTGTTTTATCTTGGTAAAGTAATATATATATTGCTCTACTTTCCCCTATTGTATTATTAATATGTAGCCATAGAATGCCTAATCTCACAGACTTACCACTGTTTACAAGGTATTATTGTATATAATACCTTATCCCCACCTTCCCTTCTATATCTACATATAACCTCAGGCAATTAGATGTAGTGAAAAGACAAAGCAGGAGTTAAGTTACACATAAAATAATGTATTACTGATAATATTCATAAATATTAACAAAATGCAAAGTACATTTTAATATTGGCAACCATACAACCTGATAATATGGTGATGTGTAATTCAGGTGGCACACAGACTTGTAGTTACTTAATGTCTCTAGTTAAGGCATCATTGGTGCACAGCTTTTAGCCACATGTCTGTTCAAAATGGCTGAAGCTGTGCTCTTCATTGTGTTGTCTTCAGTTCATGGTGTGATGGTCTTCTTCAGTTGTTAGCAAGAGAGATGTTTCTTCCATCATATGTTGGTTAGTAAGAGAGAGATTGTGAGGTTAAGCACATACATTTTTAGATGTTCTGTCCAACCCCTACAGCCAATAGGACATCATGGTACTTAAAAGGCCTCTGAGACAAGCCAATTCCAAAAAGCCATACCTCAGACCAATGGGGGAAATAGAACATCTTAACATCTGCCCCAAAACCATATGTTAACATAACCTGGCTTCCTTGAGGGTGTAGCAGAGAAATACTCATCAAACTGGTTTAAGACACAATCCCCAAATCCTGTCGTAAACGGCGGGGCAAACACGAATGCCTCTCACCAAAGTAACACTAAATTACATTGCTTTGCCTAAATTAGAAATAAAGACATACAAAACATTTATCAAGTTATATGCAAAATCTCACTTTACAACAAGTTTTAATAAAGTGAAAGGGTAATTTGTATGGTAACATACATTGCAGAGAGCTCACAAAGGAGTTGAAGAACTTGCCTGATTTTTCATGTAGAACATTGTATCACTTAAGCTTCTGACATTCATTCATGAAATGCAGCTTACAGAAATATATTCTAACCAGTGGACTGCCCTCAGAATTGCTTTTATACAGTACTTACAGTGACGGTAGCAGGAGAAGAGTGGAGCTCCTTTAAGCTCAAACACATTAAGACCTACCTAAGGTCCACCTTGACACAGGATAACTTTTGTGGTTTTTCTGTCATTAGCATCAACCATGTACTTTCTGGGAAAAACCTTATGGTGATGTCATAGATGACTTTACATCCACAAGATAAGGCACTGTCTTTATTGATTGCTTTCTTTATACTTTGCTGTGCATTATTTCTTCCTATTTCAGTGTTGTGTTATTATTTATTGTAAGGCAAAATACAGAGACTGCAGTCTAATAGTTGAAACATACTACTGCACTATTTATTTGTATTTGTTCTGAAAGATTTTGTTGCAGGGCGGCACGGTGGTGCAGTGGTAGCGCTGCTGCCTCGCAGTTAGCAGACCCGGGTTCGCTTCCTGGGTCTTTCCTGCGTGGAGTTTGCATGTTCTGCCCGTCTGTGTGGGTGTCCTCCGGGCACTCTGGTTTCCGTCCAAAGTCATGCAGGTTAGGTGGATTGGCGATTCTAAATTGGCCCTAGTGGGTGTGTTTGTGTGTGTCCTGCGGTGGGTTGGCACCCTGCCCGGGATTGGTTCCTGCCTTGTGCCCTGTATTGGCTGGGATTGGCACCAGCAGACTCCCATGTCCCTGTGTTCTGATTCAGCGGGTTGGATAATGGATGTATGGATGGATTTTGCTGCAGTTCACCAGGCACCAATTGCACAGTGTTCGAACATTCATGAGTACAATGTTTGCAATCTCACCTACAACACCAAATGACTCAAGACTGCCACTGCCTTTAAAGGTATAGTACTTGAAAAGTGAATATTCACAACAGGTGGATAAAGGTGGTATCACTTACTCAGATTTAGGCAATATAAGACTATGAAGAAGAGCAAATGAGAATTGAAATGGACATTTCACTTTTTTAAGATCTCCCTTCAGAAAGCTGTGGAATGGCATACTAAAACAGTTTACATATTTTTACCTTATTATGTTAATCTGTTTTTATTTAACCATTTCTTAGTTTTTTTTTATAATTGAATTGCATAAAATATTTACCCATTTAAGCAAATCCTTGAGTGCTTAAGGAAGGTAAAGAGTACATATATAAACTCTTGATACATATTATTAGGAGATCACTATGCAATGAGGAAATTCCAAAGAACTGGTCTATGGCAAATATTATCCAATTATATTAGAAGGGTGATTGGGCAGATTCAAACAACAAAAGGCCGGTAAGCTTAACATGACATTCATGTAAATTAATGAAAGGAATAATACAAGAAAAGATTGAGTAACACATGGCAAGAGCAGGAGTTTTACTGAAAAGTCAGAATGGGTTTGTGTTTTACTAGCATGCTGGAATTCTGTGAGGAAGAAACAAAACGATATGATCAAAGTGGAGCATATAATATTATTTATTTTGACTTTCAGATTGACTTTGATATGGTATCACCTGAGAGGTAACAAGCTGGTTAAGTTTGTAGGTGATGCCAAGCTAGGTGAATTGGCAGATAACTTTTAATTCATGGAAAAATTACAGAGAGACTTGGACAGCATACCAGCTTGGTCAGATTTGTGGCAAATGATATTTAATGTAGAAGAGCGATTAGGCTGATTCCAGGACTGCAGGGAATGAATGCTGACCTAATTCTTGTTGACATCTGGGTACTGGATTTTGTGTTTGAGTGAAATTTGATTAAAATTCAAAATAAGAGAGTTTTTTTCCCAAGAACCAGACAGATCCCTTAACAGTTTATTTTTTCCCCTTTATAACATTATTTTTTGCTACCCAGGAGCAAAAGTATGTTGTGAGTGAAGACTTTGTGCATTTCAGACCCACGTAGAGGTGAAGCGTTGGTAGCAGCAGACTTAGTACAGCTCAGCAGTAGGAAAGTAATTAAATAATTAATCATCTTCATTTCTGTTAATATGAGCGACATTCAAAAAGTTTCCACACTTTTTTTTTTTTAACTCTATTTATTAAGAATTTCAAAAACAAATTACAAACAGTTTTCTACCTAGTCACCTTCCATTGTGGTGCAATTTTCCCAAGGTCGTACCAACTTTTTAATGTCCAAGAACTACTCCTCCCGCCTTCACCATTTACAAACAAAATATAAAAGGGCAGAAACTTTTTTGAATGTCCCTTATACTAAGTAAGTGAAAACATTATTTAAAGAGCATATAATTAAGTGAATGGAGGAGGCATTTAAGCAGTTATTGGATTGACAGTTGGATTGGGTTAGAACAAAAAAGGAATCGGCGAAGAGACTATTATTTAATCAAACAGACAGGTGTAAAGCAAAGTCTATTAAAAGATAAAAACACATTTGCCAAGAAGTTTAAAGTGCATGAGCAACAGTTAGAAGAAATCTTGTAGTAGTTGTTTTTGTTTGAGGTTAAGGTTAACATAGAGGTTAGGAAGTAATTGTAAATCCAAAAGCATTTGATACTTAAATAAATATCTTCCTCCAAAATGGTTTTAATTTAAGAGGATCATTTCTGAAGAGAAGTCTCAAGTTAATATATTCAGTGTAAATATGTATGTCACTGTCATTCATACATAATGTGTCTTTTTCACATTATAATCTTCTACCCCCAGTTGCGACCAGAATATTAGTAAAATCTGTAAATGTACAAAAGAAAAATTATTATTTATTGGAGTCAAAATCATGAAATTCTATAAATATGTAAAAGAAAAATATATTATTACTTAACGGAGCAAAAATCATGAAATATTTACTCTCTTACCGATTCCCATTAAAATGAAGTCCATATTTTAGTTTATAATTTAAAAATGGAATAAGAATCTGAAAATCTAATGATATCACATTAAAGTTTGACAAATTCTGAAAAGAATGATAATGTACCAAACATATATATGTAGGTTTTAAAATAAGCTCGATTTAAAGTGTGACAACAAAATGACACAAAAAGTCACATAAAATTGTTACACAAAATCTTTGCATTTTTAGGCTTAGGATTTTAAATATAGAGAGTAGAATCCATCAAAGTTTGGTCTTGTTTTGCATGAAGAGTTGCATATGGATTAGTAACATCCAAGTAAAACGTTTACTGTTTTTTCTACATGCAATAATAGTCACCAAATAAACATAAAACCTATACTATATCTGGTTGAACTTGTTTAATTTTGAAATGTAACATTTCCAGTTAGTTAGTCAAGAGTTGTAGTATGAAAGAGGTCATAAAAAGTTAAGAATGTAAGGAAGCTAAGGAAGAGATTGTTCTGCAACATTGCAGTACTGCCACATAATGCATTGTTCCTCTGTTACCTGTGCTGTTGTGTTGTTTCGTTCTTCCAATATGAGAAAGTAGAGAAGAGATTCATGACAGCCCTTCCTGTAATTGTTCCAGGGGAAGATGTTAAGGGTTACCATCAAATTGTGTTTGTTACCACTGTAAACCCTTTAAAAGGACTACAGAACTAGAAGGAAAGAGGAAAAGTCAACAATGAAAACCTACCTTGGAAGCCTATTTGCTCTAAAGCAAAATTGAAAGTTGCATTGGCAGAAAATTCTTCAGGGGACAAAAGAACGTCTGATTATCATTTTGGAGTGGTTTGCAGTGGGAAAGGTGGCCACTTCAAGTGGCACATTAAATATACAGCTTGGGCAGCGGGAGAATCACCCGTTCTATACAGTAGCTAATGGGACCTTCCATATGATAAACTCATTTTTTATGTTGGGTATAATGCCAGGTGCAGAAGCTTTCTCCTGCTTTGTTAGCTTTTCGCATATCACATTCACCACCGTCAACTTCTAAACCAGACTTTATTCTTGTTTTGAATGAACTGTTTATTTCTATAGGTTATCTGTAAAAATAGATCAAGCAATTGACTTATAGTGATATTGTGTTAATGGTTTTGTGGGATGTATGTTTTTTTGTTGAAATGTGTATTTTATGTTGTTTGTCTTCTCTTCAACTACTGAATGTTTTATTATAACAGTTAAAACTTTAATTAGCTTTTTTTTTTCTTATATTATCAAGAGGTTTCTTGTAGAGGGGTTGGAAGGACAAAGTATGGTGAAGTTGTTACTCTTTTTTAATCCATTTACCTCTGTGTTGTTAAGGAATAATAATAAATAATAATAATGAAGATGAAGAAGAACTCCAGAGTCAATGTAAAATGTACAGAGTGATGTAGGTAGAAGCTTCCCACAATATTGCTATTGCATGCAGTAGTAATTGTATTTTACCACACGGTGGCATTGCTCTCTTTACTGACTGCTTTGCCATCCAAGGGATTTCTGACACATCTGGTGTTAGTTATTAGTGAGCTTATTAACAGAACTGTTTAATAAGCAGAAATCTTCAAGGATCATTTAAAGCCTTTGGGAAAAATTATACCCTTGAAAAAATATTGACATGAGAACCCTGATATCAAGCTTTAGTCATTTTATAAATAGGCATGGTTAAAATTGGGTATGATTTTTTTTCAAATATCACCTTGTTTAGGCAAGCAAACTTATTGGGGGCCCTTTAGAGCTGAACTATTTAAAGGTATCAATGATGCTTTTTCCTTCTTTTTTAAAAAAAGATTGATCACTGATAGGCTCTGGCAGCTGGCACAGCAAGACTGACACTGCAATATACCATATAGTACCTAGGCATTCAAACTCACTAATAATATTAGGTAATGTATTTTACGGAAATTGTAAAAGAAAGTTACTCATTTGGGTAGGTTTGCAGAGATGAGCAGAACATTTTCAGGTAGGAAAAGTTTTGCTTTGTTCATCACTTTGTGCATTGCTTTGCCTGTATGGCAACTGCTTTATTGACTGCTCATATACATTTGCGACAATTCAGGAACTGAAAAGTATCATTCTTATAGCTAATGGAGGACATCAAATCACTCAAGTTTACATTGGCAGAAGCCCACATATAACTTTCCCATGCTGCTTTACTCTCGTGTGTACTCAGATTCACTTGTCTCTTTCCACTTAGTTTAACTTTTTTATCTCTTTTTATAGAAAACATGTATCAGATTGTTTGCTTAATTTTTAATTGAGATTTATGTATTCTTAAGTCACCAGTTAAACATAAGCTTTTTGTTAATATTTTAAAATATTTTGTTAAACATACATTTGTGAGCTTGTTCATTCCAATACAGGCTTGCTTAGGCTAAGAGCCTGTTCTGCCTGTTCTGGTAGATACAAGGCAGGAACCTACACTGAATAAATGTCAGAGCACTGCAGGCATAGTTTGAGCATAGGAGTATACTGAAAAACACCATCTTGGGCAATTGATAATGAAGACTGCAGTCTGAGAAGACTTTTTGCGTATTTCAAGTGTTTATTTTGAAACCTTGTTATTTTCATTTATACAAGGTTTGCCACAAGGTGCCAAAACACTTTGATAGTCTCTGTCTTGTTTCTTACAATATATATATATTTATATATAATAACAGCAAAAGGAGAAGAGTCAAATGAAGAGATGGGGACCACTGCAGTAACCCCATTTAATGATGTTAATGAAGTTTTGATTGTCTCAGGCAGCCTTTTGTAATGAATGCCTACTTCCGATGACCTCTTAGAATTTATAGTACACTCCTGTAAGAAACTTTGACAGAGCTGGAGAAAGTGAGATCACTCATCATCTGATTGGCTTCCTTCTGAATTGTAGGTGAAAGGGGAGAGGGTGTCAACAACAGCACCCCTTCTCTACTCAAGATGATATTGCTCACCTTTTTGGAGTTTAAAAGATGTGAACTAAGCACTTTTGGTTGACTATGTATATTCATATTTATATATGTGTATGTGTGTGTGTGTTTTTGTGATAGAGTATCTGCCAAATAATACAAAGAGTACACGCAAATGCAATCTGATTATTTGGATGGTTACCTACCAGGTAACGTTTTATAATTAATTATACATTGGTATATATGTACTGGTTTAAATACATAAGTTAGAACTGTAGTGATTTGAGATATTTAGATTGATTTAGATACTTCCTCTTGACTATTTGCATCTGTTCAGATATATGCATTGATATGAATAGGCTGACAGACAGGCATAATTATAACCGCCTAAGCTTAGCATCTCATTATCATTAAGTGATTGCTTAAACAATATTTTCATTACTTTACATATTTTATACAAGAACTGAAAACCCTACTAGACATATTTTATTTTGAAAGTCAAATTGGTTTGGGGTTTTTATTTGCAAACACATTATTTCATTACTGATCTCCACCTTCTTGCCCTGCTCTATTTCACCTCTGCTCCGTCCATCCACCCCTTTCACTATCTTCTCTATTCTGTCTCATTACAAATCTTTCTCATTAATTAACTTTTAATCTACTAACAAAATAGAATAGAAATGGTATTCAAAAGGTATTGAGTGTGATGTGATGGCACTATGCAGCCTGTATTGATTCACATTTTACTTAAGACGTAGGGAAATTAAAACTGAACACGCTAGATCATTAGAAGAAACTGAACACATTCAAAGAACTATGTTGATTTACTGTACTTCAGCTTAGTGCTTTGGCAGCTTTTTCTAACTCTACTTCACCTTATTTGTTATATGTTACTTGCCTCATGTAGTTTGTAGTAATTAGTTTTAAATGCCAAACAAAGACAACAAAATAGCGAGCCTATACAGAACACATAGCAAGTCCTTTGCTCACAATGTCCCAAATATAACAATAAATCTTCCACTCTACATGGCTTTTAAAGCTGATATTTCTGTAAAATAAAGCATGAAACAGTTCGTACAATAAACCAGAGGGAAGTAAAATCAAGGGGAACTCTGTTAACTGACATTGTCTCGTTTAACATTTACACCTGTGAATAAGGCGCTATATAAGCACCCGACCCAGCACAGATTCACACTGAGGCACGTATAAATTAAACTGAATTTTTTTTTTTATTTTCTTGTCAGCCGTGGGGAACGTCTTCCCTGTGTCCCACAGGCCCAACACAGTCCCAAACACTTAAACACAGTCCAAACACTCTTCCCCTGTGGGGCACGTCTTCCCCGTGAACCCCACAGGTATAACACAGTCCCAAAGCACCTTACTTTAAACACAGCAATCCTTCCGCTGGCACCACCACTTCTCTCAGGCAACCTCGTCCTCTTCCTCCCGACTCTGGCCCAGAGTGGTGGTTGCTGGCTCCTTTTATGGCCCTCCCGGGAGGGCTCCTGGTGCTTGCTCACCTGTTCCCAATTGCACTCCCGTGTGGGGCCGATGATTAAACCAGCTGGGCTTAACTATCTCTGCCTCGCCCCCTGGCGGCCATCCCGGGTCCCCACAGGGTTGGGGAGAACTCCATCTCCCATGAAACCCTGTGGGAAACTGAGGCATCATCAACCAGGGAGGCTGCCACCAAGCGTCCCGGGGGAGGTACTGAGAAGTCCATGGCTGCTCCCCCGGACCATATACAGCAGGGTCGTCCCGACCGGGCATGGGACCCGGCTGTCCATTTCACACCATGTTCCTAAGCATTTAACTTACCCTTCACTACTATGGCCACTGCTTAATAATAATTTGAGTGCACTTAAAATGGTCTTGGTTTGCATAGCATCCTAAGTAGTCAGATTAAACAAATTAATACGCGGAGAATTTCTACATACTAACTCCATTGTACATACCGATCCCAGTGTACAAATTACCCCAAGTCAAACTAACTTGATAATTTTCTTAAAATTTGCTGCCATTTATCAGAGTGATTTTTAATGTCACCTTTTCTTATTTTTAAATATATTTCCTCTGGTTCTGCTCTCCTCCTGTTTACTAATTATTCACTTTGCTACTTAATTAGGTTAGGATGGTTGGAGTTGACCTGGCAGATAAGACATGGGATTGGTGAAGTGCACTGTGCATGCAGTGTAGGCCACTCGCATCACTTCTCACTCTCTCTCTTTCTGTCACTCTGTCTCTCATTCACTCACTCACTTTGTCACACAGCTTTATGACCTGACAGCATGACCCACTATCCCAGATACACAA
>JANRMT010062854.1:81251522-81263481 GCA_026402145.1 Polypterus bichir lapradei
TCTATCTATCTATCTATCTATCTATCTATCTATCTATCTATCTATCTTTCTACTTGTCCAGTTTTGAAGTTCTATGATGTGACTCTACCTACTGCTGTGTTAGCTGATGCCAGCAGTTATGGCATAGGTGGTGTACTATTGCAACTGCATGAGAAAGACTGGAAACCGGTAGCATACTGCTCACTCAGTTTGTCTGAGGCAGAATCCAGATATGCCCAGATTGAGAAAGAATGTCTGGCGAGCATCTGGGCTTGTGAAAAATTTGAAAAGTACCTAATAGGCCTTGAAAACTTCAAGTTGGTAACAGATCACAAACCGTTAGTGCCTCTTATGAATAAGAAGGACTTAGACAGTGTTCCATTAAGATGTCAGAGACTACTTATGAGGCTAATGAGATTTAAACTGACAGCAGAATATTCTCCAGGAAACACTTTGGTAGTGGCTGATTTGTACCAAATTATGTTATGGTGGAGGGAATAAACGTAAAAATCCTATTTCATTTAACTTAATATTTGAGGTTGTTCATGTGCTGTGTTTGGGGGCCGTTTGTATATTCTTTCGGTCGAACAACTGCCAAAAAAGAAGAACAACTTAAAAAATAGATTTACTTCAGTAAAAAAACAAGTGAACTGCACCCAATAACACTAAATGATTTGCCTCAACTTAAAAATTGTGGGATCAATAAGCTAAAAAGCATTATATTGGTTCAGATTGAAAATATTAAGTGTAAATTATTCACATTTTTTTTTCAGTGTAGAAGGAAAGAGGAAAAGTCAACAATGAAAACCTACCTTGGAAACCAATTTGCTCTAAAGCAAAATTGAAAGTTGCATTGGCAGCAACTTCTTCATGGGACAAAAGAGCATCTGATTATCATTTTGGAGTGGTTTGCAGTGGGAAAGGTGTCCACCTCAAGTGGCACATTAAATATACAGCTAGCGCAGCGGGAGAATCACCCATTCTACACAGTGGCTAATGGGAGCTCCACAATGTTAAACTCAGTTTTTATGTTGGGTATAATGCCAGGTGCAGAAGCTTTCTCCTGCTTTGTTGGCTTTTCGCATATCACATTCCCACCGTCAACTTCTAAACCAGACTTTATTCTTGTTTTCAATGAACTGTTTATTTCTATAGGTTATCTGTAAAAATAGATCAAGCAATGGACTTATAGTGATATTGTGTTAATGGTTTTGTGGGATGTATGTTTTTTGTTGAATGTGTATTTTATGTTGTTTGTCTTCTCTTCAACTACTGAATGTTTCATTATAACAGTTAAAACTTTAATTAGCTTTTTTTTTTTTTTTTTCTTATATTATCAAAGGGTTTCTTGTAGAGGGGTTGGACAAAGTACAATGAAGTTGTTAATCTTTTTTGATCCATTTACCTCAACTTTAGCAGATAGAGAGGTGTAACTGGTCATGTAGGTGGCATGTTATACAAGATGGGGATATACAGTATGAGCAGGGATGCCCTTTAGTTTCACTCTATTAAACATTGCTGGACAGAAGGGAAAGCATAATTACTTTGTTTTAAACTGAACTAAATTACCCACTTGTACCATCTTTAATAAATGCAGTGATTCATAGCAAAAATGATTTAAATTAATTTACTTAATAAAAAAATAAGTATTATACATTATTGATGAGTTTCGAAATACTGGAAACAGTCATCCATTCTCCAACCCGCTATATCCTAACACAGGGTCACGGGGGTCTGCTGGAGCCAATCCCAGCCAGCACAGGGTGCAAGGCAGGAGCAAATCCCCTGGTAGGGCACACACACACACCAAGCACACACTAGGGGCAATTTAGGATCGCCAATGCACCTAACCTGCTTGCCTTTGGACTGTGGGAGGAAACTGGAGGAAACCCACGCAGACATGGGGAGAACATGCACACTCCACAAAGGTAGGACCCAGGAAGCGAACTCAGGTCTTCTTACTGCGAGGAGTATACTGGAAACATTGCACTGAAATATTAAATAAACTTCAAACAAAGTTGCTTTAGTAACAATAATAATATAATCTTTACTTTTACTAACTGTGTTATTAAGGAATAATCAAAAATAATAATACTGAAGATGAAGAAGAACTCCAGAGTCAATGTAAAATGTACAGAGTGATGTAGGTAGAAGCTTCCCACAATATTGCTCTTGCATGCAGTAGTAATGGTATTTTACCACAAGGTGACATTGCTCTCTTTATTGACTGCTTTGCCATCCTAGGGATTTCTGACACATCTGGTGTTAGTTATTAGTGAGCTTATTACCAGAACTGTTTAATTAGCAGAAATCTTCAAGGATCATTTAAAGTCTTTGGGAAAAATTATACCCTTGAAAATATATTGACATGAGAACCCTGATATCAAGCTTTAGTCATTTTATCAATAGACATGGTTAAGATGGGGTATGATTTTTTTTCAAATATCACCTTATTTAGGCAAGCAAACATTTACAATGATTTCCTTTTCTTATTACTAAGTATTCTGCATACATAATCATGACTTATTGGGGGCCCTTTAGAGCTGAACTATTTAAAGGTGTCAATGATGTTTTTCCTTCTTTTTTTAAAAAAAAGATTGATCACTGATAGGCTCTGGCAGCTGTTGGCACAGCAAGACTGACACTGCAATATACCATATAGTACCTAGGCATTCAAACTCACTAATAATATTAGGCAATGTATTTTACGGAAATTGTAAAAGAAAGTTACTCATTTGGGTAGGTTTGCAGAGATGAGCAGAACATTTTCAGGTAGGAAAAGTTTTGCTTTGTACATCACTTTGAGCATTGCATTGTCTGTATGGCAACTGCTTTATTGACTGCTCATATACATTTGCGACAATTCAGGAACTGAAAAGTATCATTCTTATAGCTAATGGATGGCATCAAATCATTCAAGTTTACATTGGCAGAAGCCCACATATAACTTTTCCATGCTGCTTTACTCTCGTGTGTACTCAGATTCTCTCTCTTTTCAGATAGTTTTACTGTTTTATCTCTTTTTATAGAAAACATGTATCAGATTGTTTGCTTCATTTCTAATTGAGATTTATGTGTTCTTAAGTCACCAGTTAGACATAAGCTTTTTGTTAATATTTTAAAATATTTTGTTAAACATACATTTGTGAGGTTGTTCATTCCAATACAGGCTTGCTTAGGCTAAGAGCCTGTTCTGCCTTTTCTGGTAGATACAAGGCAGGAACCTACACTGAATAAATGTCAGAGCACAGCAGGCATAGTTTTGAGCATAGGAGTATATTGAAAGACACAATCTTTGGCAATTGATAAGGAAGACTGCAGTCTGAGAAGACGTTTTTGCGTATTTCAAGTGTTTATTTTGAAACCTTGTTATTTTCATTTATACAAGGTTTGCCACAGGGTGCCAAAACACTTTGATAGTCTCTGTCTTGTTTCTTACAATATATATATATTTATATATAATAACAGCAAAAGGAGAAGAGTCAAATGAAGAGATGGGGCACCACTGCAGTAACCCCATTTAATGATATTAATGAAGTTTTGATTGTCTCAGGCAGCCTTTTGAAATGAATGCCTACTTCCGATGACCTCTTAGAATTTATAGTACACTCCTGTAAGAAACTTTGACAGAGCTGGAGAAAGTGAGATCACTCATCATCTGATTGGCTTCCTTCTGAATTGTAGGTGAAAGGGGAGAGGGTGTCAACAACAGCAACCCTTCTTTACTCAAGATAATATTGCTCACCTTTTCGGAGTTTAAAAGATGTGAACTAAGCACTTTTGGTTGACTATATATATTTATATTTATATTTATATATGTGTATGTGTGTGTGTGTGTGTGTGTGTGTGTTTTTGTGATAGAGTACCTGCCAAATAATACAAAGAGTACACGCAAATGCAGTCTGATTATTTGGATGGTTACCTACCAGGTAACGTTTTATAATTAATTATACATTGGTATATATGTACTGGTTTAAATACATAAGTTAGAACTGTAGTCTTTTGAGATATTTAGATTGAATTAGTTACTACCTCTTGACTATTTGCATCTGTTCAGATATATACATTGATATGAATAGACTGACAGGCAGGCATAGTTATAACCACCTAAGCTTAGCATCTCATTATCATTAAGTGATTGCTTAAACAATATTTTCATTACTTTATATATTTTATACAAGAACTGAAAACTCTACCAGACACATTTTATTTTGAAAGTCAAATTGGTTTGGGTTTTTTATTTGCAAACACATTATTTCATTACTGATCTCCACCTTCTTGCCCTGCTGTATCTCACCTCTGCTCCGTCCATCCACCCCTTTTACTATCTTCTCTATTCTGTCTCATTACAAATCTTTCTCATGAGCTAACTTTTAATTTACTAACAATATAGAATAGAAATGGTATTCAAAAGGTATTGAGTGTGATGTGATGGCACTATACAGTCTGTATTGATTCACATTTTACTTAAGACGTAAAATATGGGTTTCACATAAAATGCCTTAGGGAAATTAAAACTGAACATACTAGATCATTAGAAGAAACTGAACACATTCAAAGAACTATGTTGATTTACTGTACTTCAGCTTAGTGCTTTGGCAGCTTTTTCTAACTTTACTTCACCTTATTTGTTATATGTTACTTGCCCCATGTAGTTTGTAGTAATGTTTTAAATGCCAAACAAAGACAACAAAATAACGAGCCTATACAGAACACATAGCAAGTCCTTTGCTCACAATGTCCCAAATATAACAATAAATATTCCACTGTACATGGCTTTTAAAAGGTGGTATTTCTGTAAAATAAAGCATGAAACAGTTTGTACAATAAACCAGAGGGAAGTAAAATCAAGGGGAAGTCTGTTAACTGACATTGTCTCCTTTAACATTTACACCATGTTCCTAAGCATTTAACTTACCCTTCACCACTGTGGCCACTGCTTAATAATAATTTGAGTGCACTTAAAAATGGTCTTGGTTTGCATAGTATCCTAAGTAGTCAGATTAAACCAATTAATACGCGGAGAATTTCTACATACTAACTCCATTGTACATACTGATCCCAGTGTACAAATAACCCCAAGTCAAACTAACTTGATAATTTTCTTAACATTTGCTGCCACTTATCAGAATGATTTTTAATGTCACCTTTTCTTATTTTTAAATATATTTCCTCTGGTTCTTCTCTCGTCCTGTTTACTAATTATTCACTTTGCTACTTAATTAGGTTAGGATGGTTGGAATTGACCTGGCAGATAAGACATGGGATTGGTGAAGTGCACTGTGCATGCAGTGTAGGCCACTCACATCACTTCTCACTCTCTCTCTTTCTGTCACTCTGTCTCTCATTCACTCACTCACTTTGTCACACAGCTTTATGACCTGACAGCATGACCCACTATCCCAGATACACAATATTTTATTTTATGTTTATTTGTGTTTTTAAATGCCCCCAATGAAAGTTAATATTTCCAAAGCTGTGCCCCCTGATACTGTTCAATACATCCATAATATATCATACTTTTTATTCTTGTGTTTTCTGTTCCTTTTTCATTTTGCAAGCCATACCATAACAATAATAACTTTTGATTTTAATTTTCTTCAAGTTGTATGGGTTCTGTTCAAATTTGCTTGCAACCTTTTAGCTAGGTTTTATTTCCACAACCTACTACAGTATGAAAGAGTGGTTTCTTCCTTTACATATTCTCAAGATTCAGAAAATTGTTCATGTCTTCAAAATTAATGGAAAATAATCCTGAGTGAAGAGATAACCCACATTTTTAAATGAAGTTATTTAATGAAAAATGCCATTTGCAATAAAGGAATTTTTTCACTCATTAGATAGTTACTCCAGTTTGTACATCCCAAACATTTGTAAATTGGGCCTTTAAAAGTGACTACTCAATTTGATAAGACTAGTCTTCCATCCAAGGTTGATGAGAGGCTACAGTCAACTCTGATATGTGAAGGAAAAAGTGGGTTCAACAAAAGAATGGTTTATCTTTCAATATGTCCTATGATATCAGCAGACCTTGACCCATAAAGAGTGCTGGGGAGCCAGCAGACCCCCATTTAATCAAGAGAGGAAATGGGAAAAAGTGGACAAAATAAATAGCACACAAGGGTGCTGAAATATCAAAAGAAAAGTTCTGCTTCTGAGCGGTCCATCTCAGTCGCTGGTAGTCACCAAACTGATTGACTCCTTCTGGTCCTTGGTGGTTTTATAGAGCTGATTCCCAGAATTGGTGGGTCCTAATGACATGTATTAGGAAGTGACATCACTTGTGTTCCGGCCAATGTTCCCCTGAATTTTGGATGGAAAGAGAGGCTCTGTTAACAAGGGTGCCCCCTCTGAATTGCAGAGTGAATGCACACACACGCACAAGCACACATACACAATAGGGCCTTTGCACATGATATGTATGCAAACAAAAATGCTGCAAGTATATCAAAATAATTTACATCACAGAGTCAAATACTTCCTTTCAAATATTCCTTCTATTTGTAGAAGGTAAATTCGACAAAGGCTAGCCTAATACCAATCTCCAGTACTTTCTTTTTATGCCGGTGTTCCACAGGCACAGACTGAATGTAATCAGGATACCATACTTTGGTGCTACCTTGCTTTTCCTACTCCCTCACCTTTGAAAGTCCATCCATCCATCCATTATCCATCCCACTCTATCCTAACTACAGGGTCATGGGGGTCTACTGGAGCCAATCCCAGCCAGCACAGGGCGCAAGGCAGGAAACAAACCCCGAGCAGGGTGCCAGCCCACCACAGCCTCTGAAAGTCGTCTTATAACATAGACCCTCTTACGGCATTTTCTCGTTTTGCTTAATTCCTGGGCTTTTTTTTTCCTTGAAGGCATCTAGAAAGGATGCTAATATTAGAAAATAATGCATTAAAACAAGTACTATAACTACAGTACACTTTGAAACTAACTGGTTGTGATAATTGTATATAATAATGCACAGTAAATATACTGTATGAATTTTTTGATCATGATCATGTTATCCCTGAAATAAAAAATCACCAGCTGCTGTTCAGGCAGTCAGACGCTAGAGGTTGCTTTTACATAATAACACAAACTTCAGTTTCCTGGAGCTTGTGCCTGCACACTAAATAAGAAATGTAAGGATTGAATTTCAAAGCTTCCCATGGAAGAACAGAAGATATATAATTAAAAAGAAAGTGTATAATTACTGTGTATTAAAGGGATCTTTTTCAGAACAGACTGCATTTTTAATCTCAGGATCTGACTTTCTTTTTGTTTTATTTCACATATATTCTAATTATACAACTTATTTAAAAAAACTGAAAAATAGACCCACTTTCATTATTAAATGATTTCATCCTCTGCTGTTTCATTTTGAGATGAACATGCTAATACCAATCTCAAATCATCACATTATTAAAAGTCTACAGCCAGGAATGATGTGCTGTTCATTCAGATTAACAAGTATGCATTATAAGAATCTATACTAATAGAAGGCAAAGCCCTCACTGACTGACTGACTGACTGACTCACTCACTCACTCATCACTAATTCTACAACTTCCCATGTAGGTAGAAGGCTGAAATTTGGCAGGCTCCTTCCTTACAGCTTACTTACAAAAGTTAAGCAGGTTTCATTTCGAAATTCTACGCGTAACGGTCATAACGGTCGACAACATCCACCATGTTAAACTTTCTTATTTATGGCCCCATCTTCACGAAATTTGGTAGGTTTCTTCTCTGCACTAACTGAAACCGATGTACTTACTTATTTCGATGGTATGACGCCACTGTCTGCCGCCATATTGCACTTTCCAACGTCAGACTCACTGACTAACTCATCACTAATTCTCCAGCTTCCCGTGTAGGTAGAAGGCTGAAATTTGGTAGGCTCATTCCTTACAGCTTACTTATAAAAGTTAAGCAGGTTTCATTTCGAAATTCTACGCGTAACGGTCATAACGGTCGACAACGTCCGCCATGTTGAACTTTCTTATTTAAGGCCCCATCTTCACGTAATTTGGTAGGTGACTTTCCTGCGTTAAACGAAACCGATGTACATACTAATTTCAGTGCCCACCGTTGGCTGCCATATTGAACTTTCCAACGGTCTTTGTTACTTATGAGCCCATTTTCAAGAAACTTGGTACGCGGGTTCCCAACGCTAACTGAATCCTACTTACGTACATATATACGTCCATAGCCTGCAGCTCTGTTGCCGTGTGAGGCGGCTTTGGGTCCCCCATCCCAATGCCTCCCACATTGTTGGCTGCCTGCCTATATAAGGCCGTCTGTCGCTCCGGTCTCTTCATTCCCTTCCTTGCTTCGCCACAGGATTCACGTCTCCCTGCTGATAACTGTAGCCCTTTTTTTTAATCCACGGCTTCTCCGCTCTTTTATTTTTCATTTATTATGATTATAGTTATTGTGTAGGTATTTTAGACTTACTTTACATTGTTCAGGTATTCATTTCCTTTATCGTTCCAACCGTACCCCGATTAACATGTCTATTGAGGTGTTCACCATCGACCAAAGAACTGTCACTTACCGAGTGGTTTCCATGCCCGGAGATGGCAACAGCTTTTTCCATTCTCTGTGTTACATATTGCACGGCCATATCAGGCTCACTCTTGATATCCGGAGGAACATTGTGTCTTATGTATTGAATGACTGGGACAGGTTCAAGGTGTGGACTGATGACATTACAGGAGATAATTATACTACACGGGAGCACTATAAGAGTGAAGTGCTTAAGCCCTTCACTTATGGTTCTGCATGTGAGTTGATGGCTGCTGCTGAATTGTTCGGTTGTCGCTTTCAAGTGTACCGAAATGGCCAAATATTTTACACCTTTGGACAACCACCAATGCCTCTTAAACATCTTAGATTCACAGGTGACAGTAGTGGACACTTTGATGTTTATGAATGTTTAAACTCTCAAAAGCTGGATGCGAAGTTATCGATGAAACTGGTTGTATGCTTACAACGCTTGACAGATGCCGAATATCACTTCAACACAACAAGTCCTGCAAATACTGTCGTAATTGAAACAAACCACCAAACTCAAACCGATTATGACAGCAGCAATCCAAGTTGTGAGATTTGAGGCAAGATTGTGTTTGACATGGCCAACTGCATGTTGCATGCTCAAGAGTAAGTTCAGCACACAGCTTGGTCATATTACAACCGGAGGGCCGAACTGACAACGTGCTATACAAAGAGATCCTTAACAAATAATTATTGGTATTTTTTCCCTTAGTTTAAAAAGGTTTACTTTTCTTCTTAATAAAAATTTTAAGGCAGTACTTCGCCGCGGCGAAGCGCGGGTATTTTGCTAGTTATTACAATCAAAGGCAAATTATTTTAAAATTTGCTACATTAATACAAAATTATTTAGTCTGCTTTTCAGTATTTATGAAGTCTCAGCATTAAATGAATAAAACAATATTAAAGTTCCATGGTTTCGTTAATCAGGCAGCCTAGGCTAATACTTTTAATGATTATGTCTTAAGGGAATACACCTGAGATCCTTTTAGAACAAAAGATTTTTCCTGCTTTTTTTCTGCAAGGTGAACAAGTGTAATGTAATTGCATTAGCATCAGGTAAATTCATGCAGCTGTAAAATATAGCATCAAAACAATCCAAGTGGGTATAGTTAATCAATCTGTTAATTCTTCTTGAAGTAAATGCTTAAAAGTCCCATAGGCTTAAATGAATAACAGTAAGTAAAAAGACTAAAGAAGCTTATTACTAGACACCCACTAGGTGCAGTAATGCTACTTGATATCTCTCATATTGAGCACTTGCAAAAGACCCATGAAATAAATAAATATTTAAAAAAATATTTTTTATTTTTCAAAATAGTGATAAAATAATACACACACAAATTTATACAATATGCTGTATGTGCACATGTACACTTTTGTATTTACATAAATAATGCTGTTGTTATATTTTCTCCTTTTTATTTGCATAAATATATATGTAATGATGTATGGATAGCATCGGGCTTGTTTATGCTTCCCCATGCATTTCCCAAGGCGTGTAATATGTGGATGCTGTGATCTTGAGTTATAATTGTTTTTCTTTGCAATGCACTGGGTATGCAACAATCCATAAATGGGAAATAAACTCATAGGAAGGAGGAAATTAGGAGGCTACATGTTTGCTCTACATTTAGTTCAGCTAAGACTGAGTTTTGCATATCTACTGGGATTGAAGAACAGGCCCATTCTTATTTTAACAGCCTATCCCAGGGTGCATCTGGAAAATAACCCAATATACATGGGTCTAATGAAAAAAATTAATAAATAATAAGACAACACACTTTAACTAGTGCAAGGTCAGTATGTCTCAGGCTAAAATGTATCTTCTTGTTGCTTATTTCCTTTTTAACTCTGTGGCAGTAATGGCCACAAGTAAAAAAACAATAGCTGATTGCTCACTTCAGGGTCTCTATAATCTTTCTGGATTCTTAGAAGATGGAGACATTATAATTGGAGGACTGTTCCCAATGCATTATCGAGTACTGGTAAAAGATCTGTCATTTTTCTACAAACCTGCTACTTCAGAATGCCTGGGGTGAGTGGGTCTATTGCTACCCAAAAGGCTGCATTTGTACTTTTTTATTCAAATGCACACATTTCAAATATGAATACAAATTTGAATAAAATATTCTTATCTTTTTAATAATTTAATTACTTATGTAAAGGAAAAATAATTTTCTTTTAAATGGTTTTAACTGTCTTTTCATTTGCACAGCTCTCAGCTCTTTACTGCAGTCTGATAAGTGAATAACATCAAGCTAGCTAATTGCAAGGGGGGTGGGTGAAATCTGTTAAAAGCTCTTCATAAGCTTTACCTTTGAGCCAGGTTTCCAACAGAGTGATCTGTAAACAGAGGTAATGAACGCTGACAGGTTCAATATACCTTGAAATGGGAAATGAAGCTAAGTAAATGTTTAGCACCTAATTGTTCGACAGGCTTCTCATGCAGTTTACAGGTGCTGCTTTTATTCATGTTTACAAGTTGGTAATTAGGCATATGAAAGGAACATCCTTTACAATATTCTAATTTTAATGTTGTAATTGCAAGCCTTAAAAGATCTCAAATAATGTGCACATTTGACAAAAAAATAGAGTGAGTGCATGCAACTTGAATGGATCTCACTTCATTCAGTGACATGCAGTTAATAATAACAAAAGATTGACCCATTGCCTGGTGGCAGGGTGACATGGTGGCAGTGCTACTGCCTTGCAACAATGAAACTGGTGTTCATGTTTTGTGTGCTCCCTGCGTGGAGTTTGCATGTTCTTCCTCTGACTGCATGGGCTTCCTTTAGGTGTTGTGGTCTTCTACCACAATCCAAAGACACATAGGTTAGGGGAATTGGTGTTGCTAAATTGGCCTGTGTGTGTGTGTTTGCCCTGTAATGGACTGCCTTGCTCAGGAACTGCTGCTGCCTGATGGAAAGTCATATAGAATCCAGCTGCCCCACAACCCTCCATTGAATAAATGGCTGGATGACCCATTATTTGCTATGCAGTTGAGTATATGTGAATGTGCTCTGCGCTACACAGCCATGTCAGCACACACTCCTGCTTTTACTAATTTCAAACATGTTTTCAGAAAATGGATGAATGGATATAAACACATAATCATTCATAATTTAATGTAAGCATTTGCATGCAAATATTTTTTCATTCTGTCTATTCTCAAATCTTATTTAGTCCAATTTTAAGGTTATGGGAGCTGCAGTCTATCCTGGCAGAAAATGATGCATGGAAGAAAATTATCCACAATCATTCACACAAGACCAATTATCCCACTATGGAATGTTTTGTGATGTGAGAGAAAGATGAAACAACTGGTAAAAAACACTTGGCAAGGTGTAGAACATGCCAACTCCACAAAGTCACCGGCTATGCCATGAACTTGGTTTTGATGTGAATCTAGTCTTGGGAGCTTGAAAAACAGCAATGA
>JANRMT010062854.1:81278481-81316543 GCA_026402145.1 Polypterus bichir lapradei
GTGTGAAGCCTGAAGTCCAAATATCAAATAAACACTTTCACAAAAAGTACGAGTATAACAAATCAAGTGTGCTTTTATTCAAGAATATAACCGAAGAAAAAGAAAGCAGGTTACGGTAGGTGGTTGATGCAACAGCTTGCGTATTGCAATGCTAACAACTGCTGACTCCCAATCAAGAGGTTCTGGGTTTGATTCTGGCAGCTTCTCAAGTTTACCGTTTTGAGTAGAGAGCTGCTATTATTGTTAATATTATAGAATAACAACATACATTTGATTTGCGTCTGTAACAGCCGTTGTAAATTTATAGTGCTTGTCAAAGTTACCGTTTTTTTATTCAGTTTCATTCTCTCAATTGCGTTCACGCTCTCCCTGATTTGACACTGCTGTTTTCAAATAAAGACGCGCTATAACAGAGGTGAACTCAGATCGGAGAAAGAAAACAGAAGTCACTTCCCCCAAGAAATGTCCACTCACGTATAAGAACAACACAGACGCACCAGGCGTAAAGGCGAAAGATGGTCTTCATTCTGTTTCCTTTAATTAGAGCATGTGAGATACTAATTGCTTGTGCATTTACACGGGTGATATTCATTTTCATTTAAAATATCCTAAAGAAATGTGAAACCTCATAAAAATATGGGCGAGGTACGCATATCCAGTGTAGGTGAACATCTGTGTCATATGCATTTCAGTTGTTTTACTGTGGACAAACATACTTCTGTAAACAATGTGAATACACTAGTATAAACGGAGATCATTTTGGTTAGGAGTACTCGACAGATATATTACTTCAACGCATACCCGTAAGTGTCATAAGTGGAAATTTGACTCCAACAAGGATCTAACAAGCCTGTGAGGGCAAAAGTATTTGATCTCTGGAGCAGAGTTACAAAATGGCTGAGGCCAACTGAAAACACAGGGCAGCAAATTGTTGTGGTTAATTATTTTGTGCACAATTCTCTCTGTAGAACAGCCCAAAAACATTCTTAGAAGAATAAAGAGAAGCTCATCAGAGTTCTTGATCAGCATCAAGACACACTAGAGCAGGGGTGTCAGTAGTTATAGGCAGGGAATTTCTGTCAAACTGTCTATCAAAACGATTAATGACCTTTATGCCCCGCCCATATTACGTCATACCGGAAGTCCCGCCCCGTCACCCCGATGACATCACACTGGAAAGTCCAGGCCCCTCCACATGACCTAGCCCCCGCCCCTTTATGATGCAAGACCAGAAGTCCCACCCTTTTGGTACTGCCCCCTGGTGGCGGATTGGTGAAGGACGCCCTGTCCCCGCCCGGACGCCACCTTGAACCCGCCCCCTCAACCTGATTGGTTCACCAAAATGTCAAGGGCAGTTTGATGGATGTCTACCCCCTCCTTGAACCCTCCCCTTGCACCTGATTGGTTCACCAAACTGTCAAGGGCATTTTGATGGATGTCTGCCCCCTCCTTGAACCCGCCCCCAGCACCTGATTGGTTCACCAAACTGTCCAGGGCATTTTGATGGATGTCTGCCCCCTCCTTGAGCCTGACCCCAGCACCTGATTGGTTCACCAAACTGTCAAGGGCCATTTGATGGATGTCTGCCCCCTCCTTGAACCCATTCCCAACCCACACCCACCTGCTTGGTTAAACAAACTGTCAAGAGCCGTTTGATGGATGTCTGCCCTGTCCTTGTACTCACCACCGCCCCCACCCCTCTCCCGAAAGACAAGCCGGGCATGTTACAGTCTTTACCTCGACAAGCACAGATATGCCCAAGGCATGTCCTGACAAGATCAGACATGCCCAAGGTCGTCACTCGACCAGTCCGGCCACGTTCCCATCCGTACCCTGCCGACCTGAAGGAACTGCCTCGGCCCCTGGTGAGGCCGCACCTGACGGTCGGCCTCCCCACACTTCCCAATCCTCTCTCTGGAGGACGTGTGCACCCTGCCAAAAGCCCTTCTGAAAGTGCGATATAAAACAGCAAAGCATTTTCTAAAGACTCTGAGCAGGAAATGGAATCTGGGACTGAGGTCCCAGCGAAGTGTCGGATCCTCAGGGTTAAAAGATGTTTGTTGCCCGAGTTTCTTGAAGCTGAAGTGGCGGACGCGGGTCGGACTAAGTCGTGCAAAACAAAGGTAGAATCAGGCGGCGACGATAAGGAAAACCCAACTTTAGTCTACGCCAAGCCCCTCCCTTTTACCCTAAATACTCAACCTGTTAATCCCTGGATCCAGACTGATGACCAGACCTCAGCATTCGTTGAAGCTTTTAGAGCTCTCCGCATTTCGACAGCTACAGACTCTTAAATGATGGAGGTCAACGTAACATCCTCAGGGTTCCCGCCTGAGGCTCCAAAGCCAGAATCTTACCAATTCTATAATGCGGGCAGGGTGGATGGCATTCAGGACCACCAAGAATGTGACCCGTGTTATTTTACTGACTACCTGATTACACTCACTGGGCTATAGACCTTGAGACCAACGGTGGATTTCAGTCTCCAGGGCTGGTGAGTTCTTACCCTGTCTTTGCTAATGGTAATCAGACGGAAACCTGTTACCTAGCTCCAGGACAACCTTGGGCGAACAAACAAGTTCCAGAGGAACCGATGTCGATCGGACTTTCTGAGACAGATATGGACTGCCCTGATGCTGTGCTGTCTGAAACCTGGAAAAAGGCCCTGCAACTTGTTAAAGGACTGATGACGTCTCTGCTGGACATTATTGTCTACTACGACCAGAAAAAAGAATGTCAAGGCTGTGATATAAATCATCCCAGACAGTCTAGGCATACCTGCCTCTTTGAACCTGAAATTGGCTACCGACAAAGTCGTTTTCAGAAGATTCTGAAGATTTTCCGTAAGTCTTGGCTGAAACGATTGGCGGTGAAAGTTCTGGGGTATTATAACATTCTATTGCCGATTCCCAAAATAGATACAGTTGTTGAAAAGACTGTGGATGAATTTGAAAATACCGGCTCTATTTATAACACTGTAATGCAGTCATTTTATGAAATGAATGAATACTCCTACTGTGTCACCCACCATGTGGCAAATGAGTTTTGTAAGCGTAATATTAATCATGAGGATCATATGAATCTGTGGACTAAATATGACCTGGAATTTGATGATATGATAGAACTGATGGGTCTTTCTAAACCTGAAACCGAAGCAGTCTGAACAATTCAGAATCCTAAATAAATGTTTTCTAAGTTGTTAAGTGTTGTCAGTGTCTGTTTCATCACCAGCGATGGAGCAGGTCTTAGAAAAAACATATTATAACTCTAAGAACCCGGGGGCCTTAGGGGGTAAAGAATCCTTGAAAAGAGCTCTCTTGCATGCGGGGCACCATATTGGGGACCAAGAGGTGTCTGACTGGTTATCGGGGCAATACACCTACACGATATATAAACCGGCCAACATCCATTTTAAAAGGAATAAAGTGTATGTTTCCAATATAGACGGGCAATGGCAGATCGATCTGGTGGATATGACAAACCTGGCCGAGTATAACTGAGGCTACAAGTATCTACTGACTTGTATAGATATTCTTTCTAAATATGCCTGGGTCAGGGTTCTGAAAAACAAAACGGGTAAAGAAGTAACCAGGGCTTTTCGCGAAATTTTGGAGGAAGGTAGAGTTCTTGTCAAACTTCAGACCGATAGCGGTAAAGAGTTTCTCAATCAGGAATTTCAAAGCCTGCTCAATAAACACGGGATAAAACATTTCACCACCGCTAGTGAATTAAAGGCTTCGGTGGTGGAGAGGTTCAATCGACTCTAAAGACCAAAATGTGGCATTATTTCAGCTCCCGGAATACCCGGTCCTATCTGCCAGGGTTACAGGACTTGGTGACATCTTATAATCTCAGCTATCACTGGGGCATAAAAATGGCCCCTGCCGAGGTGAATAGTTCCAATTCTTGGAAAGTCTTTAAAAACTTATACAGCCTAACTAAACCCAAAAGAAGTCTAAAATATAAATTCAAAGTCGGAGATACGGTGAGAGTGTTGAAATCCCGGAATCCTTTTACCAAGGGCTACAGACAAACATTTTCAGACGAGGTATTTACCATTTCTGAACTAGTCTCTAGGGATCCGCCTGTCTACAAGCTCAAAGATTATAACGGCAAAGACATTATAGGCTCCTTTTACGATGCGGAGTTACAAAAGATTCGAGGGCCGGACGTCTTCAGGATTGAAAAGATTTTGGTGAAAAAAAAAATATCCGTAGAAAAAAGCATATTTTGGTGAAATGGCTTGGATGGCCCGAAAAGTTTAACAGTTTGATCCCTGAAAGCTACGCGCAAGACGTTAAATACTGAGAATGAAAAATAGTATTTCATTCACAAATATCCGGGTGATTTTAGACGTGTGAGTAATATAATGAAGTTATTTTTAAAAGTAACCGCACAAGAGAGACAGATTCCTCATGTGTTTTAGGATTTGCTGCGGTCAGTGATTTTTAATTTTTTGCTTAGCTCATTTCTATCACCAAGGAGCCTTTTGACAAAGGAAAAGTCTGTAAATATACTTGTGCATTTAAATGGAGATTTATAAGAAAGCACAGGAGGCTATAGTGAGGTGTGCTGGTTTAACTAGAGGCAGGGGATGTAAGAAGCGCTTTTCTGCACCTCCGAAGTTCATCAAACTAAAATAATATTTTTAAAATCAGCAGCTTTAGCTCATGCTAGTGACCTCATAAATGGGAGCCAACAGCTCAGCACGCTTGTATAGCTCACAAAATAGCAGCACTAATTACTTTTTCTGCTTAAACTAATGATCAAGTATTCAGGTAATTCTTAATTAAACACTAAAGCATTAGTGAACAAAAATACATTTTCAGTAGCCAAGTAAAACGACCGGTTGCTTTAACATGAAAATAAAACTTCTTTAGAAAATAAAGCATCTAAAAGCATCTTTGTAAAGGTCCGATTTTAAAACATTATAAGAAAAATCCTTGTTTCCAAAAGAGTTCTGCCCATTTTTCCAACAGTTTTCTTGACTGATCTTTGGAATCATCAGTGCCTTTCTGATCACCCCAAACATAGCATATAACTTAATTTCTGTACTCATTTTAAATGATAATAGCCAGTATAAAGTCCCTAAAGGAACTGGAGACATCTGATATCTTCTATCATATATCTTTTCTTGCCAGCCCAAGTCATTCAGATTCTGCTTACAACACAAATGTATGATTATTTTTTCTCAAATGGCCAAATCTTTGGCATGCTAATCATGAAAAAATAAATACATAAATAAATCAGATTTTATTCTCATGACACTTTATTTGCATATTTTATTATACCTACTTAACTTTTATCGACATTTATCTATCTCTATATTTATTTTTCTGTATCAGAATGTAGTTTAAGTTAATTTGTTTTGGGTTCAATAGATGTATTTTTCATATTTTTCATATTTTTGATTCTTGTTTTCTTTTTTTCACATCTTCGAGTCCCCTTTTTGTTACTTCGCACCTACTAGCGGGGTCAGCCCACAGTTTGAGAACCACTGTTGTAGGGTTTTATTTGTAAAACAGTCTGCAGCATTTCAAGCTAAGTTAGATTCCCTTGTTTATTCAGCCATCCATCGGTGTCCCATTTTTGTTATAAATTGTATTTAGTCTCTCTTTATTTACTAAACATTTTATATGATGATTAGAAAACATTTTATCTTGTTCAGGCTTTAATTTAAAACAGCATTTTCATCAACAGGTTATAACCACTTTGGTACTCAGGGGGCTTTGTATAATACATATAATAATAAAGTTTTAGAAATTCTGTTAATGCTTGGTAATAGCCTCCCATTTTACAGCAGTTATGAGCCCCTGAAAATAAGAACGGTTATAGTAGGTTATAGGAGCCTATACAGTACAGGTCTGATGATTAGGCTTTGTACATGTTAGGCCAATCAGGATGGAAAATGTTTTAGTGAATAGTTACATCATATCTATTATATGCGTCTACACAAGGATTATAATTTTACTAAAACAGTGAGGGTTATTCTTTCTTTTTGTTAGTCCAGGTGACATAGGACAGCTGTCATTGAAAACTGCGTTTCCCCTCTGTTTGTGAAAAAGCATCCTTTGTTTTAGTAGTATTCAGGGTCAAGTGGATGTAAGTTTGAACTGTGATTCCAAGTGTCTGCAAACGTCTTGAATACGAGTCAAAGGACCAGGGTTTGTTCAGGGTTCATAGTCAGGGGCAGAGTTAAGCTAGACATTATTATTCCAAAATGAAACATTGACTCGCCCCTATCACAAAGATAAGGCAGTAAAAACCAAAATTTACAAATACTAAGTCACAGAGGAGATTAAAAAACATCTTAAAACCAGATTAACACGGGATCACCCCAAGCTCACCGCACACTACAACAGAACCTACGTGTTCTGCGGTATATTATCAGCAAAATTGTCATCTATGTAGGCAGTTCCATGGGATTGCAAAGAGTTGGGGAAAACATTATTTAACATCTGCTAGTATGAGGCTAATTAATATTAGCCGGTTATTGTTAGAATCTTATCTGGCACTAAAAGTGAGGCTTGTGTTCCTCCTGATTTAGGAAGAACATTAAATATTGGAGTTTAGAATATGAACTAGATTGGTAGTCTTGATGGTAAGGACATTTGTGCCAAAATAAATAAAGTTAATTATGAAGTAAATAACCACATGAAAAAGTGGAGTGATTACAATTTGAAAAACTGCCATGATGTATAACAACATTTGAAATAAATAATAAACTTTTTTGACATGCGCAGTCTGGAATAGTCTGAATGTGTCTTAAAGAGTTCATTTTTAAATAAAACTTTCATTTTTAAATAAAATATTAAATCTGAATAAAACACAGAAGTATCATTTAATGATATCAATTAGGGTTAAGTATTATCAAGCACCGGGATCTTTTTATAAGGTTTATTTAATTTAGTTATAAACAAAATGATTGTTGGCATTTTGCTTTGAAATTAACAATAGTTTGATAGAGCTTTAAGAATTAGAATGCAAGACAAACCTCTACACTCTATAACAAAATGTTGCTGTTCCAATAGGAGTATCTCGGATCTCTGTTTTATTTTAACCTTTTGACAAGAAGCCCTTGGTCAGGGAAATATACCACCTATATTGAAAATGAACAGTGCCGACATGCTAACTAAACAGATATACTCTAAGATATTTTAGAATATGGCCCTGGGTACTACCCCCATGATTCTGACAAACTAAAGGGTCTGCACTTAATTGTCCAACTTCCTGCGGATGCTATGGATCTTATAATGGAGACTGCAAAAGATTCTATAATCTTTACTCTGTAAAGGTCCATATGACGGCGATCTAGCGCCTGTGTCCACAGTGTTAACCAATCATAGGACATGATGTTCAAAATTCACCTAGGGTATTTCAAGTGCGGCGTGTGTTCTGTATTCTCTTTTCTGTATTAACTATTCACAGTGACCATACCCCCGAGACCTTAGGTTTTTTATGCCGAAGTACCTTTCACTGACCCGAATAGGAGACATCCATCAAAATGCTCTTGACACAAAGGAGGCCCAATCAGGCCGGTGGGGCGGGAGTCTCTTTTCAAAGAGTATAAAAAACCTTTTTCAACGACGTGTTTCGACGGGTTAACAATCAGCATCTCTCCGGCTATGTTCCTGATCAGCCACGAGGGTCTACGGACCAGACGCCCCCCATGATGGCCTGTTTTGACTTGAGGCTATCGTGCCCGACTCCGAGTACTCTGCGCCTAAGAGCTAGCCTGCAAACCAGCCTTCTCGGCTGGACCTTCTTATGCCTTCACCTGACCAGATCTAGGAGCCTGAGCCTCAGGTACCTGCCCCTGGTGATCTATATTGGTCGGATAGTTTCCTTGAGAACCGCGCAGTACCTGACATTTTTGTACCTGCTAATGATGTTCCGTGGTACCTAGCAATGTCTGAGGAGATAGCCATTCAGGCCGTGCAACAAGAAGAGGCCATGGATGACCTGATTGAGGCTCCGGCTGTTTGGAACATATCACGCAAGGATGGGATTATGCGGGCATGGCCCTTGAACAAACTGATGGACCCTGTGTGAGACATTTCGAAAGGCTCTGAAGCTGGGCAAGAGTTTAATGGCGGCTCTGCCAGATATAATAGCGGATCGGCACCTAAAAAGTACTGGCAGGAATGTTGAACGGACAACCCAGCTACTTCTTTACCCGTTTTGTTTTTCAGAACCCTGACCCAGGCATATTTAGAAAGAATATCTATACAAGTCAGTAGATACTTGTAGCCTCAGTTATACTCGGCCAGGTTTGTCATATCCGCCAGATCGATCTGCCATTGCCCGTCTATATTGGACATATACACTTTATTCCTTTTAAAATGGATTTTGGCCGGTTTATGTATCGTGTAGGTGTATTGCCCCGATAACCAGTCGGACACCTCTTGGACCCCAATATAGTGTCCCGCATGCAAGAGAGCTCTTTTCAAGGATTCCTTACCCCCCAAGGCCCCCGGGTTCTAAGAGTTATAATATGTTTTTTCCAAGACCTGCTCCATCGCTGGTGATGAAACAGACACTGACAACACTTAACAACTTAGAAAACATTTATTTAGGATTCTGAATTGTTCAGACTGCTGCGGTTTCAGGTTCAGAAAGACCCACCAGTTCTATCATATCATCAAATTCCAGGTTATATTTAGTCCACAGATTCATATGATCCTCATGATTAATATTACGCTTACAAAACTCATTTGCCACATGGCGGGTGACACAGTAGGAGTATTCATCCATTTCATAAAATGACTGCATTACAGTGTCATAAATAGAGCTGGTATTTTCTAATTCATCCACAGTCTTTTCAACCACTGTGTCTATTTTGGGAATCGGCAATAGAATGCTATAATACCCCAGAACTTTCACCGTTAATCGTTTTAGCCAAGACTTACGGAAAATCTTCAGAATCTTCTGAAAAACGACCTTGTCGGTAGCCGATTTCAGGTTCAAAGAGGCAGGTATGCCTAGACTGTCCGGGATGATTTATATCACAGCCTTGACATTCTTTTTTCTGGTCGTAGTAGACAATAATGTCCAGCAGAGACGTCATCAGTCCTTTAACAAATTGCAGGGCCTTTTTCCAGGTTTCAGACAGCACACCATCTGGGCAGTCCATATCTGTCTCAGAAAGTCCAATCGACATCGGTTCCTCTGGAACTTGTTTGTTCACCCAAGGTTGTCCTGGAGCTAGGTAAGAGGTTTCAGTCTGATCACCATTAGCAAAGACGGGGTAAGAACTCACCGCCCTGGAGACTGAAATGCACTGTCGATCTCAAGGTCTGTAGCCCAGAGAGTGTAATCAGGTCGTACAGTACAATAACGCGGGTCACATTCTTGATGGTCCAGAATGCCATCCACCCTGCCCGCGTTATAGAATTGGTAAGATTCTGGCTTTGGAGCCTCATTCTCGGGAACCCGGGTGGGTTCAAGGAGGGGGGCAGACATTCATCAAACTGCCCTTGACAGTTTCCTGGGGCAAGGAGGTGGGTGTGAGGTGGAAGTGGGTTCAAGGAAGGGACAGACATCCATCAAATGGCTCTTGACAGTTTCCTGAACCAATCAGGTGCCGGGGGCAGGTTCAAGGAGGGGACAGACATCCATCAAACGGCTCTTGACAGTTTCCTTAACTAATCAGGTGCAGGGAGTGGGTTCAAGGAGGGGGCAGACATCCATCAAACTGCCCTTGACAGTTTGTTTAACCAATCAGGTACCGGGGCGGGTTCAAGGCAGAGTCTGGGTGGGGGACTGGGTGCCCTTCACCAATATGCTGCCAGGGGGCTGTGCCAAAGGGGCGGGGCTAGGTCACGTGAGGGGCCGGGAGTTTCCGTGTGACATCATCGGGGCGGAACTTCCGGTATTGCATCATAATGGGTGGTGCCTCCTTATGACGTCATAGGGGTGGGGCTTAAAGACCATTGATCATTTTGATTGACAGTTTGACAGAATGTTCTTGCCTATAACTACTGGTGTCCAATGCGTCGATCGCGATCGACCGGTAGAACGGAAAGGGAGTGCAGGTAGATCGTTGCATTCAAAAAATTTTTTTTTTTAAATGTTAGTCTATCATATATCCTCCCTATGGCATTTGCCACTTGTTTAACAAACAGGGTGGCCAGTCTGAGATCTCTTCTAACACACTGGTCATCCCGCACACACAATCAAATGTGCAAGCTACTGCAAAACTCCGGCTATCTAAGTGATCTAATTAGCCTTCCAATTTATATTGACTAAAGAAGGGATTTAAAAAAAAAAATTGTTGCTTATGGGCTGGATGTGGAATTGGAAGTGGATTGTTTTCTCACAATGTCACAATCGAAGTGCGTTTGTCTGATCTGTCAATCTACCATTGCTATTCCAAAGAAGGAAAATGTAGAAAGGCACTTTTGAACTGTTCATAAAAACTACGAAACTGACTTCCTTCCAAAAAGCAAACTGTGAAAGAGAAAGGAGAGGGAACTAAAATCACAGTTTAGATACAATGTAAGGCATATGTGCAACTTGACAGCATACGCTACAGAGCAGATTGAAAATTGTCTGTCAGACTTTGGAAAAGAAGTAACGGAAAAAAAGTAACGATTTTAATGTGTTGCCCAATGTAGCGGAGTAAAAGTAGCGTTTCTTCTTCACAAATGTACTCAAGTAAAAGTAAAAAGTATGGTGCAGTAAAACTACTCGTAGAAGTACAATTTTTTTAAAAAGTTACTCAAGTACAGTAAATGTAACGGAGTAGATGTAACTCATTACTACCCACCTCTGATACTCAGTATATATATATATATATCATATATAGCTCTATATATATATATATCATTTTTTAATGTAGGTAGATCATTTTGTTCTTGTCATTTTAAAAGTAGCTTGCAAGCCGAAAAAGTGTGAGCACCCCTGCACTAGAGCATGTCTTGGGTGAGGCCAACAATGTGTTTAACACTAAAATTACCAGAGCCTACGAAAAAACTCGTAAATCCGTCCCACCTTAAATCGCTTCTTAAAATCGTTCACAGCTCTCCACCAGCGTCTTTTGTCATCTAAATGTGCTGATAAAAATCAGGCTGCAAGCAGCCGGCTATTCCATCCCCCCACCGACTTAGAACGTGCACAAACTTCTCCCAGCTCATGCCTTGATTGATTTTCTGGGAGTGAAGTGGAGTTTTAGACTGGAAATAATAGATCGTTGTTTGGAACATACGCATTTCATGTCTGTTCCGTTTCTACAGTAATCTGTGTAAACACATTGTTAAAACAGAAACGTTTTTTATATTCTACTAGTAGATGACAAAATGTAGGCATAAACTATATAATGTATGAAGCCTGAAGTATCAAACAAATACTTTCACAAAAGCTACAAATCTAACACAACAATTGCGCTTTTATTCAAAAATATAACTGCAGAAACAAAAAGCCGCCTTAACAAGCGACATTGACACCCATTTATTATGACTGCCTCTGTAGCGCAATACAATCAGCTGCCGACTGGGAATCAAAAGGTTGCGAGTTCGATCCTGCTGTTAGTCTTACTATTTTAGAATAAAAACATACATTTGATTTCAGTCTGTAACGGCCGGTGTAATTTATGTTACTTGTAAAGGTTAGCTTTGTTTTTTTTTTTTTTTAGTCAGTTTTATTATCTCAGCCACATTCACGAGCCCAAACACACCTCACCCCCGCATCTGATACTACTGTTTTCACATAGACGCGCTGTAACAGAGGTAAACTCAGCTCCCTTCTACATCGGAGCAAGATTGCACATACCATTGCTTGCATACTAAAGTGTCAGCAGGCACTTTTCGTGGCATTACACATGTATTTTTTGAGCATGCCCTCTGCACACTACTTGTGACTTTAGGCTTTAGGAAGTAAGTAAATAAATAAAGGTAAATCGTGTCATAAAATGATTTCTTCAAAACGTCGAATTACAACTGAGATTACAACTCAGCATTTAACATTGTTGTACAGTACTGTCATTGCTCACTACTAAAAATCCACAATTTATGACTTAGTGTCACCCTCTAACCAACAGACCACAGCATGCCAACAATGGCAGTATCCTCCACATCCTCTACATTGATCTTCAACACAGGCACTCCAGGCTACTGTTGTTGCTGCCCCATTCTGTACTCCTTGCTCACCTGTGCCTGTGTAGCCAAACATAACTCTAGCCCCATTATTAAATTTGCTGATGACATCACCATCAAGTTGAACTGGGCTCTTATTTTCAAAAAGGCTCACCAGAGCCTCTGTCTCCTTATATGTCAGAGGGAAGATCACGCTACCCCATTTATTCTTATAAACATCTGCAGGTATTCACTGAAGTCCTTTGTCATTTGCTACATTACCTCCTAGAATGGCACCTGCTCAGCTCATAAATATAAGGCACTTCCAAGGGTGGAGAAGACAGCTGCCTTCTATTTAAAAAATGCACAACCCTCGCCTTAAAAAAGTGAACAGAATAGAACTCAGCCATCTTGCAGAGTCATTTTTCTCACTTCTTCCTTCAGGCAAATGGAGCAAGACCATTGTCAAAATACCATTATATACCAAACAGTGTACATATAATACTTGAAGAATCATATGGTATATGTTCTGTGTAAACACACATACACAAACAGATATATGTATATACAGTAATCCCTCGCTATATCGCGCTTCGACTTTCGCGGCTTCACTCTATCGCGGATTTTATATGAAAGCATAACTAAATATATAACGCGGATTTTTCGCTGCTTCGCGGGTTCTGCGGACAATGTGTCTTTTTACTTCCTGTATATGCTTCCTCAGTTGGTTTGCCCAGTTGATTTCATACAAGGGACGCTATTGGCGGATGGCTGAGAAGCTAACCAATCAGAGCACGCAGTTAAGTTCTCCTGACTGAGAAGCTAACCAATCAGAGCACGCAGTTGAGCTCCTGCGTGCTGAATGCAGTGTTAACCAGGAAGTCTCGTCTCGCTAATTCAGCATCAACGTGTTTCGCTGTGTAAAGAGTTGTGCTCTTTAGTGTTTATCTTTGTGCATAGTCAAGCCCTTCATTATGGCTCCAAAACAATCTGCTACTGCTTCAGGGGCCATGCCCAAGCGCAAGAAGAAGATGTTAATGATTGCCGAAAAGGTAAACGTTTTGGATTTGTTGAAGGCTACGATTCTTTTTATTTAAAAAGTAGGAAAGGAATATAAGATCTACGACTGCAGTGTCCTTTTAACCAGGGTGCAAAACGAGTTGTAAGTGGATGTAATAAGGCAGTAGTCTGGATGGAATCTGCTTTAGGGATTTGGATTGAAGACTGCCAGAAGAAGAACAACGGCAGTGCTACACAATCGCCTGAAGTGGCTCCTTTACAAGGGCTGTAACGCTCTCCTTTGTTGTGCAGTAAAATTAAACTCATTGTTATCGGACAAGTCATCGTGTCATTGTTGGTGACTAACCATAATTAATTTTCTTCTTACAGTGCTTAGTACATGTACGTACGTTTAGTGTCACTGTACACACATTTACTGTATACTATTTTTCTTGCATTGTACGTATTTATTGCTGGTGACCTGTCTATCGTAATGGCTGTAACATATGTGATATCGGAGACACTCAATATCTTTAAAATAATATTTAGGTTTTACTGTATATAAACAGTGTGTTTATATACATAATTTCAATGAATCTTACCTAATATCTAAGAGAATACAAAGGGATTATGCTGTTTAACTCTGCGGGGAATATTTATAAACAGTGCAGGAGAGTTTATAAGGGCTTAAAATATATAAAAATAACCATACAAACATATGGTTTCTACTTCGCGGATTTTCACCTATCGCGGGGGGGTCTGGAACACAACCCCCGCGATCGAGGAGGGATTACTGTACATCTATCTATCTATCTATCTATCTATCTATCTATCTATCTGTCTGTCTGTCTGTCTGTCTGTCTGTCTATAGGAAGTCATCAACTTACGCCTATGTTGGCTTCTGATGGACTGGTCGTAAGTAGATCTGGATATAAGATATACCGTTATATGTACTCAAACCTGACCATATGTATAGTAATGTATAGTAAGTCCCTTAACTAATATTGTTTGTTTTACAGTATATCCTTTTTTTCTCATCATTCTTAGCACATTGTGTAGATTTTCCGTCTTTTTTTTGTGTAAATTATTATTTTATTTTAATATTTTCTTTTGTTATTGTTGCTCGCATGGGTGTTGAACTGTGTTAACTGTGAGAGGAGGAATTGTACTGGCAGAGTTTGAGCACTCATTTGTTTTCAGTTTTAACACTTCAGCCTGTTAGTAAAAAAATTAACAGATAAAGAAGTTCAGTGTGGTTGCGTTAACCCTTTGTGGCGTTTTGTACAAAGCAGCACATCGTGAGTCACAATGTAGAAGATGAGAAGGTTAACTAGATTCAGTAGTACAGCACGTGTGGTGAACACCGGTTAAAACAGGATAACTTAAAGTCATATGTGATCACACTCACTTTCTTTCCTCCTCCATACTGCTTGATAACCTTCATTTGTGTTGAGATCAATTGCCTCAATTCCTATAATTATAAGACAAATGTAATGGAACATAGTCGAAACTGCTGCAGGTAATAAACTGAGATCAAGATGAATGAGTCATGGCATATGTAGTGTAATGAAAACTGTTATTTACCCGTGAGACACGGCAGCAGTTATAAGTTGAATGGTTGATGACTACCTGTATGTATATATACTGTATATACATATGCTCCACATTTATATGCCAATCAGCCACAACATTAAAACCAGTGACAGGTGAAGTGAGTAACATTGATTATCTCATTATAGTGGCAACCATCAAGGGGTGGAATATATTAGGCAGCAAGTGAAATCAGCTCTTGAAGGCGTCATGTTGGAAGCAGGATAAATGGGCAAGCAACTTTCATTGACTCTGATATGGGCCAAATTGTGATGGCTAGATGACTGGGTCAGAGTATGTCCAAAATGGCAGGTCTTGAGTAGTGTTTATGGTATGCAGTGGTTATTAAGAAGGACAGAAAGGACAACCGGTGAGCCAGCAACACAGTCATGGGTGCCCAAAGCTCACTGATGTGTGCGAAGGCTAGCCCATCTCGTCTGATCCTACAGAAGAGGTACTGTAGCACAAATTGCTGAAAGACTTAATGCTAGCCATGAGATAAAAGTGTCAGAGCACAAAAGGCATCACAGCTTGCTGTGTATGGGGCTGCATAGCTGCAGACCAGTCAGAGCGTCAATGCTGACCACAGTCCAGTGCCAAAAGTGCTCTCAATAGCCACATGAGTGTCAGAACTGAACCATGGAGCAACAAAAGAAGGGGACCTGGTCTAATGAATCATGTTTTCTTTTAGATAATGTGGATGGCTGGGTCTGTGTGGATTGTTTAACTAAGGAAGATATGACATTATGATACAGTATGAGAATAAGAAAAGCCAACAGAGGCAGTGTGTTCTGCTGGAAAACGTTAAATCCTTCATGTAGATGTTACTTTGACACTTAACCACCTACCTAAAGATTGTTGCAGACCACATACACCCCTTCATGGCAACGGTATTCCCCAATGGCAAAGGCTTCTTTCAGCAGGATACTGTGCCCTTCCAAACTACTGCAGTTGTTCAGAAATAGTGTGAGGAGCATGACCAACATTGCAAGGTGCTGACTTGGCCTAGAAATTCCTTAGCTCTTAATCCAATTAAGCATCTGTTGGATATGCTGGAAAAACAAAAACATAATCCATGAAGACCCCACCATGCAACTAATAATACTTAAATAATCTGTCACTGACGTCTTGGTGCCAGATATTACAGGACATTTTCAGACAATTTATATGTTATGTAGCAACATATATATATATATATATTGTGAACATTGCCCCGGACACAGACAGGCGGGCACGCTCATGTCACCAAGCACACTTTTATTTTTCATTGTTTTTTCACAGTTCCATGCTCACCAATCCCCAATACCCCTCAGTCCAGGCCAATCCAATGCCTTTTCTCTCTCTTCTTCAGGCCGCCTCTTGCCTCCTTTAAAGACCTTGTCACTCTTCCACCCGACTCTTGTCCCCCTCTGAAGGGAAGCAGCTCCTTTAAATAAGTACCAGGATGTGCTCCAGGTGTGTTTCCGGCAATCTCCCAGAGACACTCCCCAGCGTGGCGGAAGTGCCGGTTGTCTCCCCGAAAGCACTCTGAGTGTCCCTGTTTCTCTTCTCCCCAGCACTTTCTGGTGTGGCGGAAGTGCTGAGGTCCAGGGTCTTCCTGGTATTGGGGTCCCCCTGGCGGTAACACCGGGTCCCTACAGGGTTGAGCTTCCCAGCTCTTTACCCGCAGCCCCCAGGCCGGTCGCCCCCTCGAGGTCTATAGGAGGCACCAGCCCTCCTCCTGTTTTCTCAGGCGTCCCGGCTGGGTACCACCTCCATCCGGGTATGACACTGCCCCACCACCAGTGAAGACACGTCGGTTGGAGCGACACGTCCCACGAGGGCAACTCCTCCCCGAAGTGGGTCCTACTACGTTTTCATGGTCCAAGCTGGCACCCTGGAACGTACCACTTCGGCACCCCGTCCGAGGTTTTCGTGCCCTTTTGGAGCAAGCCGCTCGCGCCTCCGTAGCCCCCGCCAGTAGTGGGGCCGCCCCATTGCCAGCGAAGAATCCTTCAGTGAAGCATCCCATCCCGTGTGGGCAGGTTCCCAGCGAAGCGGGTCCTTCTGCTCGTCCAGGGTCCGGTCCTGTAACAAACAGAAACAAGGGGGCAGAGCCGCTTCCTGGACACCCTTTCCTGGCATCCCTCTGTGCCACGCACTGGCAGCGCCCCCCCCTCCTACCGGCACCCCGGCACTTGCCTGTATGGCACCACCTCCGTGGGTTCCTTGCCCATCTGATTGGCTCCAACGGGTTTGCTATCACTGTCGTCTCCCCCACTGACTCCGGGACTTTTTTCTGCCACTGCAGAGGACGACGTTTCTTATCGGAGGAATCGGCACTCTCCCCTCGATTCCTCCTTTTATTCTGGGGCACTATAACAGTTTGAATCTGCCTATGGGAAAGGTACAGACCCTGTCCAGTTTGCGTCCCTATAGAGCGACGGGAGACTGTTGCAGGCTTGGGGCGTAGGGCGCTAGGACCCAGGGCACTCATCAGCCCACGTCCTGCCAACCCTCTCACTGTCTCTCCCCTCCCCTCGCACACAGAACTCACCGTCGCATGCAGTGTCGGAGAACCCCCTACTTGATACCGTTCATTTGGATCACGGCCGAGTTCGGTGGGCTCTCCTTGATGCTGTACGGAGTTGGCTCTATTCACCGTCTCCGCGGTACCAGTCCGTCTAAAGATTCCAACGTTGCGCCGTTCTGACGTCACTGACGCGCCTGCTGTCTCCTTCAGTTTCTGCAGTTCAGCACGGATGGCACCTAGCACCTGCATCATAGACAAGCACAGAAAGTCAGTCGACGATTGACCTACCTGGTTGTCAGTCATTTTCGCCGACTGCTTTCTGTGAGGCTCCTCCAGCCCAATCGGGTCTCTCCTTGGCACGAGATGGACATTCCTTGGTCCGGCCTCTATACCGTCATTGGCGGGCACACAAGACACACCGTCCAATACCGTGCCTGTCCCAGGGAGGAACTTCCGGTCCACGGCCATCTCTCCTCCTGGTGCGACGCCATCCTGGCTCTTTGTGTTGCAGCGTCTCCTCCTTGGCGGCTCTCATCGTTGCTGTTGCGTCCACAAAGCGCCGCGGATCGGCATGCGTTTGCCATCCGTAAGGACCCGGGCAGCCCCTGCCTGCTAAATACAAAACACGATCAGCCCTCCCGGGCTGGCTGTCGGCAAGCAGTGACCTTATGTCCCGGATCCCTTTTGACCGAGGCGCCTGCCTCGCCATGGTCTTCATATACGCCACGCCGTCCTAGACGCCTTCATTGGCAGCACCCACACAGGAGCCCGCTGCACCCCTGCAACGCCCGTTGATGTATTGCCGCACCAGGTAGGAATCCGACCGCATTCCGGTGGCGGTCTGTGGGATTTCTCGTCTTCTCGGGGCCGTGAGCACTTCGCACCCTTGAAACGTGTGTGGGGGTGCCTGCTGCTCCGGGCCATTCACAAAATCTTTATTTTGGGGTCCCCACGTTGGGCGACATTGTGAACATTGCCCTGGACACAGACAGGCTGACACGCTCATGTCACCAAGCACACTTTTATTTTTCATTGTTTTTTCACAGTTCCGTGCTCACCAATCCCCAATACCCCTCAGTCCAGGCCAATCCTGGCGGTAACCCCGGGTCCCTACAGGGTCGAGCTTCCCAGCTGCTTACCGCGGCCCCCAGGGCGGTTGCCCGCTCGAGTTCTGGAGGAGTCACCAGCCCTCCTCCTGTCTTCTCGGGCGTCCCGGCTGGGTACCACCTCCATCCGGTTATGACTATATATATATATATACACCAACCATATGTACAGTTGTGCTCATAAATGTACATACCCTGCTAGAATGTGTAAGATGTATACCATACTTTAAAGAAAAGATAAAAAAAAGATCAGGCAAAATACATTTAATTTACTTTTAATGGAATCCAAGTTAAACTTAATGCATCACAGAACAGCACAACCATTAAACAAAACTTAGGAAAATAATGAGTAATTAGGAAAATAATGAGATGGTCCTTGCTCAAAAGTTTGCACACCCTTAGTTCTTATTACTGTTTTATTGTGATAGTTGTGGATGAGACCCTTGACTTTCTCAGGTGGTAGATCTCCCCATTGTTCTTGGCAAAAAGTCTCCAGGTCCCCTGAATTCTTGGGTTGCCTTGCATGAACAGCACATTTGAGATCTGCTCAAAGTGCCTCAATGAAACTGAGGTGAGAAGATTGTGATTGCCCCTCCAGCGTCTTATTTCTGCTGGGAGCAGTATTTCTTCAAAGAAAATACAATGGGCAGAACAAGCCAGTGACTTACGCTAGTTGCTTACTGACACCAACACAGAGGAGTTATTCCCAAATGAAGAATGAGGGTTGTGCCTGGGCTGTGGAACTTTTTAGAAAATATTTATGGGAAGTAAGCTCATTCTTCAGATATATCTTTAACCCCTGTTTTGCATGTTAAGTCCCAAAAAGTCCACACAGTTACCACCTCGGATAGTTAGGCTTTGAGATTACAGCCAAATGATTATAAAATTGAACACAGAGCAGGGAAGAACAGTCTTACAAACTCACTGTTATGTCTTCTTTTAAAAGACACAGAAGACAATGGTTATTTAGAAACCTATTGCCACAGATTGATTTCAGTTGCCACCAATGAGATGCATGCACTGACCTTTGAGTAACCTTGATATCCATATTAAAAATGGGACAATGACTTAATCCTGCTCCAGAAGAAGAGCATATTACAATACAATAATACAATTTATTTTGTATAGCCCAAAATCACACAGGAAGTGCCGCAATGGGCTTTAACAGGCCCTGCCTCTTGACAGCCCCCCAGCCTTGACTCTCTGAGAAGACAAGGAAAAACTCCCAAAAAAACCTTGTAGGGAAAAAATGGAAGAAACCTTGGGAAAGGCAGTTCAAAGAGAGACCCCTTTCCAGGTAGGTTGGGTGTGCAGTGGGTGTCAAAAGAAGGGGGTCAATACAATACAATACACAGAACAAAACAAATCCTTAATACAGCATAAAAATAAAAATTTTAGATGTACGGAGCAGAATTTAACAGTAGATGATATCACATAATAAGATTTGGATATTTTTAGAGTCCTGGAGACCTCATCTATCAAGCTGCCTCCCCCATTTGGCCATTCCACGGCTAAAACAGTGCTGGGCCAGCCAATCCAATGAAAGGACCCCTCTTTCCCATGATTCCTGCGATCCTCCATCAGGGATGACTTTACCATAGGCAGGCAAACAACTTGGCATGTGGGTCATGGCACCAATTGCCACATTTGAGTACCGTGAACAGAAATAGAATAGGTGAGGGTTAGTATTCAATTATAACTATCATGTTACTTATGTTTTAGTGCTAATGACTAACAACAGAGATGCAGTCTGTACAGTTAATCAGCAGCTCTAGTCAGGATATGCTAAACAGAAGTAGTGAGTCTTCAGCCGGGATTTAAAGGCTGAGACCGAAGGGGCATCTCTTATAGAAGCGGGAAGACCATTCCACAGTTTAGGGGCCCTGTAACTAAAAGCTCGACCTCCCACTGTTATTTTATTAATTATTAAGCAGACCAGCATCTTGAGATCTTAATGTGCGCTCGGGTTTGTAAGTCATGATAAGTTCAGACAAGTAAGTCGGACCTTGGCCATTTAATGCTTTATATGTTAAAAGGAGGATTTTGAAATCTCCCCAAATTTAACCGGGAGCCAGTGTAAGGATTTAAGAACTGGAGTTATGTGTTCATATTTTCTTGTTCTTCTAATAATTCTTGCAGCCACATTTTGGATTAACTGGAGGCTGTATAGAGAACAGTTTGAACAGCCAGTGAACACCGCATTGCAGTAGTCAATCCTACTAGAGATAAATGCATGAATTAATTTCTCAGAATCCTGTTTATTTAGAAAGTGCCTTAATTTCCTAACATTTTTAAGATGGAAGAAACATGTTTTGGACAACTTTGTAATATGTGCTTTAAATGACATGCTAGAATCAAAGATAACTCCTAGATTGCGGGCTGATTCAGTAAAATTAATTGGGATTCCAACTGAGTTAAATGATGACAAAATATTGTTGTGATCCGCGTCATTCCCTCCAACAATTAACATCTCTGTTTTATCTGTATTTAGAGACAAGTAGTCATCATTCATCCACTCCTTTAATTCGCTAACACAACTAATTAAAGACAACATCGGAGAAACTTCATTTGATTTAAATGAAAGGTATAACTGGGTGTCATCTGCATACGAGTGAAAATTAACATTATGTTTCCTAATGAGAGATCCCAGTGGAAGCATGTAAAGTGAAAACAGTAAAGGTCCCAGTACTGAGCCCTGCGGGACACCATATTGAACTTCTGTGTATAATGATGGAGTACTGTCAGCACATTTCTGTACATATTGGAATCGATTTGATAAATAAGAACTAAACCAAGCGAGCACGGGGCCTGTAAGCCCAACATCGTTTTCTAGTAAAATAGAATGGTCAATGGTGTCAAATGCTGCACTTAAGTCTAACAACATAATTACATTGGAGTTTCCTTCATCAGAGGATATCAGAATGTTATTTACAACCCATGTTAGTGCCGTTTCTGTACTATGACCAGTGCGAAAACCAGACTGGAATTTCTCAAATAAATTGTAATGCGTAAGGTGTGACTGAAGCTGACTGGCAACTACTTTTTCTAGTATTTTAGAGAGAAACGGTAAATTTGAAATAGGCCTATAATTATTTAGTATGTGTGGGTCTAGGTCTGACTTTTTAGGTAATGGTTTAATGACTGACACTTTTAGTGCATCAGGTACTGTGCCATGCAGTAATGAACTATTGATAATGGTTAGAATAGGCGCCGCAAGAACATCCATGGCACTTTTTACTAGTTTTGTTGGCACTGGATCTAGGGAACAAGTAGTGGGCTTCATTTTAGAAATTAAAGTTAAGACTTGCTGCTCAGCTACAGGATTAAAATTATTAAAGTGCTGAATGCAATGTGAGACAGGGTCTGCTAAGCTAGTATGTGGTTTGTACTGTGATGCAGAGATCTGGGATCTTATATTTTTAATTTTCTCATTGAAGAAGTTCATAAAGTCTGTACTGCTAATATCTGTTGGTATTTTGCACTGTTGATCTGAATTCCCATTTGTTAATTTAGCCACTGTACTAAACAGTACCTGAGGATTTTTATTATTGCTATCTATTAATGTAGAATAGTATTCTGAGCGAGCTTTAAAGAGGGCTTTTTTATATTTATTAACACTCTCTGTCCATGCAATCTGAAAGACATGTAGCTTTGTTGTTCTCCATCTGCGCTCCAGTTTTCTACACTCTAATTTAAGAGTGCGAGTGTTTTCATTAAACCAGGGAGAGTTTCTATGTGCTTTGATCACTTTTGTTTTAAGGGGAGCCACTGTGTCCAGAGCATCTCTCACATTTGATGTTAACTGATCTAAATGGTTTTCCACAATTACACTCGACATACTCAAGGTATCTATAAATTTTGAAGCAGAATTACAATCTAGATGTCGCACTGTCATTGTTTTAATCTGTGACTGCATTGGCAAGGGCAGGACTAAATCAAATGTAATTAAGAAGTGATCGGAAATAACTTCATTTAATGGAGTAATATTTAAATTTTGAATTTCAACTTTGTAAGTTATAATTAAATTTAATGTGTGGTTATGATTATGAGTTGGACCTTTGACAATCTGACAAAATCCTACTGAATTTAACACATAAGTAAAACATTTGCTAAAAGTGTCAGTTTCCACATCAATGTGTACATTAAAATCCCCCATCAGTACAACGTGATCATAATTTATCACCAAATCAGATAAAAGGTTGCTAAATTCAGTCATGAACAATGAATATGGCCCTGGTGGTCTGTAGACTAGCACTATAAGTGTGTTGGAATCTGTTTTAATATTTAAAATGAATGCCTCAAAGGATGTAAAGTTGCCTAAATTTTTAGAAGTAATTTGCATTTTGTTACAATGAATTATTCCAAGGCCTCCTCCTCAACCAGAATCTCTAGACTTATGAAGGAACGAGTATCCATCTGGTGACGCCTCAGCTAGGGGAACAGTGTCATATTTACTAAGCCAGGTTTCAGTGAGAAGACACAGATCAGATTTTGTACTTAATATAATATCATTTACCAAAACAGCTTTAGTGCCAAGAGAGCGAATGTTCAATAAACAGCATTTAAAACTGCATGGTTCTTTCTGAACTGGTGATATATTTTTTGTTTTAATTTGAAGTAAATTTCTATTACAGATGCCCCTGGTGGAGGGTCTGGTTTTATCCCTTGGTCTAATTATACAGCTTATTTTTTGGTTATCAATTAATTTAAGGTTTGTATCAAGACTAAATTTACTGGATGCCCCACGAGGGTTTTGGGTAACAGCTTCAGGAAAATAACAGGTGGGATAAACAACAGCCTGTGATTTAAGATTACATGACTGCGGCCTGGATGGTGCTCTAATCAGGCAGTTTGCTGCCATATTTTGGAATAATACATAAGATCCCCTCCAGTTAGGATGAAGACCATCTCTTCTGAAAAATCCAGGCCTTTCCCAAAAATCATCCCAATTGTTCACAAACGCTATGCTTTTATTTGCACACCAGGTTTCTAGCTAGCAGTGAAGGGAATGCAGTCTGCTATAAATCACATCCCCTCTATATAATCTTGGTAAGGGACCAGATACAATTAAATTCTGACATTTTCTTTTAGCTTTGGTGCATAGAGATGATGAAGTTGTGCTTTGATACCTCAGATTGGTGTAAATAAATATCATTAGTGCCGACATGCAGCAATAAGGTAGATACTTCATTGTCGGTGACACGGTCCAATGCGGCCTCTATGCCAGAAATCTTGGCCCCTGCGAGGCACTTAACATTAACTGCTGGTTTAACATGGAATTCTAACATTCCACACTATGGAATCGCCAATTATGAGCACTTTATTATTCTCAGTTTCCACAGGCACAGGCTGAGAATCTGTTCTGGGTCCGAATTGGTGACCTGGGTGCCGGGGGACTACATTTTGGATTCTTAGACCCCCGTCGTACTGTTACCCACTCGCCCTGTGGCTGAATTGGTACTGCTGATTTTGGCCGCGCACTGACTAAAGCGGGACCTGGAGAAACTGAATCCGAATCAGAAGTAGCCGAATTGTCTAAACAAACCGAGTCAATCCAATTTTCGGTTTGCCTAATACTGTAGCTATCAGATTCATAATGCGGTCCTCCAATTCGCGTATTTTCCCGACCAACTCTAAATTAACTAAACACTTTTGGCAGGTGAAGCTATCTACACTGTCGGCCGGAAAACCTGAACTGTACATACTGCAGGACACACAACATATAAAAGTGCCCTCGACGGGCAGAGAGCAGATAGAACTTACGTTAAGTGTTGAAGTCATCTTTGCCATTTTTATAGGTGCTTCGGTGCTTTCCGTGTTCAGCTGAATCACTAAGAGACCGTCGGCTTTAAGTTTCCACAACCCGCTGAGCGATCGACTTTAATTTCTCACTGCCGGTTATTTCTACTGGTCAGCTGCCGGCTTTACCTCAGGTGAACTTGCTCGGGTGCTTGCGAAGGGCTATGTGCCTGTGGGAGATGCTGCTGCTCTGTCCTTCCACTTGCTGATCCGCTCTGTGCTTCTGCTTGCTGATCCGCTGTATATTGCAGGTTTACTGTAGGTATGGAGTTATCTATTTATGATGGACTGCTGTAAAGACGACAGAGGATTGTGTTACTTAAAACAAAAATCAGACAAACACTGCAAATAGCTCGAGACACACCAAGCAGCTGTATATACAAAAGTACTTGAGAAGTAAATTTTATTAGGTCAGCATTGACGGTAATGTTGGAGGGCTTATCAGGAATTGTCCCACTTGTGTGTTAAATCAGTCTTGCATAAGGTTCAACCTCAAATTGCCTCCAAGGCCTGGGACAATATTGGACACTGACCTGGTAGGTCCTATTCAGAATGACTACATATTGACGGTCACAGATTATTACACATCATACCCTTAGGCTATTATTGTATTACACATGTCATCAGATATAGTTCTTTTTTGCACAGTGGTAGGAAATTCATAAGATAATTGTTTGAGACATTTCTGACTAACTGGTGACTTAAACACATCTGTGAATTGCCCTACTATTCAAGAAGTAATGACAAATCTGAAACATTTCACAGATACTTAAAGTGGGACTTAAGATTGTTGGCAACAAAAAGAAAAAAAAATGGAGAGATTTTTCTAGCATATCGATCAACACCTCACACAGCATCGGGTGAACCCCCAGCTAATCTTATCTCTGGACGACTAAGCTACTAAACATGGAAAAGAAAATACAAAAGACAGTGGACATCCAGAAAATAAAAGACATACATAGACATAATGAGTATATACACAAAAAATTAAATTATATGTGGATAAGACACATCAAGCAAAATATCACAACTTCAAGGTTGGTGATGCAATATTTGTGGAGGTAAATTGGATGCTAAATTTAAAGACACTAGGTATACTAACAGTGTAAGCAATTTATATGCAAATAACACAAATCCATCTTGGGCAACACCATCTTGGAGTAGAAGTGGCTCATTGAAATTTTAGTTGCATTTGTATATATATATATATATATATATATATATATATATATATACATATTCATTGCACTCATAGACTGAGTCCCGACCTGATTGCATGGGTGGTTACCTACCAGGTAACGCATGTGGTTGGTCTACCATTCAGCAAATATCCGCCAAGGGGCCTTCTTTCAGTTGCGAGAAGCAGATCAACATGGCGATGGAGCCTGTTTTCACTTGGGAGGACAGGAGGAGGCGGATTAAGTTGGTTAGGAAACAGAAGTGACATGAATAGGGATGTGAGCATTAATCACTGCATCTGCAGAGGGAGGAAGAGAAAAGGCATTAGGCAATAGCACCAACCCCTGTGTAGCGTGTGTAACCACATTTACATGAACATTTCATATATATATATTTATATATATGTTGTGGCAAACGCCTCAATAGTGGAAGTACCAGGGGGAAGAGTTTATTCAGGACATTATCCCCCACCCTGGCATGCTATAGGGCAACCCCCCTGGCTTACAGCGGGGTCACAGGTTTGCAGTGTGGAAGCTGCGCCCTGCTGGGGCCCATGGCCACTGCAAGGGGGTGCCTGGACATTTCCCGAGTCCTATTTAGCAGACTTCTGCCACACCCAGAAGTGCTGCCAGAAGAAGCTCATTGGACACCTGGAGTCCTTCTGGGGTGTTCTATAAAAGGAGCCAGCCACCACTACTTGGTTAACCAGAGTCGAGAGAAGGTGGACAAAGCTTGCTGGTATAGGAGTGAAGGCAGCGAAAAAAGAAGAAGGAAAGGCTTTTGTGTTGGACTGTGCATTTGGTGCTTTGTGTACTGTGCTGTGGGGAACAGATAAAAAGCGCTTCCCCATATGAATAAACGTGTGATGTGTGGCAAACTTATGTCTCTGTGTGTCTGTGTCGGGTCAGGGTGGCAGTACGTGCCCCTGGGGTCCACAATGTATATATGTATATTGTCGTGGATGCCAGGGGCGATGGCCTGGCCGGGATGCCTTGGAAGACCGGAAGTGGGCGTGCGCCCATCTGGGACCACGTGGGGGCTGCCTTCCTGGTTGCTTTGGGGGCCACGGGTACAGGGCATGGAAGCCCCACCCTGTAGGGGCCCGTGGTCACCGCCAGGAGGCGCCCCAGTGCCTTGGGGACCTGTTGCCCCAGCAGGAAGTGCTGGGGGGAAGACTTTGGGAGACACCCAGAGAGCTGCCGGGAGGACAGCCGGCACTTCCGCCACGCTGGGGCGTGGCCAAGTGGGGAATGCCGGGAACACCTGGTGCTCATCCGGGGACTGTATAAAAGGGGCCGTCTCCATTCATTTAGCGCTGGAGTCGGGAGGAGGAAGGACGAAGCACAGAGGAGGTGTGGAGGCGGCCTGAAGAAAGGCATTTGTGGCCAGGACTGAGTATTTGGGGTATATTGTGCACTGAACTGGGTCTTAGTGACCATTAGCTGGGGTCTGTGTGACCAATATATTGCCTGTAAATAGTGAAAATAAACATGTGGTGGTTGAGTAACAACATGTCCGCCTGTCTGTGTCCGGGTCGGCTCCACAATAAATATATATATATATATATATATATATATATATATACAGTAATCCCTCCTCGATCGCGTGGGTTGCGTTCCAGACCCCCCCGCGATAGGTGAAAATCCGCGAAGTAGAAACCATATGTTTGTATAGTTATTTTTATATATTTTAAGCCCTTATAAACTCTCCCACACTGTTAACATTAGTAGAGCCCTCTAGACATGAAATAACACCCTTTAGTCAAAAGTTTAAACTGTGCTCCATGACAAGACTGAGATGGCAGTTCTTTCTCACAATTAAAAGAATGCAAACATATCTTCTCTTCAAAGGAGCGCCGTCAGGAGCAGAGAATGTCAGAGAGAGCGCTCGCTAATAAAAGCAAAAAATCAATACATGCTTTTAAGTATGCAGAAGCACCGCGATAAGGCGGCATTTTGTAGAGGAGCGTCTGTATCCTCTAGGCAAACAGGCTCTGTGCAAACAGCCCCTCTGCTCACACCCACTCCGTCAGGCAGAGAGAGTGAGAGAGATAGAGAGAAGCAAACAATCAAGCACCGCGCGGGAAGCATATCTTATATCATTGAGGAGTTTTAGTTAATATGTAATACATGCTCTGATTGGGTAGCTTCTAAGCCATCCGCCAATAGCGTCCCTTGTATGAAATCAACTGGGCAAACAAACTGAGGAAGCATGTACCATAAATTAAAAGACCCATTGTCTGCAGAAAGCCGCGAACCAGCGAAAAATCCGTGATATATATTTAGATGTGCTTACATTTAAAATCCGCGATAGAGTGAAGCCGCAAAAGTCGAAGCGCGATATAGAGAGGGATTACTGTGTATATATATATATATATATATATATATATAGAGAGAGAGAGAGATACAGTACAGACCAAAAGTTTAGACACACCTCCTCATTCAATGTGTTTTCTTTATTTTCATGACTGAAGGCATCAAAACTATGAATGAACACATGTGGAGTTATGTACTTAACAAAAAAAGGTGAAATAGCTGAAAACATGTTTTATATTCTAGTTTCTTCAAAATAGCCACCCTTTGCTCTGATTACTGCTTTGCACACTCTTGGCATTCTCTCGATGAGCTTCAACAGGTAGTCACCTGAAATGGTTTTCACTTCACAGATGTGCCTTATCAGGGTTATTTAGTGGAATTTCTTGCTTTATCAATGGGGTTGGGACCAGCAGTTGTGTTGTGCAGAAGTCAGGTTAGTTGGACGATCATTTATTTTTCAACAGGACAATGACCCCAAACATACCTCCAGGCTGTGTAAGGGCTATTTGACCAAAAAGGAGAGTGATGGAGTGCTGTAAATGGTCATGAAAATAAAGAAAACACATTGAATGAGGAGGTGTGTCCAAACTTTTGGCCTGTACTGTATATATATATAGTCACAAAAGCCACGATGAGACAAAGCAAGGTTTGCGGCAGCCACCCGTTTAATTTGTTTTCCTGGCTGCAAAGTGTTCTTTTCAAATGATAGCACTGCTGTACACAAAACCGAGTCCAATACAGAACTGAGGGCATAGGGAAAAGGAGGAGGTTTTTAAAGGGGAAGACAGGAAGTGAGATCATAGGGATCGGGCTCATTGAGGTCTTCAGCCATTGGTTCGAGCCCAGACATGACATCACAGGGGCTGGAGCCGGCAAGGTCTCCTTCGATAGGCTCAGTCCCGGAAGTGACGTCAGGAGAGCCAGGTGGAATCTCCCAGGAATGGCCTGCAGGCAAGGAAGAAAAAGAGTCAGTGCACTCTGCCACATCCTGGTATGTCTCAGAACTGACCTTACCCGAGCCCTTTAGCTGCCTCCCATGCGCACGTGTGTGACAATATATATATATAGTTATCAAAGTTTTATTATGGAGTTAAAATAACAAAGGAGGAGCTGTAGCACAGCATACAGACATTGCAAGATTAGGGACAGGATGAGAGAGAGAGAGCAAGAAAGGAGAGGATTATGGCCAGTAAATGTGAATAAACAATGAAAATAGAATAATTAAAAAGACAAGCAATCCCTTTTTATTAGATTATGACACACCCAGAATTGGTATGTACAGAGTTGTACCATCTACTAAAACACAAGAAAGTCACTGTTTATATATTTGAACACATACTTTAGTGTCAGCCCTAGTGTTTCACTAATGAAATCTTAATGTCAGACAAAAATTCTAGGAATTTAAATACTTTAAATACTGTCAAGCACTTTATAAATTTCACTTTCACTGCCCAAGAAGATATTGTTTCTTTATAACTACATTGCACAGGTATGAAATGTGAATGTTAGCAAGTCTGTGGTCAAACAGTGACCACTGCTTAAGTAAGATATTCTAAAAATGTTTTAATAGTTTGCAAATGTTTAAAAACATTTAAATTGCTTTTGATCTTAGTTCTTTTTTAATCTTACTAAATGTATCTGCATATTTTGTAAGTGTTGAATGTGTAAATGCTTTTTAATCACAATATTAACAGTAGTAGAATAATTGCACCCTTATATAAGATTTTTTTTTCTTCCTGATAGTTTTGTCTCTATAAAACTGTTGTAATTGATAGTCTAGAATTATAAAATATTAACTTCAAAGTTTCAATGATTTTTTGTGTTAGTCTCTGCTTTTAGTAAAGTCTGTAAGTGCCACTGTGTATTATAAAGTGATGGTTTTACAATAACATCTGATTCTTTGCTAAGAATAAAAAACAGCAATCCAGTGGGGTTTGAGTGTAGAAAATTAATTTACATAATCCAGGTACTCCAGGGATCTGGTATTCTATAAAACTGTTGTGTTGTAAGCTATACTGAGGCAAAGTGTTGAGATGTACCCCTGGCCTATTGTGTTGCTGTTTTCCCTCATGAAAGCATCTACAGAAAAGATCTTCTGCACTCTGCGGGGAAAAGCCGAATTTCCACAATTATCAAAGGATGGACACATAATAATTGGAGGAGCATTTTCAATACATAGCAAAGCATCCAGTACACAGTTTTCCTTTGACACTTATCCAGATTCTCCCAAGTGCAACAGGTTGTTTAAATTACTAAGCATGTTTCAATATTGGCCAGAATAATCTGAAATATGGAGAAAAATATTACTAATAAAACAATGCTCTTATATCATACCAATGTAAATGAAAGAAATGAATATGGCTTAATAAACATGTATTGATTTTAAAGTTTTGTTCTCGTCTGTTAATATCTTCTGAATGGCAAATTGTTTAATTTAAGCATGTTCTACTTATTGTTGAGTTTTTTTAACCTTTATATCTTTTAATTATTCATAGTCTAAATTTCAGAGAACTTCGGTTTGCCCAAACTATGATTTTTGCCATTGAAGAAATAAACAACAACACACAACTGCTTCCAGGGATCTCACTCGGCTATAAGATTTATGATACTTGTGGTTTCATACCTTTATCTTTGAGAGCAACAATGGGGTTAGTAAATGGGAAAGACGAAACATTTACTAATTCATCCTGTACAAAAACATCAACCATCCATGCTATTATAGAATCTTCCTCAACCATTGCAATGACTGCCACAATTGGACCATTTCGAATTCCTGTGGTGAGACAACTGATCATTCCTTGAAATGTGATTTAGTCAACCTAACAATATAGTGACATAGCACAATATTTTATAGGTTTATGGGGTAATTATATTATACAGACATACAGTATTTTGACCTTTAATAATTACTTTTGCCTGTAAAACTACTGCCAATACTTTTATAAAGAGGTATAGTGCTTGCAATGAAGAAGCTAGTGTCTGTATATGTAGCAAAGATTATTACATTTATGACATCCAATAAATTATTGTAACATTGATCTATTGTGTGGAATTATGCATGTAAACTACAGAAATGTAAATATATGAAAACCCTTAGCTAGCCCGTGACCTACAGATGAAGTATCAGGTATATCTTTATGTAATTTAATACTATATCTTTATGTAATTTAATACAGTATGATCTAATACAGTAATCCCTCGCTATATCGCGCTTCGACTTTCGCGGCTTCACTCTATCGCGGATTTTAAATGTAAGCATATCTAAATATATATCACGGATTTTTCGCTGGTTCGCGGATTTCTGCGGACAATGGGTCTTTTAATTTATGGTACATGCTTCCTCAGTTTGTTTGCCCAGTTGATTTCATACAAGGGACGCTATTGGCAGATGGCTTAGAAGCTACCCAATCAGAGCATGTATTACATATTAACTAAAACTCCTGAATGCTATAAGATATGCATCCCGCTCGGTGTTTGTTTGATTGTCTCTGCCTCTATCTCACCCTCTCTGACATTCTCTGCGCCTGACGAGGGAGTGTGAGCAGAGGTGCTGTTTGCACAGAAGCTGTTTGCTTAAAAGATACTGACGCTCCTCTAAAAAATGCCGCTTTATCTCGGCATATTTAAAAGCACAAAAGCACACGTATTGATTTTTTGATTGTTTGCTTTAATCTCGCGCTCTCTCTCTGACGTTCTCTGCGCCTGACGGAGGAGATTTGAGCAGTGGGGCTGTTTCAACATAGGCTGTTTGCTTAGAAGATACTGACGCTCCTCTGAAAAGTGCCGCTTTACTTAAAAGCACACGTATTGATTTTTTGATTGTTTGCTTTTCTTTGCGAGCGCGCGCTCTCTCTCTTAAATTCTCTGCTCCTGATGCAGACTCATTTGAAAAAAAGATATATTTGCATTCTTTTAATTGTGAGAAAGAACTGTCATCTCTGTCTTGTCATGGAGCACAGTTTAAACTTTTGACTAAAGGGTGTTATTTCATGTCTAGAGGGCTCTAATAATGTTAACAGTGTGGGAGAGTTTATAAGGGCTTAAAATATATAAAAATAACCATACAAACATATGGTTTCTACTTCGCGGATTTTCACCTATCGCGGGGGGGTCTGGAACGCAACCCCCGCGATGGAGGAGGGATTACTGTATTTCATAAATGGATTTAGCTGTAATAGATTAACATGCTGTGAGCAACTGTATAAGCTAACAAAATTATTGTATATTCATTCATACACGATAAAGGTATTATTTAACAAAGGATTTTAACATAAATCTGATCACTGGCTAGGTGTGAAGTGTGCTGTAAAGATCCCTTTGTTAAATTAATTTCTTACACTTACTATATTGCTGGAGTCTTAAGAACATTTTATTAAGAGAGTGTTGGAATAGAGCTGTGGGTCAACATTTCGCCCTAACACTATGTAAAACACATTACTTTTATTGCATTTCCCACAACACTGTGCTCAAGATGATTTTACATTTGAAGCACAGGCAGATCTCTTAAGAGGTTAGGAGGTATTGAACAAACGATCTGGTTTAGAGTGAATTGTTCTACCGACTACACCATTCTGACTGCCTAAAACTGAAATATTCATATATAACATGCTTAAAATTCTTGCATGTAACCCATATATCACACTGTTTGTTCTTTAACATGCTTTAAAATATTAATTTAGATTAGTCATTCTTTAATGTCATATTTAACCATCTGCCATCATTGCAGATTAGTCACTTTGCTAGTTGTGCCTGCTTGAGCAACAAAAATGAATTTCCTGCATTTTTTAGAACCATACCAAGTGATTACTATCAAAGCCGAGCCCTTGCACAGCTTGTGAAGCATTTTGGATGGACCTGGGTTGGAGCAATATGAAGTGACAATGATTACGGAAACTTTGGAATGGCAACCTTTATGAATGCAGCTAACAGGGAAGGAGTCTGTATCGAATATTCAGAAGCCATACACAGAAGTGATAGTAAAGAAAAAATTGCTAAAACAGTGAATATTATCAGAAACTCTACTTCCAAAGTTATAATTGCTTTCTTGGCTCAAGGGGAGATGGAAATGCTGATCCAAGAAATAGCCTTGCAGAATATCACTGGTTTACAGTGGATAGGCAGTGAATCTTGGGTAACTTCCAGGCAACTGGCAACAGAAGAGAGCTTCCAGGTCCTGGGTGGGGTCATTGGTTTTACAATTAGGAAATCAGTAATTACAGGGCTGAAAGAGTTTTTGATAAACCTGCAAATGTCTGAAGTTTTTGGAAATGCACTTCTGAAAGAATTTTGGGAGGCAGCTTTCAGCTGTACTTTATCAGCCCACGATACCAAGACCTATTCAAAGGCATGTTCAGGATCTGAAAGCTTAATAAATTTAAACAACACTTATACTGACACGTCTGAACTAAGAATTTCTAACAATGTGTATAAGGCAGTCTATGCTGTTGCCCACTCTCTTCATAATCTGTTTTCATGCTCAGATACCCAAGATTCTTTTACTGACAAGAAATTTTTAAATAAGACAGCATTTGAACCATGGCAAGTAAGATGACTCTTTTTGTGATTAGTTAATTGTTTTGAATACTTTTGTTTTTCTTAAAGTAGGATGTCAAATGATATACATTTGTTATGTTTCATTTTTTTTAGATTTCACTGTACTTCAAAGAATATCAGATAATTTCGGAATATATATATCAGATTAATATCCAGTATTTTTACATATCATTCTAATTGCATAATTTCTGCATATTGTCAGTTTATTTATACAAGTTGCCTGAAGAATGGGCCTAAGCTGCCTTGAAAGCTTGCATATTGTAATCTGTGCAGTTGGTCAATTAGCTCAGAGACTAGGGATCCACACTGGCAATTGGAAGGTTGCCGGTTCGAATCCTGTAAATGTCAATAGGGACTCTGCTGTTGGGCCCCTGAGCAAGACCCTTAACCTGCAATTGCTGAGTAATTTTAGTAGTGAGAAAAGCGCTATATAAATGCAAATAATTATTATATGTCATAGAATCTAAGTATTATATACCAGTAACAGCGTACTGCACGATAACGTTCAGAGAATACACTTGACTTGAGCATCCCTTGTTTTCATACTCTTTCTCTGTCTCTGTTTAGCATTCGTTTGCTCAGAGGTTGATGCGCTTACTGCTTCCTGAGTAGCTCTTCTTTTCTCCACCCTAGCGGCCCGCTGCTTCTCTTCTTTCATTGGCATCTTTTCGCGTTAAAACTGATTAAGTTAGTTTTTGTGTTGCAATTACTTAGTATGTTTTCTTTAATTTTTCACTTAAGCTGGCACTTAAGTCTTCAGTCTGCCTCAAGAATGATTAGCGAAGGTGGTAGGGAATGAGAACAGCGCCCATACACATGCGCGCACAGCCGCCCTGCTGTGTACTGCAGAGAGTTGATTCTACAATAAAATAAAATAAAAATAAAAAGAGTAATAAAAATCATCACCCTGAAAGCAGAAAGTAGACGTCACGTAGTTTATGTGTACCAAATTTAAAGTCAATAGGTCAAACGGTTTGCAAGTTACAGGTGATTTAAAATCCTGGACAGACAAACGAACAGCCACGGTAGCATATTATATAAGAAGAAAAGGCATAATGGACAAAATCAAACAGGAGTCATCTGCAACTGACGAAGGCTTGTAAAATCCAGTTTGTTTTATTGCCAAAAGCAATAATCTATCATGGCAGGTAAAAATGAATCTTCAGGTGTCAGCACTATTAATGGTAAGCCTGTCAAACTCTCCGAAATAATATATAATCCTTAGTTGTCAATAAAGTCAGGTTTACAAAATTGTTTCCAGGAAAAGTAAAAAAATAATAACATTTTTAATTTTTTAATAATTCCAATTTGATTGTACAGTAGGGTTTTCCTTTCCCTTGTTTAATTTTTTATTGTACAGTAGGGTTTTCCTTTAGCTTGTTTCATTTTGATTCTTTTAGCGGTCTTAGTGAGCATCCTTTCATTTTCACCTACACCTTCCATTTTCAGGTAAAAAATAAGGGTAATGCACAGACCAGACTGGCATAGGAAAATATTACATTTGTTAATGAGATATTTTTGATACTATGTTGTGTAATGTCACACGATATATTAAAATACACTGTAGATTTCTGACTTGAGAAATGTATTAGACTAATTAAAAGAAGTTAATTTTGTCAAACAGGTAACACATTTTTTAAAGACTGTGAATTTCACTACCAAATGTGGGGAGAGAGTTCATTTTGATGAAAATGGAGATCCTACAGCAAAATATGAGTTAGTGAACTGGCAAAATGACCAATAAAGCCTCACAAAGTTTGTCACAATTGGCTTCTATGATGCATCTCTGCCTGTGGAAGAGCAATTTGTAATGAATAATGTTAGTATTATTTGGGCTACTGGTAAGGATAAGGTAAGACTTAAAACATACAGCATATATATTTTTGCATAGATTATTATCATCTTCTCATGGCATGGTGGTGCAGTGAGTGTCTTCTGCAATCTCACAACTTCATGAGATTGAATTTGAATGTGAGCTTGCTTCTTTTTCCCCTTTGTCATGTCCCAGTTTCTCTGAAATATGGCATATGTATGGGTCAGAGTTACTGTAAACACACACACATGTTTTCTTTAATACATCCTGACATTTGCATGGAAAGTTGCGTACACACATTTCATACATCTTTTTCTGTGTATGCAAGATTTACAAATGATGCCCCAATTCCTCACAGTCCTAGGATTGGAGTAAGCAGGTTCCATAAAGGGAAGGCTGGACTGATTATCATTCGCATTCTATATTAGCACTTTACTGAAATAATAATGGAGTATTTACAGTCACTGCCGCTTGTAATTTGTCTACACAGCTGCAGTAATCCAACAGGTTTTTTGTTTTTTTTTTTAGATTTACCTAAGGTAATTTACATAGTGTTCTCTAAATATAGTTTATTTATTACACAGTAATTATCTGTACGACTGTATGTCTAAGTACATAATTGTAATTACTCTTGTATAATATTTCTTCCTACACTAGCTGAAAAACATTTAATCATCTTGTCATTCATCTCTTTCATTGGTTGAAAAGAACATGGTGTGAATATGAGCTATACATCTGCTAAAGCCACATGTTGAAGACATGCACATTCGGTGTGTTTATTGGTGCTCAATTAATATTGTTTTACTGTAATTTTAAATCTAAAAATGAAACATAATAAATACTTCAGAGAAACTACTCACTGTATGTTTTTAGCAGATTTTGAATTTATACAAATTACATTGTATATAATGCACAATATGCCTTATAATATATCTAGATACTGTATAATCTCTCTCTCTCTTCTGTATATATATATATATATATATATATATATATATATATATATACTGTATATATAGTATACTGTACATTGCTTTCCAAAAATGTATTTAAAATGATTCCAAATTTAAGTTTTGCCTTTAGGTTTTTTTTGCACTTTATTTGTGTGGCAAGATTTCTACATAGGAAGGTAATGACTTTTGCATATGAAATTTTAACAGTTTAACATATATATATATAGAATCTGCTTAAGTGATAAAGTTAAGTAACCTAATATTAACAGTTACCATGTGTTTGTGAGTCTGTGATTGTGCCTTGTTATAGACCGGCACCCCTGCTGAGCTTGGTTCCTAACCTGAGAATGATCTTATTGGAACAGGTTCTGGCAATCATGAATATAAATTAGATTAAGCCAATGAAAGAAATTATACAATGTAAACTCCATTCCACTTCATTCTTTATAAATGAGTTTTTCATTTAAACACAATATTATTATTGCTTAAACGTATTTATGTTAGTTGTGTAAGATTCCTAAGTGCAGTTGTACCTAGTAAATTAAATATGCCAATTATAAATCTTTTAGTGATGTTTTTGCAGAGGCCTGAGTCAGTGTGCAGTGAGAGTTGCCTCCCTGGCACACGTAAAGCTGTGCAGAAAGGAAAACCTGTTTGCTGTTTTGACTGCATACCATGTGCTGAAGGGGAAATCAGTAACAGCACAGGTAGTTTTCTTTATATTATATGTGTCCTCTGCTTTAGGTGGTCCTTTTATGTTTCTTCATATCCTAGTAGGGTTTCATTTTCAAAAGTTACGTTAACATGCTGTAAGTTTTTCATTTTTCTTTTGTTCTTTACTATTAGCGTTGTTCCCATTTTATTTTTTACCTTAAAATCCTGTAGTAATTACATATATAATAATAATTTTACAGAATTTCTTTAAACTTCTTTAGGATCATGCCTTTTTTTTATGGGCACTATAATTTTCTTCTTACATTTCTTAGACATATATGTGACAATAATTTCCCATCAAACAATCTATTAATATTACAGTGGCTACTACCTTTCTTATTAAAGCTATTTTAAAATGCTTTAATGGAAGACATTTGTAAATAGTTGTTCATTTATTGAGAAGTTATCACAGGCATGTTGTGTTGCATTTTTTCTCTATAACAGACAAAGGCATTATAACTAAAGATACTGTATAAAGTGTATTACAATTTCTAATTTACCAATACAAAAAAGGTGTATTTTTGGTAAGCAGCTTTAATTAAAGTGCAGTTTTAAAATGCTGATGTAAAAATGTTCTCAATATACAGGTCTCTATTGTTACTATAATTTTCACAGGTAAGTGAAAGATGTACATATAGGGTAGCTCCACGCTTTACATACATACAACCTAATCAGTACTGCTTTTAACTGTCACCATTCACATTTCCACCAGTGAGCCTTTGTAGTTGCACTGTGACACTTCTTTTTGATGTACCCGCCTGGGACATATGGGTACCATGAAAGCCAAGCATGTTCTGGAGTACCACACACCTCTGAGTCAGGCTCTAGAGGTCATTCCCATTAAATATGTCCTGAGTAATGGTCCTTAGAGTTTTGTGAATTGATCTTTGAACTATGCCTATAGAGTAATCTACCAAAATTAACCCTACAATAAACACAAGACTCCCTACAACTTATCATTAAAGACAACTGGATAACACTCCTGCTCCTCTAAAATGTTGTTGCTTTGATCCTAGATAAAAGAACAGGGAGGAGTTTAACAAACCAGGATGGCCTTGAAGCATAGCCATTGCTCTTCCAGATCCAGAGAATTTAAATGAGGTTGTTTGGCTATTTGTTAAGTGACAGGAGTATGCAGAAATTAGTAGTAGCAGTGATATTTCTAAAATAAAATGTTCAAGTTTTGTGCACCTTTGGCCCAGAAATGCTTAGGGCCCTAGCAGGAGTACAGGACTGCTATGATTAGGTCCAAAACTAGTCAGGATTTTATGAATTTTAAATTTCTACAAAAAGATATAGGCAAAGAGAATGTGTAGTTCACAAGTTGTATCAACTCAGATTTTGGGAACAAGAAGCAGGTAATGTGGCATAACTGTTAAGGTTTTTTACTTCAAGCCCTGAGGATAGATAGATAGATAGATAGATAGATAGATAGATAGATAGATAGATAGATAGATA
>JANRMT010062854.1:81316553-81345304 GCA_026402145.1 Polypterus bichir lapradei
ATAGATAGATAGATAGATAGATAGATAGATAGATAGATAGATAGATAATGATCTGAACACACACAAGAATAACCAACAAGAAATGAAATGTCTGCCTTGTTTGCCAGTTTCAGCAAGGAATTATTTAGGCATATTGCTGTTGATATAAAGGAGCCCAAGAAGTGTTTCTTGACAATGTTAAAGTGTCAAAGACAGGATATGCAGCATTGATCATAATGGCACTCTCTCCTTCACTACTACAACCGGGGGGTCCAGAGTGCATCCCATAACTGAGCCTGCCCTTTAAATTAGTTTGTTGATTCAGTGGGCTTCTCTTGAAGTGATGTTAACAGTCCAGCATAGCACAGCTTCTGGGGTGAAATCCCGCTACTAATACTGTGTGACCATGAACAAGTCATTTTACCTCTCTCTGCTCCAAATGTAAATATTAAAAAGAAAAGTAAACCAATTATTACTTAGGTGTTTAAAGTTGCTTTGGATGAAGGTGTCTACCAAATGTACATGTTTCAAACAGCCCTACATTATATGTTCTGTCTGGGTGCGAGTACAACTAAAAGGAATGGAGTTAGTATAGGGCTGCCTATCTAATAAGAATACAGGTTTCACAGGTAAATCATTCCTAGGCAGTAACCATTTCTGGAAAGGATGTCAGCTTATTGAAAGACACATTGATACACGCAAACAACCACACACAAATGTACATGGTCACTGTAAACTGTTTTAACTGGAGAAAAAAATGTCAGTGCCACATAGACAGTGACTGAGCAGGCATTTGAACACAGGTCTTTGGTGTTATAAAGTGGCTGCACTACCCACTGGAAAACTGTGCCACCCTGATATTAAACAGATACATGCATTGTATTAAATATTACAGTATTAACTGTACTTATTTTTGTTGTTTAAAGTATTATTGCCATCTCATATATTTTCAAGTTCCTGCACGTGTGGAATGAACACCATTTCATTGTGTCTGCATGGGTTTTCTCTGAGTATTCTAGTTTTCCTCTGACATTCCCTTAACAGGCTTGTTAATATATACTTACATGTGAATACAATGATGTGCAGAAAGCATGCAGTAACTATTTTGTTACTGTTTTTTCAGATGCAATTGATTGCTTCACGTGTCATTCTGAATACTGGCCAAATGAAAAAAGAAACACTTGCCTGTTAAAAAATGTTGAATTTCTCTCATTCACTGAAAATATGGGCTTCCTGTTGACAGTGATTTCCTTATTTGGAGCTATAACATCCATAGTTGTACTGCTGATTTTCTACTGGCATAAGGATACCCCAATTGTTAAGGCCAACAATTCAGAACTAAGTTTCCTTCTTCTCTTGTCATTGACGTTCTGCTTCCTCTGCTCATTAGCTTTTACTGAGGAACCATCTAAATGGTCTTGCATGCTACGGCACACAGCATTTGGAATTACATTTGTCTGTTGTGTCTCCTGTCTTCTTGGAAAAACAGTTGTTGTCTTAATGGCATTTAGAAGCACAATACCTGGTAATGACGTAAAGAATTATTCAGGTCCTGTACAACGTTTATGTGTTTTTATTTGCCCTGGCATTCAACTGATATTATGCATTTTCTGGTTATTACTGTCACCACCTTTTCCAAAAAAGAATGTTTCATATTTTAAGGAAAAAATCCTTCTGGAATGTGATGTAGGATCAATAGTAGCTTTTTATGCTGTAATGGGGTACCTTGGGTTACTTTCCATTTTGTGTTTCATACTTGCTTTTCTAGCTCGTAAATTGCCAGACAATTTTAATGAAGCCAAGTACATTACATTCAGCATGCTAATATTCTGTGCTGTATGGATTACTTTTGTCCCTGCTTATATCAGCTCCCCTGGAAAGTACACTGTAGCTGTTGAAATATTTGCTATCTTAGCTTCAAGTTTTGGTTTACTTTTCTGAATTTTTGCTCCCAAATGCTATGTAATATTATTTAAACCTGAAGCTAACACTAAAAGGAATATAATTGGTAAAATGCCTTCCAAATCACTTTAATTGACAAATAACGGTCTTAATTATATTGGAAACCTGATACAGTAAAATCTTTGAAATGACTGCATGAAGTAATGTAATAATACATACAAGTGGTATTTTGTAAACAATTATTTATTTTTTTATTACTAATACAACCTATCCATGTCCATGAATATGGCAAGTCAAAGTAATGTAATTTTTCTGCTTTTCATTGCCCTTTGATCAATAGGATGCACTTTTCTGAGCCACTGACTTCCTTAACCCCATTGCTAAACTGATGCTGCCTGTCTGAATGAGCAGTTAAGAAGCTATGACTTATTGTCTCTTGGGTGCAATAACAAACACAAAATATATATCCTACTGACTCACAGTTATCATAACTCAAAAACATCTGTCAGTGCTGCGAGCATCAACTGAGCAAACACCTAATATATTAAAGGGTTAAAATACAAATCTATGTAATTTCTAAGATGAGCTAAGATATTTTGCTTAAATAGACAATTAAATAAAATGTTTAATTAAAACAGTGTATGTATTTTTTTCTATAAACATTGCAATTTCTTTGAAAAACAACCAAGTGTATAATATTGAGCAAGTGAACTGCTACTGTCGTGGATAAACACTTTAAAGAAGGTATTTAAGGATCCCAGATGAGAATGCAAAACAATTCTTTATTTGCACAGAGTTATGCACAAGTGTCTCAGTCCATGAAGTGAGCAATCAATTAAACAGTTCATCTGCTTTTATACCTTTTCTAATTACTATTACCTCATCTAATACATCATTTCATCTGACTCTTATTATGTATATATATACATACTTGTAATAGATTGTAAAAGATTATTATATAGGGTGAGTGAAAATTATGTTAACATTTGAATAGCGGAAACAATTTATTCACAAAACATATGTCATATGTGCAAGATGATTTACAGGAATGTCATAACATGTTTGCATCATGTTCAACACACAAAAACCAACGAGCAACAGTACCATTTAAATCCCGGACACACATTTCGCGTGGAATAGATAATACCGCAGTCTGTATTCTGTCCTTCAGGTCATTGATATCATGAACTTTCCTGCTATACATGTGCTCCTTCACCATACCCCATAACCAGAAATCACAGGGTATCAAATCAGGGGAGTGTAGAGGCCATGGCAATGGTCCACCACTACCTATCCATCAACCTGGAAAGGTGTGGTCAATATAAAAATAATCCATTAATGTTAAAATTATTTTGGCTCACCCTGTATAATAACTAAAAATTCCATACCATCTGCAATCAGACTGTTATGTTAACCATAAGGAAACGGTAGATTTTTTTATACTAGTAAGGCACCTTGATAAGCTGTTGGTTCTATGTAAAATATCATATTAATACCTAACATTTTATTAAAAACTAGCAAAATACCAGCGCTTTGCAGCGGAGAAGTAGTGTGTTAAATAAGCTATGAAAAAGAAAAGGAAACATTTTAAAAATAACGTAACATGATTGTCAATATAATTGTTTTGTCACTGTTATGAGTGTTGCTGTCATCAAGGATTTGATTATCATTATTTCTTTCAATCAGATTCGTATTTGAAGGATGTGTTGTGTTCAAGTTATATTCTGTGTTTGTCAACCGTTGTAAAGATAACAGGTTTCATTTATCGAAGTGTTTACTACCCAAATCGGTACTCGTGAATCTAAGATGTTTAACAGGCATTCCTGGTATTAAGTTGTGGATTTGCTTGCGAATTATTTAGCGGTAGCATGTCTATGAACTTAATTTAACCTTTCCCAGTCCTGCAAAGTCAGTTCACGTGAGCCGCTCAGAGTACATGCATCGAAGCTTCTCAGCTGTACTTGTGCTATCTCGTGTAATCTTACGATATCCACGGCTTTATTTAATGTTAGCTCAGACCCGGCAATTAAAAGTTTCTCTCGCAGTTTTTGCGCCAAACACTATTCTATCCCTGACCATCTCATCTTTGTTTGCATAAGCACAGTCATTCACCAGCAATTTTAACTCCGCTACAAAGTGTTGAAAAGTCTCATTTATACCCTGCGTCCTCTCATTAAACTTGTATCTTGCGAATATCGTATTCGTCTTAGGCATGACAAACACAAGCGGCAGCGTGTCTATGAACCTAATTTAAAGTTAAGCTTTACACCCTGCTTTCCTATTCGTTTGCTTAAGCACAGTCCTTCACCAGCAATTTTAACTCTGTTACAGCAATTGTAACTCTGTTACAAAGTGATCAAAAGTCTCGTTTATACCCTGCGTCTTCTCATTAAACTTGTATCTCGTGAATATCGTATTCGTCGTAGGCATGACAAACGCCAGCGGCAGCCTGTCTATGAACTTAATTTAAATTTTAGGTTTACACCGTGCTTTGTTTCCGCAGTAGCTGCACTTATGAATATGCTTGTATGCGTCACTCGCTTCATATTCTTTTGCTGCCTTCTCAATTGTGTAATGCGTTTTTTGAACAGGTTTCTTTCATCGAAGTGATCACTACCCAAATCGGTACTCGTGAATCTAAGATGTTTAACAGGCATTCCCGGTATTAAGTTGTGGATTTGCCTGCGAATATTTAGTGGCAGCATGTCTATGAACATAATTTAAACTTAAGCTTTACACCTTGCTTTCTTATTGATATGTGTACAAAGGCTTGATCAGCGTCAGAGGGTTTCTGCAGTAGCTGCACTTATGAATATGCTAAGCACAGTCCTTTACCCATGAATAATTTACCTTATATGGGCAGGCACTCAATTACGTGGGAGGCATGATGATGCGGGACGCAACTCCGCCTCACACGGCGACCGAGCTGCTGGCTATGGCCGTATATATGGACAAAAGTAGGTTCCAGTTATGACCATTACGCATAGAATTTCGAAATGAAACCTGCCTAACTTTTGTAAGTAACCTGTAAGGAATGAGCCTGCCAAATTTCAGCCTTCCACATACACGGGAAGTTGGAGAATTAGTGATGAGTCAGTGAGTGCGTGAGTGAGTCAGTCAGTCAGTCAGTGAGGGCTTTGCCTTTTATTAGTATAGATATGATTTAATGTAATAAACATTTGTTACTAAGGTCACCCTGGAAAACCATGACTAAATTTCAAAATCAAATATGGAAGGCCATATCAAAAGTAGTTTAACCAGTGCAGCAGTTATTTTGGTAAAATGAACCCTAGTAAGAATATGGTATTTTTCAGTCATTGTTTACCTGAAGTATGATTTGACATTTGTTAAAAAGTGGTTAAATCTGATTCACAAATTATCAACGACTGAGCATTGATGTATACAGTATGTGAAATGTTGAAAGACAATCTCTGTAATGGACATAAGGGAACAATGTACTCACTGTATTGTATAATGAAGATAAACATACGCTATAATAAAGGGGTTGCAAATCACATCACGTATTTTGATGATAAGAAAGTAATTTATTCATTCATCTAGTAACATATTTCATTGAACAGTATAAATCATGTTCATGTTCTATTAAGATTCACCTTTTATATAAACCACCACTACAAAATGTTTTACAAAGAAAACATTACTTCAACAAAGTACACATTTGATTACTTAAGCAATGTAAGCTCTCCATCACATTACTGTTTTTGCCTACCCTTTTTCTTAGTTGAAAGAAAATTTCTAACACAGCTAAGCAGAAAATGTGTCTCTTGTTATATTTTAAAGCACTTTATATAAATCACATAGTGTTTTTAATACATTCTGTGTCTGAATAGAAACCCCAACTAGATGGGAAGTCATCCCATTTGATGACTCAATACAAGTAGACAGAAAAAATGTATGTGAATGTGAGGAGAACATTCAAACTCCATTTAAACAGACAAGGCTGTGAATAAAAAAACATATTTATATCAAACTTCAATAGACTTAGTCTAATTGTTTATGTCAACTATAATCTACATTTGGCTATCTACCTGGGTACTGGGGGTATTTTTAATTGTGTTTCTTTAACCTTCTCAGGATACGGTTGACTGGAGAAAAGGCCTTTGAGAATAGTAGAGAAAATTCTAATATGATTTCACTGAGGAGTTCTTATAACTCTCTGCACTATTTATAGGCAATGTAATGTAATTAATGGAATCATATCAGAAAGAAATTGCATAAACACCTTAATATGCTTTCCATCTTCATATTACTAGTTCAGTTTGCATTTTTAAAAGGCACACTAGAGCCTGCTTGCAAGCTTTATGGGAGAACAGAATCTCCACACCTGTCAAAAGATGGAGATATCAATATTGGGGCACTGTTTTTAATCCACAGTAAGACTGCTGATAAAGTTGCTCTTTTTGAAACTAAACCACAATCTCCTGAATGCACAAGGTTGGTGATATTAAATAAAATCATAAACATTTTTTACGTATTGTACTTAATTTAATCTGTCATGACAGTTTATCCTCACATTTGCATGCAGTTCATACTAAGCACTAATAGCTAATGGAAATGTGCTAATTATAATGTCTTTTTAAGTAGATTATAAATGATAAGTAAAACAAAGTTCATTGTATATTAACAGTAATTTGTGGGCTAATGAACTGCTCTGAAATTAACGCATATAAGGGATGTATAAATCTTAGTATTTATAAATAGTCTTCTTCATTTATTTCTTTTTAATATGAATAGATTCTGTTTACAAAATAAAAACTTTTTATTGTACTCTAATAATCATATTTGTATAGCTTAAATTTTAGAGAATTTAACTTTGCACAAACAATATTTGCTATTGAGGAAATTAACAATAGCACTAACATCTTGCCTGGTGTTACGTTGGGATATAAAATTTATGATGTCTGTGGCAGTATACCTTTGACTATAAGAGCAGCATTAGCTTTGGTGAACAGACAAGAAGAAACATTTTCTAACAAAACCTGCACAAAAAGCTCTACTGTTCATGCCATCATAGGAGAATCTGGATCATCACAATCTGTGGCAGTGTCAACAGTAATGGGACCTTGTCGCATTCCAGTGGTGAGGGCTACTTATCTTATTTTTGTACATAATAGTATTTAGTTTTTGTGTAAACATAAATACAATGTTGAGTGCATATGTAAAAAATTCTAAAGTAATATACTTATATATTTTTTGTTAATACAATAAGAGTAAGTTCACCTAGCATCAAAGGACAATGCAGAGGCCTAATTTAGAGCATACAGTCTCACTGAGGGTCAATGCACATAAAATGTATGCAATATTGAAGAAAATTTAGAGGTTTCAATGAAGCAGCAGTAGCAGTGTCAGCACTGTTAACAATTGCAGCACTTTGACACCCTTGTTTAACTGATTATTAATTTCTACAATAATACTGACAGAGCAAATATTCACAGCTATACTGTGTGTTACCTACAAGAGGGCACAGGGTAAAGTTTGAATTTGAATTTGCTCCATTTTATTATAAAATGATAAAATATCTATTTTAAAATATTGCCGGTTATTCTACATCATTACAAATATGAAGTGTATACTGAATTCTTCAAACCTCTCGACAGCTCAGACTACCTCCTCCCAACTGTAATTCGTGAATACTAAGAACGAAATGGCTCTATCTATCTGTCTGTCTGTCTTACCTGATGTTTTTTTTCCCCCCAGATAAGTCATTTTGCAACATGTGCTTGTTAGAGCAATAAGAAAGAGTTTCCCTCTTTTCTGAGAACCATTCCAAGTGATTACTATCAAAGCAGGGCACTGGTACAGCTTGTAAAGCAATTTGCCTGGACTTGGGTGGGGGCAATAATAAGCGACAATGATTATGGAAACTTCGGAATGGCTACCTTTATGCATACAGCCCAACAGGAAGGCATTTGTATTGAATACAATGTGGCCATTTACAGAACTGATTCACGAGAAAAAATTTTGAAAGCCATTGATGCTATAAAATGAGGCACAGCAAAACTTATTGTGCTTTTCTGGCTCAAGGTGAAATGGCAGTATTATTAAAGGAAATGTTAGTTCAAAATGTTACAGGCCTGCAGTGGATTGGTAATGAATCGTGGATCACTGCTAGTAGTCTTGCAACAGAAGATAGTTACAAGATTTTAGATGGTGCTGTTGGATTTGCAGTAAGTAAGTCTGTCATAGCAGGCTTGAAGCAATTTTTAGAAGAAGTTCTTCCTTCTCAGCATCCTGGTAATAAACTATTGACAGAATTTTGGGAATCGACTTTTCATTGTACTTTTGCTGCTGAAGTCAACCTGAATAATATGAACGTTTGCACTGGATTTGAAAATCTGAAAGGAGTACAAAATCAGTATACTGATGTATCAGAGTTGAGAATTTCTAATAATGTGTACAAAGCAACATATGTAATAGCCAGTTCACTGCACAACTTTATAGGCAACATCAATGTGAAAGATCCTTTCATTAACAAGACAGTTTCAAGTATTAAGCCATGGCAGGTACATACTTATCTATGAAGTATGAAGAATATCACAGTTTTATGCTTAAGAAAAATTATTTTAGTTATATCTCTCTTCTTAAGGTGCTTTACTATCTTAAAAAGGTGAATTTCATAATGAAAAATGGAGAGCGAGTTTATTTTGATGAGAATGGTGATCTAACCGTAAGATATGAATTAGTAAACGGGCAATGTAATGCAGGCAGCAGTATTTTTAACAGTTGGGTACTATGATGCCTCTTTACCTACAGCAGAGCAGATTTCTATTAACAAACTCGGAATTATGTGGGTTAATGGTAAGGATAATGTATGGCAAAATAAACAATGAAATTTTAAAATAACGAGCACTTAAATGTACAGTATGTACATTATGATTATTTTGAATTAAAGTTGCAACATTTTATTTTGTGCAATGAGTTTTAGGCCTATTTAAATATAAAGCAGGATATAATTGAAAAGACTTACCATGTTTTAAGGAACTACGGTGATTTGTGCTTTTCAAAGACTCCTCCACTGAAACTATTGAAACTATTAATGCTAAAACTTTTAATATTTTAATTAATTAGCATTTCTTCAATAGTACCTATTCCAAGGTCCTTATTAATTAAATATGTTCCATTGTACTGTGCAGATTTACAAATGTTTTAACTTAACTGACTAACCTGATCATAGTTTTATCTATTCAGTAAGTTAGGGTTTCTTCAGAAGTGGTTCAGGTTTGGGGTGGATTATCATTGATGTCATCCACTCATGTGGCAGCAGAGTGATTAACAAGCATTCCCCATTCTTCCTACTGTTACTTGATTGAGCATGGCATCCTTGGCTTGCTAGAAGAAATTATGTGCATACTACAAGTGTGAAGCTCTGTCATATTCCCATTCATGTATGGCCTTTCAGAGCACAAGGAAGAAGGACCCTCCTTTTACATATGCCACTAGCTTTTGGATAAAGGCTTTAAAAGTCTGAAATTTGAATCTGTAAAAAGTCTGAAAGGAGAAGAAATAGAACATCCCATTCAGGTCTGAGCTATGATGAAGTGACTGAGGGAGGCTATAAGAAATCGTTTTAGAAAATTCGGTTAATTTGAAAAACTCTCCAACAGGTTTATGGATGTTATTGAAGAAGATTATTTTGAAGTGCCATTTTCATGGTAATTATACAAAGGGTTAGATAAGTGTGCATTATTTGAGAAAAGAAGCAGTAAAAGCAGTGCATTAAACTGTCACATATTATTTAATATAGCATTGTCACACAATATTTACTCCCATAATGGTATTCATTTCTAAGTAATTATTTAATAATATACCATGTTTTCATTTTCATCAGGTTATTAAGGTAAGGCAGGTGATGTTGCTGTTTATGTAGCTTGATTTGCAAGTTAAAGATTTGCAGTATTTATATATATATATATATATAGTGAACGTTACCTGGGCACAGACAGGCAGACATGTTGTTTTTCCACCACCACACGTTTATTTACAGCTACTATTTACAATATTTACAAGTGCACACAAACCCCCACAAAGTCATGGCCACACAATGCCTTCTTCTTCGGGCCGCCTCCACACTCTCTTCTGCTTCGTCCTGCTTCCACCCGACTCCAGCTCCGAATGAAGGGAGGCGGCCCCTTTTATCCGCACCCAGATGTGCTCCAGGTGCTCCCCGGCAATCACCCGCCGACACGCCCCAGTGTGGCGGAAGTGCCGGCTGGGTGTCCCTGCTTCTCTTCCCCCCAGCACTTCCTGGTGTGGCGGAAGTGCGGAGGTCCAGGGCTCCCAAGGCAACGGGGCACCCCCTGGCGGTGACCACGGGCCCCTACAGAGTTGGGCTTCCAAGCCCTTAACCCGTGGCCCCCAAAGCAACCAGGGTGGCGGCCCCCACGTGATCCCAAGTGGGCGCACGCCCTCTCCCAGTCCCTCAAGGCATCCTGGCCGGGTCGTCACCCCTGGCATCCCTGACAATATATATATACAGTATGTCTCAAAGTCAGTTCATGGAGGATCGTAGTAATTGAAGACTTTTAATGAAACCACTTTCTTAATTATTATTGGAATTTGAAGTTTAAAAGAACTCTGTCACATCAGGCTTTTACAGATCGGCGTACGTTACTTTCTGAGACAGTTAACAAAATGTTTTGTAAATCAAAAAATCTTAGTACTCCTCAGTATGTCAACTTATTTTTCTCACTTTCTAAATATTGATTTCAAAGGGATAGTTTATAATAATGTGGAAGGGTTGGAAATATAACCAAGATAGCTATTAAAGTTGTCTACTTTGTTATTAATATCTTATTTAAATAAATAAAAAAATAATTTATAATTCTTTATAATTATTTTTATGCTTTTAATCTTTACAGGTTTTTAAATCAAACATTTTAAATACAGCTATGATAAATTAAAAAATTCTATGGGTGAATATTTGACATTTTAATGTGTTGAGAATATTAATATGTAACATTTAGTTTTTCTGTCCACATACAGTGATCCCTGACTATATTGCGCTTCGACTTTCGCAGCTTCACTCCATTGCAGATTTTAAATGTAAGCATATCTAAATATATATCACTGATTTTTCACTGGTTCGCGGATTTCTGCGGACAATGGGTCTTTTAATTTATCGTACATGCTTCCTCAGTTGGTTTGCCCAGTTGATTTCATACAAGGGACTCTATTGGCGGATGGCTGAGAAGCTACCCAATCAGAGCACGTATTACGTATTAAATAAAACTCCTCAATGATATACGATATGCTTCTCGTGCGGTGCTTCGCATACTTGAAAGGTCGAAAAGCACATATTGATTTTTGTTTGTTTGCTTTTCTCTGTCTCTCTCACTCTCCCTGACATTCTCTGCTCCTGATGGGGGTGGGGGGGGGGTGAGCAAAGGGGCTGTTTGCACACTGGCCTAGAGGATACGGACGCTCCTCTAAAAAATGCTGAAGACTACCTTCACATTGCTCCCTACAGCTGCTTTGTCCGGCGGTGCTTCACATACTTAAAAGTCCAAACAGCACGTATTGATTTTTGATTGTTTGCTTTTCTCTCTCTCTGTTTCTCTCTCTGACATTCTCTGCTCCTAATGCACACTCCTTTGAAGAGGAACATATGTTTGCATTCTTTTAATTGTGAGACGGAACTGTCATCTCTGTCTTGTCATGGAGCACAGTTTAAACTTTTGACTAAAGGGTGTTATTTCATGTCTAGAGGGTTCTAATAATGTAAAAAAAACGTATTTAGAAGGTCATAAACAGGTTTTTAATGCTCTAACTGCGAAAATATTTGATTTATAAATAAAGAATCTTACTTCGCGGAAATTCATTTATCGCGGTAGGGTCTTGAACGAATTAACCACGATAAACGAGGGTTTACTGTATTTCTTAAGCATGGTGGGATAGTGGTTAGAGCTACTGCCTTATGCATGCAGCATCTTGGGTTTGTTAATTGCACATTACTGCTGCCTGGTGGAGATTGCATGTTCTGCTTGTGTCCAGATTCTATAATACAAACCAAAGATATGCAGGTTGAGTTAGCTAACAAATCTAAGGTGGCCCAATGACAGTATAGCTGTCGTTATGAGTGGGCTGTAAAATGGAATGGCACTTTATTCAGCATTAGTTCACTAAAAATTAGGATCTTCTATTCCTCAGCCTGGGACTGGTTTAAGTGGGTTTGAAAATGTTATATTATTTTATGGTATTTTACCTAAAAAGAATCTCAAGGGCTCTACAAACTTTAGCTTTGCCAGTAAAGAATAGAAAATACTTTTAATAAAATCAAAAATTTCAGTAGGTTCAAATATCTTTATTAAAGATGCTTTGCACTTAATAAAATAATAAATTGATCCTATTTAACTTTAATTTACTTATTTACAGATGCCCATTTCAGTATGTAGTTGCTTTCCAGAAACCCATAAAGCTGTTAAAAAATGCAAGCCAATCTGTTGCTTTGATTGTATTCTCTGTTGTGATGGAGAAATTAGTAATGTTAGAGGTAATACTTTGTTGTTTGTTTTTATTTCTTAACTGTTCCATATTTGCTATAAATTGCACATATGGAAGGTATATTATCTTTAGAAGTTTTTAAGGCTATTAATGTACTTAAAAAAGTTAAAATACTGGTAGATTTTTTGATTAACTTTTATAATTCAAAATTTAGTAAATGGTTGTAAATAGATAGGGAATAGTTCATTAGTAACAGGCACAAGGCAGAATTTACAATGTATATACTGTGAGACAGCACTGCTGTGTTTCTCTGTTGCTAACACTTTTGAACTGTTTGCTTGTGCTATTATTCACAAGTTATTGTATAATAAAAAGATGGAATGTAAAACCCAATGCCTTAGTATACACATTCAGTACATATTCTACATGTGAAGCATAGTATATCTGTACAAAGTATATGAACAATGGAGGAAGAAAATACTTGAAATTTTCAAATAAGCCATGTTTAAAAATGTTGTTTCGAAATTAACCTTTAAAATGCAGAAGTTATCTAATGCTATCTTATATTCACATCATCCTTAACAATCATTTGATACTGTAAACTGTAATATACACTTCATCTATGCAATATGTGTCTCCACTATCTTCAGCTAAGAGCCAATATAGTTTCTTGTATTTCTCTGACATAAATTACTTTCACTGGGCTTCAATCATGCCTATACTTTACTGTAAATCAAAGAAGAGCACTGTTAATGTTGCTGAAACACGTATGGGATTCTGTCAGTTCCCTATCATTTTTCTCACACGCTGCACCCTTGTGAATCCCATCTACCCACACTGCAATAAAGAGGTGCTCTCCATTCTTTGATATGGGTTCTTTCTACAGCAGATGGTGTCTGACCTACTTCTTTCTGCCCCTTTTGCCTTAAGCATCCTATCTACATGATATATACCATATACTCATATTTTGGATTTTTATCTGTGCAGTTCATAACAGATGTTTTTAAAGTTATAATTGTCCAAATTGTCAGAATCATTCAAACATATTAATATCCTAAATTCCTTTGTGCAGTTTTTGAACTAAGCACATTAAAAGTAAATAAAAGCAATGGTCATTTTTAACAAATGGCATCAGTAATTGAAAAGCTGAAACAGAACTTCTATTTCTTTCAGATTCTCCAGACTGTACAAGATGCCCAAAAGAATACTGGTCAAATGAAAAGAGAGGCACATGTGTTGCAAAACATATTGAATTCCTGTCTTTTAAAGAAACTATGGGAATATTGTTAGCAGCATTTTCATTGTTTGGTGCATGTATCACTGCTCTTGTCTGCTTCATGAACAGAGACACACCCATTGTAAAAGCAAATAATTCTGAACTAAGCTTTCTTCTTCTATTCTCTTTGTCTTTCTTTTTCCTTTGTTCACTGACTTTCATTGGAGAGCCCACTGATTCGTCATGCATGCTTCGTCACACAGTTTTTGGGATCACTTTTGTTCTATGCATTTCTTGCATTTTAGGAAAGACAATAGTGGTTCTTATGGCATTCAGGGCTACACTTCCTGACAGAAATGTGATGAAATGTTTTGGAACCACTCAACAGAGGTTAAGTGTTTACACACTAACACTCATGCAAGTGTTTATATGTGTGCTCTGGTTAATAGTATCTCCTCCTTTTCCCTCTCGAAACACAAAATATTACAAAGAAAGAATTATTGTAGAATGTGACTTAGGATCTTCTGTTGCATTTTATTCTGTGTTAGCATATACTGTATAGGTTTCCTTTCTTCAATATGTTTTGTCCTTGCTTTTCTGGCACGAAAGCTACCTGATAACTTTAATGAAGCAAAAATGATTACATTCAGCATGCTAATATTCTGTGCAGTATGAATTACCTTTATTCCAGTTTACATCAGTTCTCCTGGAAAATACACAATAGCTGTGGAAATATTTGCTATTTTGGCTTCAAGTTTTGGTCGGCTCCTTTGTATATTCTTTCCCAAGTGTTATATTATTTAAACCAGAAAAAAACACAAAGAATCATATGATGGGTAAAATGCCATCCAAAGCATTGTAAAATGTATACAGCTTAAATCAGTGGACCCAGGATAGATCCTTGTGGAAAACCATATAGATTATCATGTGGATTTGAAGTATAATTACCATAACTAACAAAGAATTTTCTACCTGTTAAGTAGGCCCACCCACTGACTAAGGTGATTTATAAGAATTTTGTGATCAGTGGTATCAAACGCTACACTCTGATCTAAGAGGATGAGAATAGATAAACGGTCACTATCTGCATTAACCAGCAAGTCATTTACTACTTTAACGATTGCAGTTTCTGTACTGTGATTTGCTCTAAAATCTGACTGAAACTTGTCAAGAATAGAATTTTTATTTAAGTGATCATGACTGTCTTTTCTTGTATTTTACTTAAGAAAGGCAGGTTAGAATCTATAATTGTCAAAAACACATAAGTCAAGATTATTTTTTTGAGGAGGGGTTTAAGAACAGCAGTCTTAAGAAAGTCTGGGAAGACCCCCGTAGCTAATGATGAATTTACAAGCACACTATCAATTAGCAGGCCGGATACTTCTTTGAAAAATCTCAGTTGAGAAATTATTAATTATTATTATTAATTCTGGGAGTAAAAAAAATAGCAAAAGCCTCACAAGTTTTACTAGAAGTTTTTTGGAGGTATTCCATTGAGTGACCCAGGTTTAGCAAACGATTAATAATGGAAAATAAAACTCTCGGATTACTAGCATTGTTATAATTTTAGAGAAGTAGCACAGCCTCTCAAGACGGACTATGTTGTTATAGTATATTAGCCTTCAATATTTCATAGTGGACATTCAGTTTAGTTTTTCTCCATTTACACAGCATCTCTCAGCATGTTTTCTTTAAATCAGACACTCTTCGGGTCTTCCATGATGTAACAGTGCTGGAGGATTTTTTAACCTTCTTTTCAAGAGTGACTATGTCAGCGGCATCTCTCACTTTAGCATTAAAATTTACCTTATTATCACTATTGTAGTAAGCACTACAAACGGACTGGTTGCTTACAATGTTAGAAAACTTTAAAGCTGCAGATACTGATTTTATTTATTTATCAGTATTTCAGTATTAAATGGTCTGATAAACCGATATCCATGATCTGCCTCACATTCACTTTGAATCCTTTAGTCATCACTAAATATGACTAACGTTCTGGCTCAGATCAAAGGTGAGAAGGATATTCATGAATTCTTTTGCTTTCGGGCCACACTGATTATCGATATGAAAATTAAAGTCGCCAACTATTAGGAACCTGTCATAGTTAGTTATTATAATTGACACTAAGTCTGAGAAATATCCAAAGAAAGACACATATTTAGGAGGTCTATACACGGACAATATTAGAGACTGAGAAACTCCTTGAATAACAATGGAAAGATACTCAAAAGACCAAAGGTGACATCTTTACATTTTAACTGACTCTAATAAATATTTGCTAAACCACCTCCTTTCTTACCTTGACAAACCACATGAGTAAAGCTGTAATTTGGAGGTGCAGATTCAATTAAAACAGCCGCACAGAGTTAAGCCACATTTCACCTAATGTAAGAAAGTTGATTTTCCTATCACTAATAAGATTGTTGATGGAAAAGGTCTTGTTGGTTAATGCTCTAACATTTAATAAGGCCATATTGAAGGTCTTGGAAGAGAAGAACTGAACTGGCGTAGTGTTACAACTATTCAAAATAGTAATTAAGTTATTCATATTAATGTTGCTTTGTGTGGATTTTTTATTTAATAAATAGTCTGTTGTTATAGTTTTGTTTTATCTTGGTAGAGTAATATATATATTGCTCTACTTTCCCCTATTGTATTATTAATATGTAGCCATAGAATGCCTAATCTCACAGATTTACCACTGTTCATGAGGTATTATTGTATGTAATATCTTATCCCCACCTCCCCTTCTATATCTATAACCTCAGGCAATTAGATGTAGTAAAAAGACAAGCAGGAGTTAAGTTACACATAAAATAATGTATTACTGATAATATTCATAAATAATAACAAAATGCAAAGTACATTTAAATATTGGCAACCATACAACCTGATAAAATGGTGATGTGTAATTCAGGTGGCCAACAGACTTGTAGTTACTTAATGTCTCTAGTTAAGGCATCATTGGTGCTCAGCTTTTAGCCATATGTCTGTTCAAAATGGCTGAAGCTGTGCTCTTCATTGTGTTGTCTTCAGTTCATGGTGTGATGGTCTTCTTCAGTTGTTAGCAAGAGAGATGCTTCTTCCATCATATGTTGGTTAGTAAGAGAGAGATTGTGAGGTTAAGCACGTACATTTATAAATGTTCTGTCCAACCCCTACAGCCAATAGGACATCATGGTACTTAAAGGCCTCTGAGACAAGCCAATTCCAAACAGCCATACCTCAGACCAATGGGGGAAATAAAACATCTTAACATCTGCCTCCAAACCATATGTTAACGTAACCTGGCTTCCTTGAAGGTGTTGAAAGATCTCACATCACAACAAGTTTTAATAAAGTGAAATGGTAATTAAAGGCTAGGGTTGTGCTCCCAGACAAAACCTGGGGGACTGAACATACATTGCAGAGAGCTCACAAAGGAGTTGAAGAACTTGCCTGATTTTTCATGTAGAACATTGTATCACTTAAGCTTCTGACATTCATTCATGAAATGCAGCTTACAGAAATATATTTTAACCAGTGGACTGCCCTCAGAATTGCTTTTATACAGTACTTACAGCGACGGTAGCAGGAGAAAAGTGGAGCTCCTTTAAGCTCAAACAAATTAAGACCTACCTAGGGTCCACCTTGACACAGGATAACTTTTGTGTTTTTTCTGTCATTAGCATCAACCATGTACTTTCCGGGAAAAATCTTATGGTGATGTCATAGATGACTTTACATCCACAAGATAAGGCACTGTCTTTATTTATTACTTTCTTTATACTTTGCAGTGCATTATTTCTTCCTATTGCAGTGTTGTGTTATTATTTATTGTAAGACAAAATACAGAGACTGCAGTCTAATAGGTGAGACATACTACTGCACTATTTATTTGTATTTGTTCTGAAAGATTTTGCTGCAGTTCACCAGGCGCTAATGGCACAGTGTTCGAACCTTCATGAGTACAATATTTGCAATCTCACCTACAGCACCAAATGACTCAAGACTGCCACTGCCTTTAAAGGTATAGTACTTGAAAAGTGAATATTCACACCAGGTGGATGATGGTGGTATCACTTACTCAGATTTAGGCAATATAACAACAACAACAACAACATTTATTTATATAGCACATTTTCATACAAAAAAATGTAGCTCAAAGTGCTTTACATAATGAAGAATAGAAAAATAAGAGACACATTAAGAAAATAAAATAAGTCAACATTAATTAACATAGAATAAGTGTAAGGTCCAATGGCCAGGGGGGACAGAAAAAACAAAAAAAAAACTCCAGACGGCCGGAGAAAAAAAATAAAATCTGCAGGGATTCCAGGCCATGAGACCGCCCAGTCCCTTCTGGGCATAAGACTATGAAGAAGAGCAAATGAGAATTGAAATGGACATTTCACTTTTTTAAGAAGATCTCCTTTCAGAAAGCTGTGGAATGGCATACTAAAGCAGTTTACATATTTTTAGCTTATTATGTTAATCTGTTTTCATTTAACCATTTCTTAGTGTTTTTTTATACCATAGATCCCGGAATATAAGATGCGAATTTCGTCCTAGATTTTTGGCTTGGAGTTTGGGGGTCGGTTTATACAACGAGCATCGTTTCAGATTCAATACGGAAGTAAATAATGACGAAACCACAGAGCCATCTTTCAGATGAAGAAGTAACTTTGCATGCCGTTACTTTAAATTAAATAAAGAATTTATTCAAAAAAGTGTTTTAGTTGTTGATTTTATTAATAAAATTTATAATAAATTATCGGGAAGTTTAAAATAAAAATTTTTCTTTTGATTTACGACCAACATCTTGCGTTACGACCCAAATGTGGTCACGTGTATCCGCTTGCGCGATTATAAACAAACAACCGAGAGCGTTAGTAGCGTCAGTTGGAGCCCAGATACATGTGTTTGTGGATGTAATTTCGGTCATTGCAGTGATTTACCTATATATATAATTCACTAAGACCATGCAAGCAAGACACATAATTGCTAAGGAAGGAAGAGAAGGTAAAGAAAGCGATCACAATCGAAACGAAGATGGAAATTGTGTGGAAATATGAGAGTGCTGTTCGTGTGACCGTTCTCGCTAATATGTACAGCATGTCGAAATCCACCATCTCGACAATTTTACAAAGAAAAGATTTGCATAAGGAGGCTCTTTCTAAACAATAACCACCTTCTGTTTCATTCTCCTCCTCCTCCCTTCCTGCAGCCCAAAGATGTCAAATTAAATGGTGAGTACAGTATGAAATTGTTGTTTCTAGAATAGAATAGAATGCCTTTTATTGTCACTATACACATCTACAATGAGATTAAAAGCAGCTCCTTCAGTGCAGAAAAAAAGTTCTGTATAGGGCTTGTATGGTTGTTTTTTTAGCCTTAGCATAACACCGGATCTGTGGCCCCGCTTCTGCTTTCTTTCACTCCTCCGTCTGCGTCGTCTCCTAGACCCGACAACAATCCACGGAGAGCCCGCTGGTCTCACTATGTTGTCTGGGATGTTGTGCGTGTGATGAAAAACACTCGAAACAGATGTCTGGCTCTGGACACCGATGTCTATAAGGTTCTGAAGGGTGTAGCGGATGTTCGCCGAGCCGATCGTGCACAAACAAGGAAAAAAAAAAAAAGTACAAAAACAACAAAAAAGTGCACTGAAAAGGAGAGCCCTGAGCCGCTGCGCGCCGCCATGCTCCTAGCTTAATCTAGCCTACTTCTGGTAGGCTAGGCACTTTTTATAACTTTTTGGTTAGTACATTAGAAAAATTATTGGTGTTTTGGTAAATAATGCACATTATACAACCCTTTTTTATTATGAAAAGTTTAAGTAAGTGTTGCAGTGGGAGGTTCGGAACGCATTATGGGTTAGCCTTCGCGAACGAATTAAGTTCTTAAGTCAAGGGTCCGCTGTATTGCGTATTTAAGTTAGTCAAATTTATAACGAGTCTCCGGAAATCCACCCGCCGATGTACCGTATTTGTGTATATAGTTTCAACACAAAGGCTTCATTTGACCAAACTTCTTCGCAATCACTTCCTGGTTTCCATCAAAAATGCCGGCAGTCTCAAATTCTCGCCGATAAACATGATAAATATACCTGAAGAGACACTTTTAAGGAAATTTAGAAAATTTTGCTTGGAGAAGGGGGTCGGCTTAAATACCGGTCATCGGCAAATACATGTAATTTAGTAGGTAGAGAAGGGGGTCGGCTAATATACCGAGTCGGCTTGTATTCCGGGATCTACGGTAATTGAATTGCATAAAATGTTTACCCATTTAGGCAAATCCTTGAGTGCTTAAGGAAGGTAGAGAGTACATATATAAACTCTTGATACATATTATTAGGAGGTCACTATGCAATGAGGAAATTCCAAAGAACTGGTTTATGGCAAATATTATACAATTATATTAGAAGGGTGATTGGGCAGATTCAAACAACAAAAGGCCAGTAAGTTTAACGTGACATCCATGTAAATTAATGAAAGGAATAATGCAAGAAAAGATTGAGTAACTCATGGCAAGAGCAGGAGTTTTACTTTACTTTAAGTCAGAACGGGTTTGTGTTTTACTAGCATGCTGGAATTCTGTGGGGAAGAAACAAAACAATATGATCAAAGTGGAGCATATGATATTATTTATTTTGACTTTCAGATTGACTTTGATATGGTATCACCTGAGAGGTAACAAGCTGGTTAAGTTTGTAGGTGATGCCAAGCTAGGTGAATTGGCAGATAACTTTTAATCCATGAAATAATTACAAAGAGACTTGGACAGCATACCAGCTTGGTCAGGTTTGTGGCAAATGATATTTAATGTAAGTAAAAGTAAGTAAAGTATTACACATAAGAAGTAAAACTGATACATTTGAATACACGGTAGGAGGTCTGAAATTGAAAGTACATCTTATGAGAAGGATTTAGAAGTTGTAGTAAACTTGACACTCTTAAATCTAAGACAGTGTTCTGAAGTCATTAAGAAGGCTAACAGAATGTTAGGTTATATGGCACAATGTGTAGAATACAAGTCCAAGGAGGTTATGCTCAAGCTTTATAACACTGGTGAGGCCTTATCTGGAGTACTGTGTACAGTTTTGGTCTCCAGGCTCCAAACAAAACATAGAAGCACTAGAAAAAGTTCAGAGAAGAGCCACTAGGCTGATTCCAGGACTGCAGGGGATGAATGCTGACCTAATTTTTGTTGACATCTGGGTGCTGGATTTTATGTTTAAATGAAATTTGATTAAAATACAAAACAAGAGAGTTTTTGCTAAGGACCAGACAGATCCCTTAACAGTTTATTTTTTTACCCTTTATAGCATTATTTTCAGCTACCCAGGAGCAAAAGCATGTTGTGAGTGAAGAGTTTGTGCATTTCAGACCCACGTACAGGTGAAGCATTGGTAGCAGCAGGCTTAGTACAGCTCAGCAGTAGGAAAGTAATTAAATAATTAATCATTTTCGTTTCTGTTAATATGAGGGACGTTCAAAAAGTTTCCACACTTTTTTTTAACTCTATTTATTAAGAATTTCAAAAACAAATTACAAACACTTTTCTACCTAGTCACCTTCCATTGTGGTGCAATTTTCCCAGTGTCGCACCAACTTTTTAATGTCCAAGAACTACTCCTCCCGCCTTCACCATTTACAAACAAAATATAAAAGGGCAGAAACTTTTTTGAATGTCCCTCATAGCAAGTAATTGAAAACATTATTTAAAGAGCATATAATTAAGTGGATGTAGGAGTCATTTAAGTAGTTATTGGATTGACAGTTGGGTTGGGTTAGAAGAAAAAAGGAATCAGCGAAGAGACTATTATTTAATCAAACAGACAGGTGTAAAGCAAAGTCTATTAAAAGATAAAAACACATTCGCCAAGAAGTTTAAAGTGCATGAGCAACATTTAGAAGAAAGCTTGCAGTAGTTGTTTTTGTTTGAGGTTAAGGTTAACCTAGAGGTTAGGAAGTAATTGTAAATCCAAAAGCATTGGATACTTAAATAATTTCCTCCAAAATGGTTTTAATTTAAGAGGATCATTTCTGAGGAGAAATCTCAAGTTAATATATTCAGTGTAAATATGTATGTCACTGTCATTCATACATAATGTGTCTTATTCACATTATAATCTTCTACCCCCAGTTGCGACCAGAATATTAGTAAAATCTGTAAATGTACAAAAGAAAAATTATTATTTATTGGAGTCAAAATCACAAAATTCTACAAATATGTAAAAGAAAAATGTATTATTATTTAACAGAGTAAAAATCATAAAATATTTACTCTCTTGCCAATTCCCATTAAAATGAGGTCCATATTTTAGTTTCTAATTTAAAAATTGAATAAGAATCTGAAAATATAACGACATCACATTAAAGTTTGACAAATTCTGAAAAGAATGATACCAAACATATATATGTAGGTTTTAAAATAAGCTTAATTTAAAGTGTGACAAAAAAATGACATAAAAAGTCATAGAAAATTGTTGCACAAAATCATTGCACTTTTAGGCTTAGGATTTTAAATATAGAGAGTAGAATCCATCAGTTTGGTCTTGTTTTGCATGAAGAGTTGCATATGGATTAGTAACATCCAAGTAAAATGTTTACTGTTTTTTCTACATGCAATAATAGTGACCAAATAAACATAAAACCTATACTATATCTGGCTGAACTTGTTTAATTTTGAAATGTAACATTTCCAGTTAGTTAGTCAAGAGTTGTAGTATGAAAGAGGTCTTAAAAAGTTAAGAATGTAAGGAAGCTGAGGAAGAGATTGTGCTGCAACATTGCAGTACTGCCACATAATGCACTGTTCTCTGTTACCTGTGCTGTGGTGCTGTTTCGTTCTTCCAATATGAGAGAGTAGAGAAGTGCTTAATGACAGCCCTTCCTGTAATTGTTCCAGGGGAAGATGTTAAGGGTTACCATCATCACTGGGTTTGTTACCACTGGAAGCCCTGTAAAAGGACTACAGAACTAGAAGGAAAGAGGAAAAGTCAACAATGAAAACCTACCTTGGAAACCTATTTGCTCTACAACAACAACAACATTTACTTCCATAGCACATTTTCATACAAAACGTAGCTCAAAGTGCTTTACATAATGAAAAAAAGAAAAATAAAAGACAAAATAAGAAATTAAAATAAGACAACATTTGTTAACATAGAAAAGGAGTAAGGTCTGATGACCAGGGTGGACAGAAAAAACAAAAAAAAACTCCAGACAGCTGGAGAAAAGAAATAAAATCTGCAGGGGTTCCAAGCCACAGGACTGCCCAGTCCCCTCTGGGCATTCTACCTAACATAAATGAAATAGTCCTCTTTGTAGTTAGGGTTCTCACAGAGTCACTTGATGTTGATGGTCATATACAGACTTCTGGCTTTTAATCCATCCATCCATCATTGTTGGAACATCATGGCGCTTTCAGTAGATGGTGGTGGCGCAAGCCACCACCAAAAGGACACCGGGAAAGGAAACAGAAGAGAGAGTAGGGGTTAGTACAGTTTTAAGAGCCACCATGAATAGTTATTATAATGAGTTGGATATACAGAGTATCAGGATTTTAATTACAGTGAAGTTATAAGAAGGCCATGTTAAAGTAATGTGTTTTCAGCAGTATTTTGAAGTGCTCCACTGTATTAGCCTGGCGAATTCCTATTGGCAGGCTATTCTAGATTTTAGGTGCATAACAGCAGAAGGCCGCCTCACCACTTCTTTTAAGTTTTGTTCTTGGAATTCTAAGGAGACACTCATTTGAGGATCTGAGTTTACGATTTGGAATATAAGGTGTCAGACATTCCGATAAATAAGATGGGGCAAGATTATTTAAGGCTTTATAAACCATGAGCAGAATTTTAAAGTCAATCCTGAATGACACAGGTAACCAGTGTAGTGACATCAAAACTGAAGAGATGTGCTCAGATTTTCTTTTTCTAGTTAGGATTCTCGCAGCTGCATTCTGCACTAGTTACAAACGATTTACGTCTTTTTTGGGTAGTCCTGAGAGGAGTGCGTTACAGTAATCTAGTCGACTGAAAACAAACGTGTGAACTAATATCTCAGCATCTTTCAATGATATAAGAGGTCAAACTTTTGCTATGTTTCTTAAGTGAAAAAATGCTGTCCTAGTGATCTGATTAATATGCGATTTAAAATTTAGATTGCAGTCAACAGTTACCTTAAGCTTTTTACCTCCGTCTTGACTTTTAATCCTACAAAAGCAAAATTGAAAGTTGCATTGGCAGCAACTTTTTCAGGGGACAAAAGAATGTATGATTATCATTTTGGAGTGGTTTGCAGTGGGAAAGGTGGCCACCTCAAGTGGCACATTAAATATACAACTGGGGCAGTAGGAGAATCACCCGTTCTATACAGTAACTAATGGGACCTCCCATATGATAAACTCAGTTTTTATGTTGAGTATAATGCCAGGTGCAGAACCTTTCCCCTGCTTTGTTGGCCTTTCGCATATCACATTCACCACCGTCAACTTCTAAACCAGACTTTATTCTTGTTTTGAATGAACTGTTTATTTCTATAGGTTATCTGTAAAAATAGATCAAGCAATGGACTTGTAGTGATATTGTGTTAATGGTTTTGTGGGATGTATGTTTTTTTGTTGAATGTGTATTTTATGTTGTCTTCTCTTCAACTACTGAATGTTTTATTATAACAGTTAAAACTTTAATTAGCTTTTTTGCTTTTTTTTTCTTATATTATCAAGGGGTTTCTTGTAGAGGGGTTGGAAGGGCAAAGTAGTGAAGTTGTTGGTCTTTTTTGATCCATTTACCTCAACTTTAGCAGATAGAGAGGTGTAACTGGTCATGTAGGTGGCATGTTATACAAGATGGGGATATATGAGCAGGGATGCCCTTTAGTTTCACTCTATTAAACATTGCTGGACAGAAGGGAAAGCATAATTACTTGTTTTAAACTGAACTAAATTACCCACTTGTACCATCTTTAATAAATGCAGTGATTCATAGCAAAAATGATTTAAATTAATTTACTCAATAAAAAAAATAAGTATTATACATTATCGATGAGTTTCGAATTACTGGAAACAGTCATTCATTCTCCAACCCACTATATCCTAACACAGGGTCACGGGTGTCTGCTGAAGCCAATTCCATCCAGCACAGCACACACACCAAGCACACACTAGGGACAATTTAGGATCCCCAATTCACCTAACCTGCATGCCTTTGGACTGTGGGAGGAAATCGGAGGAAACCCACGCAGACACGGGGAGAACATGCAAACTCCACACAGGGAGGACCCGGGAAGCGAACCCAGGTCTTCTTACTGCGAGGAGTATACTGGAAACATTGCACTGAAATATTAAATAAACTTCAAATAAAGTTGCTTTAGTAAAAATAGTAATATAATCTTTACTTTTACTAACTGTGTTGTTAAGGAATAATAATACTGAAGATGAAGAAGAACTCCAGAGTCAATGTAAAATGTACAGAGTGATGTAGGTAGAAGCTTCCAACAATATTGCTGTTGCATGCAGTAGTAATGGTATTTTACCACAAGGTGGCATTGCTCTCTTTACTGACTGCTTTGCCATCCTAGGGATTTCTGACACATCTGGTGTTAGTTATTAGTGAGATTATTACCAGAACTGTTTATTTAGCAGAAATCTTCAAGGATCATTTAAAGCCTTTGGGAAAAATTATACCCTTGAAAAAATATTGACATGAGAACCCTGATATCAAGCTTTAGTCATTTTATCAATAGACATGGTTAAAATGGGGTATGATTTTTTTTCAAATATCACCTTGTTTAGGCAAGCCAACTTTTACAATGATTTCCTTTTCTTATTATTAAGTATTCTGCATACATAATCATGATTTATTGGGGGCCTTTAGAGCTGAACTATTTAAAGGTATCAATGATGTTTTTCCTTCTTTTAAAAAAAAAGATTGATCACTGATAGACTCTGGCAGCTGTTGGCACAGCAAGACTGACACTGCAATATACCATATAGTACCTAGGCATTCAAACTCACTAATAATATTAGGCAATGTATTTTACGAAATTGTAAAAGAAAGTTACTCATTTGGGTAGGTTTGCAGAGATGAGCAGAACATTTTCAGGTGGGAAAAGTTTTGCTTTGTACATCACTTTGAGCATTGCTTTGCCTGTATGGCAACTGCTTTATTGACTGCTCATATACATTTGCGACAATTCAGGAACTGAAAAGTATCATTCTTATAGCTAATGGAGGGCATCAGATCACTCAAGTTTACATTGGCAGAAGCCCACATATAACTTTCCCATGCTGCTTTACTCTCGTGCGTACTCTGATTCACTGCTCTCTTTTCAGTTAGTTTTACGGTTTTATCTCTTTTTATTGAAAACATGTATCAGATTGTTTGCTTCATTTTTAATTGAGATTTATGTATTCTTAAGTCACCAGTTAGACATAAGCTTTTTGTTAATATTTTAAAATATTTTGTGAGCTTGTTCATTCCAATACAGGCTTGATTAGGCTAAGAGCCTGTTCTGCCTGTTCTGGTAGATACAAGGCAGGAACCTACACTGAATAAATGTCAGAGCACTGCAGGCATAGTTTTGAGCATAGGAGTATACTGAAAGACTTGCAAAATCCACACATACAGTGTCTGGTCAGACTTTCAATCTAGTACCCTGGAGTTGTGAAGAAGCTATATTAATCTCTATATACTTTTGCTGCGCATGTATTAGTCAGAGTATATATGGTGTGCTGTTCTGAAAAGAAAATAAAGGCATACATTGATTCATAAATATATAAATATGCATGTATATACCTGTATAGTCATGTATGTGCACCTAGGAGACAGTTTATGGGCTTTGGTGATGGTAAGTCTCTGCTGCTGTAGGGGATTTTGTTGTGTGATAATGTTTTTTATTTTCCTTCTCCTGCATTACCTGTTCACATGAACCCACCTCTTCCTGCCCAGTTGCCATATTACCGGAAGAACCACCATCTTGGTCAATTGATAATGAAGACTGCAGTCTGAGAAGACGTTTTTGCGTAATTCATGTGTTTATTTTGAAACCTTGTTATTTTCATTTATACAAGGTTCGTCTAAGGGTGCCTCAACACTTTGATAGTCTCTGTCTTGTTTCTTACAATATATATATATTTATATATAATACCAGCAAAAGTAGAAGAGTCAAATGAAGAGATGGGGCACCACTGCAGTAACCCCATTTAATGATGTTAATGAAGTTTTGATTGCCTCAGGCAGCCTTTTGCAATGAATGCCCACTTCCGATGACCTCTTAGAATTTATAGTACACTTCTGTAAGAAACTTTGACAGAGCTGGAGAAAATGAGATCACTCATCATCTGATTGGCTTCCTTCTGAATTGTAGGTGAAAGGGGAGAGGGTGTCAACAACAGCACCCCTTCTCTACTCAAGATGATGTTGCTCACCTTTTCGGAGTTTATAACGAGAAATGCCATTTGCAATGAAGGATTTTTTTTTCACTTATTAGATAGCTACTCCAGTTTGTACATCCCAAACATTTGTAAATTGGGCCTTTAAAAGTGACTACTCAATTTGATAAGACTAGTTTTCCATCCAAGGTTGGTGAGAGGCTATAGTCAACTCTGCCATGTGATTGAAAAAGTGGGTTCAACAAAAGAATGGTTTATCTTTCAATATGTCCTATGATATCAGCAGACCTTGACCCATAAAGAGTGATGGGTAGCCAGCAGGCCCCCATTTAATCAAGAGAGGAAATTGGAAAAAGTGGACAAAATAAATAGCACACAAGTGTGCTGAAATAGCAAAAGAAAAGTTCTGCTTCTGAGAGGTCCATCCCAGTCGCTGGTAGTCACCAAACTGATTGACTCCTTCTGGTCCTTGGAGGTTTTATAGAGCTGATTCCCAGAATTGGCGGGTCCTAATGACATGTATTAGGAAGTGACATCACTTGTGTTCCGGCCAATGTTCCCCTGAGTTTTGGATGGAAAGAGAGGTTCTGTTAACAAGGGTGCCCCCTCTCCATTGCAGAGTTAATACACACACACACACCCACACACACACACGCACACACACAAGCACACATACACAATAGGACCTTTGCACATGATATGTACGCAAACAAAAATGCTGCAAGTATATCAAAATAAATTACATCATAGAGTCAAATACTTCCATCCATCCATTTTCCAACCCGCTGAATCCAAACACAGGGTCACAGGGGTCTGCTGTAGCCAATCCCAGGGCAGGAAGCCAACCCACCACAGGACACACACACAAACATACCCTCACACCAAGCACACACTAGGGCCAATTTAGAATCTCCAATCCACCTAACCTGCATGTTTTTGGACTGTGGGAGGAAACCGGAGCAAACCCATGCAGACACAGGTAGAACATACAAACTCCACGCAGGGAGGACCCAGGAAGTGAACCCAGGTCTTCTAACTGGGAGGCAGCAGCGCTACCACTGCGCCACCCGAGTCAAACAGTGCCCTTCGAATATTCCTTCTATTTGTAGAAGGTAAATTCGACAAAGGCTAGCCTAATACCAATCTCCAGTGCTTCCTTTTTAAGCCAGTGTTCCACGGGCACAGACTGAATGTAATCAGGATACCATCCCTTGGGCTACCTTGCTTTTCCTACTCCCTCACCTCTGAAAGTCCATCCATCCATTATCCAACCCTCTATATCTTAACTACAGGGTCATGGGGGTCTGCTGGAGCCAATCCCAGCCAACACAGGGAGCAAGGCAGGAAACAAACCCCGGGCAGGGCGCCAGCCCAACAAAGCCTCTGAAAGTCCTCTTATAATATAGACCCTCTTATGGCATTTTCTCGTTTTGCTTAATTCCTGGGCTTTTTTTTTTCTTGAAGGCATCTAGAAAGGATGCTAATATTAGAAAATAATGCATTAAAACAAGTATTATAACTATACTTTGAAACTAAGTGGTTGTGATAATTTTATATAATAATGCACAGTAAATATTTGAATTTTTTGATCATAGCCATGTTATCCCTGGAATAAAAAACATCAGCTGCGGTTCAGGCAGTCATACGCTAGAGGTTGCTTTTAGATAATAACACAAACTTCAGTTCCCTGGAGCTTGTGCCTGCACACTAAATAAGAAATGTAAGGATTGAATTTCAAAGCTTCCCATGGAAGAACAGAAGATATATAATTAAAAAGAAAGTGTATAATTACTGTGTATTAAAGGGATCTTTT
>JANRMT010062854.1:81405304-81428678 GCA_026402145.1 Polypterus bichir lapradei
GCATTTGAATTCAAAACAGAAACAAAAATATCATCCCTGGTTAAAATTGGGCAGACTTAAAAATAAAGTGGTAGTTTAAGTACTTTAAGTACATTTTCAGAATGGTATTGTCTTTAAATAATAATAACCAAAATTTCAACATAAAGTGCAGTTTTTCTTTTTAAAAAAATAAGTCAGAAACATAAAAGGTAATTTGACCAACTTAATCTTTAAACTCTGAGTAACCTTAGCCAAAATTATTTTGTACATTAGGCTAAAACAGTGTGATCATTGAACATTTTGTAATTAGATGTAATTAGAATTACTAACGGTCACGGAAGTCCAATGATCCCCAGTAAGAGCCACAAAGTCTGCTTTCTGTAATGCATCTGATTTTGCTTGGTTTTCACTGTGCACAAAACCATGCTTTTATCAAGGCTTCGCTCGGGTAGTTTTTTGAAATTAAATTTTCCTCCGATCAGGAACGCGCTTCATTCCGAGTGTAACATTTTTGTAGCTGTGATGTGTGCATCAGTGTAATCGATGTACCAGGAAATCATGCATTGACAAAAGTTCCCCTTTGCTTGGAATTGAAAATGTGATTAAATGCGTTATTTTTTGTTATGGAGTACATGCATCGAAGCTTCTCAGCTGTGCTTGTGCTAAGAATAGGAAAGATTTTACAAATAACGTAACATGATTCTGCGTTAACCGCATATTTTTTCATACGTCTCAAACCAAGGAAATGCGAGGTTAAAATGAACCGAGAAGCACGCGTACATACTCCCCCTCTCGGGAATCGAACCTCGGATGTAGGCGAAGCCTCTACAATTATGCCACGGTGTGTGGCTTATTTATTTGAGAGTATGTAGATCGGGGTATATATATATATATATATATATATATATATATATATATATTCGCAGCGGAGACGTAGTGTGTTAAAGAAGCTATGAAAAAGAAAAGGGAACATTTTAAAAATAACGTAACATGATTGTCAATATACAGTAATTGGTTTGTGAGTGTTGCTGTGATCAAGGATTCGATTATCATTATTTGTTTCAATCAGGGTCGTATTTGTACGATGTGTTGTGTTCAAGTTACATTCTGTGTTTGTCAGTCGTTGTAAAGATTAAATTCTGTAATTACAGCCACATTAGCTCCACAAATGAGACACACGGGTTTACCGGCAATGTCAGTAAACATATACTCAGCCTCCCATCGGTTTTTAAAGGCTCTATTTTCAGAATCAACTTTTCTCTTCGGCATTGTGTGGGCTAGCTTCACAATAACTTGCAGCAACGCGGTAAGTGTTCGGCAAGGCAGCTGAAGCGCTGCATTATGGGATCTGTAGTTTATTGTGTCACCAGCGCTTCATATACCCGGGCCATTAATAACAATAATACAGTATATAAAATGATCTCGCGGGCCGGATATAATTACACGCCGGGCCGGATGTGGCCCGTGAGCCTTGAGTTTGACTCATATGGACTAAATAGAACTTGAAAAGAAATATTTTTTGGAATGTGATCGCGCCAGTCAGTACATCGAGCCCGCGTGCTATTGTGGTTTTGCTTGTGTGCTTCAGTAAGTTACCGTCCCCTCGCTCTTACTTTTTTACCGTTCATCTAATGAATACACTGAGTATGGCTTTACCAAAACAATCATTGATCGCGAATAAAGTATCCATTATTCATGAAGCTTCAATAGGTGAATAGGTGATCTGTCTTTCTGCGTTAACCGCATGCGTTTTCATACGTCTCAAACTAAGGTGATGCGAGGTTAAAATAAATCGAGAAGCGCGCGTACATACTTAGTGCATCCCCTCTCGGGAATCGAACCTCGGACGTGGGCACTACAGGCGAATGCTTTACTATCGCGCCTCTGCGTGTGGTTTATCTATTTGAGCGTAGCAGTGTAATTCGGTTTTTGTTCAGCACTCTTTGGAACTGTTACTTTTTGTCTGCGCACTGCGTCAGTTCACGTGAGCCGCTGAATATGGTTTTATATGTCAGTCGCTCGCTTCTAATTGTTTCGCTGCCTTCTTAATTATATAATGCATGTTTTCTAAAGCGCGTTTTGTAGCTCTTCCTGGCTTTCTACGTAATGCGTGATTACGTGAGAGGCGTGATGATGTCATACGAAACTCCGCCCCTCCAGCTGAACTCCATTACAGTAAATGGAGAAAAACAACTTCCAGTTATGACCATTACGCGTAGAATTTCGAAATGAAACCTGCCCAACTTTTGTAAGGAAGCTGTAAGGAATGAGCCTACCAAATTTCAGCCTTCTACCTACACAGGAAGTTGGAGAATTAGTGATGAGTCAGTCAGTCAGGCAGTCAGTCAGTCAGTCAGTGAGTGAGTCAGTGAGGGCTTTGCCGTTTATTAGTATAGATAGTATATATATATATACAGTATGTCTCAAAGTCAGTTCATGGAGGATCGTAGTGATTGAAGACTTTTAATGAAACCACTTTCTTAATTATTATTGGAATTTGAAGTTTAAAAGAACTTTGTCGCATCAGGCTTTTACAAATCAGCATATGTTACAATTAACAAAATGTTTTGTAAATAAAAAAATCAAATTTCTCCTCAGTATGTCAACCTATTTTTCTCACTTTCTTAATATTGATTTCAAAGGGATAGTTTATAATAATGTTGAAGGGCTGGAAATATAACCAAGATCGCTATTAAAGTTGTCTACTTTGTTAGTAATATCTTATTTAAATAAAGAAAAAAATAATTTATAATACTTGTAAAATTATTTTTATGTTTTTAACCTTTACAGGTTTTTAAATCAAAAATTTTAAATAGAGTTATGATAAATTCAAAAATTCTATGGGTGAATATTTGATATTTTAATGTGTTGAGAATATTAATATGTAACATTTAGTTTTTCTGTCCACATATTTCTTAAGAGTGGTGGGAAAGTGGTTAGAGCTACTGCCTTATGCATCCAGCATCCTGGGTTTGTTAATTGCACATTACTGCTGCCTGGTAGAGATTGCATGCTCCGCTTGTGTTCAGATTCTGCAATACAAACCAAAGATATGCAGGTTGAGTTAGCTAACAAATCTAAGGTGGCCCAATGACAGTATAGCTGTCGTTATGAGTGGGCTTTAAGATGGAATGGCACTTTATTCAGCATTAGTTCACTGCAAATTAGGATCTTCTATTCCTCGACCCGGGACTGGTTTAAGTGGGTTTGAAAATGTTATATTATTTTATGGTATTTTACCTGAAATGAATTTTAAGGGCTCTACAAACTTTAGCTTTGCAGGTTAAGAATAGAAAATACTTTTAATAAAATCCAAAATTTCAGTAGGTTTAAATATCTTTATTAAAGATGCTTTTCACTTAATAAAATAATAAATTGATCCTATATAACTTTAATCTACTTATTTACAGATGCCCATTTCAGTATGTAGCCAAAGTTGCTTTCCAGGAACCCGTAAAGCTGTTAAAAAAGGCAAGCCAATCTGTTGCTTTGATTGTATTCTCTGTGCTGATGGAGAAATTAGTAATGTTACAGGTAATCCTTTGATGTTTGTTTTTATTTTTTAACTGTTCCATATTTGCTATAAATTGCACATATGGTAGTTATATTATCTTTAGAAGTTTTTAAGGCTATTAATGTACTTGAAAAAGTTAAAATACTGGTAGATTTTTTGATTAACTTTTATAATTCAAAATTTAGTAAAAGGTTGTAAATAGATAGGGAATAGTTCATTAGTAACAGGCACAAGGCAGAATTTACAATGTATATACTGTGAGACAGCACTGCTATGTTTCTCTATTGCTAACACCTTTGAACTGTTTGCTTGTGATATTATTCACAAGTTATTGTATAATAAAAATAAGGAATGTAAAACTCAATGCCTTAGTATACACATTCAGTACATATTCTACATGTGAAGCATAGTATATCTGTACAAAGTATATGAACAATGAAGGGAGAAAATACTTGACATTTTCAAATAAGCCATGTTTAAAAATGTTGTTTTGAAATTAACCTTTAAAATGAAGAATTTATCTAATGCTATCTTATATTCACATCATCCTTAAAAATCATGATATACACTTCATCTATGCAATATGTGTCTCCACTATCTTCAGCTGAGAGCCAATATAGTTTCTTGTATTTCTCTGACATAAATTACTTTCACTGGGCTTCAATCATGCCTATACTTTTCTGTAAAGCAAAAAAGAGCCCTACTTCTTTGATACCACTATTAATGTTGCTGAAACACGTCTGGGATTCTGTCAGTTCCCTATCATTTTTCTCACACGCTGCACCCTTGTGAATCCCATCTACCCACACTGCAATAAAGAGGTGCTCTCCATTCTTTGATATGGGTTCCTTCTACAGCAGATGGTGTCTGACCTACTTCTTTCTGCCCCTTTTGCCTTAAGCATCCTATCTACATGATATATACATTATATTAATATTTTGGAATTTGATCTGTGCAGTTCATAACAGTTGTTTTTAAAGTTATAATTGTCCAGATTGTCAGAATCATTCAAACATATTAATATCCTAACTTCCTTTGTGCAGTTTTTGAGCTAAGCACATTAAAAGTAAATGAAAGCAATGGTCATTTTTAACAGCTGGCATCAGTAATTGAAAATCTGAAACAGCACTTCTATTTCTTTCAGATTCTCCAGACTGTACAAGATGCCCAAAAGAATACTGGTCAAATGAAAAGAGAGACACATGTGTTGCAAAACATATTGAATTCCTGTCTTTTGAAGAAACTATGGGAATATTGTTAGCAGCATTTTCATTGTTTGGTGCTTGTATCACTGCAGCTATTGGTCTTGTCTTCTTCATGAACAGAGACACACCCATTGTAAAAGCAAATAATTCTGAACTAAGCTTTCTTCTTCTATTCTCTTTGACTTTCTGTTTCCTTTGTTCACTGACTTTCATTGGTGAGCCCACTGATTGGTCATGCATGCTACGCCACACAGTTTTTGGGATCACTTTTGTTCTATGCATTTCTTGCATTTTAGGAAAGACAATAGTGGTTCTTATGGCATTCAGGGCTACACTTCCTGGCAGAAATGTGATGAAATGGTTTGGAAACACTCAACAGAGGTTAAGTGTTTACACACTAACACTCATGCAAGTGTTGATATGTGTGCTCTGGTTAATAGTATCTCCTCCTTTTCCCTCTCGAAACACAAAATATTTCAAAGAAAGAATTATTGTAGAATGTGACTTAGGATCTTCTGTTGCATTTTATTCTGTGTTAGCATATATAGGTTTCCTTTCTTCAATATGTTTTGTCCTTGCTTTTCTGGCACGAAAGCTACCTGATAACTTTAATGAAGCAAAAATGATTACATTCAGCATGCTAATATTCTGTGCAGTATGGATTACCTTTATTCCAGCTTACATCAGTTCTCCAGGAAAATATACAGTAGCTGTGGAAATATTTGCTATTTTGGCTTCAAGTTTTGGTCTGCTCCTCTGTATATTCTTTCCCAAGTGTTATATTATATTATTTAAACCAGAAAAAAACACCAAGAAACATATGATGGGTAAAATGCCATCCAAAGCATTGTAAAATGTATGCAGCTTAAATCAGAGTTTATTATGTTTCCTTAAATTGCATTTCCTTACGGGTATCCATTTATATTTAAAGCATTGCTTCAAGCTTGATCTATTTTCTCTCATTTTCCTATATGTAATAAACTAAAGTGAGAATCCCAAAAACAATGAATCTTCACAGATTTGCAAGCAACATTATGAATCACATACATAATGTGCAAGCTACTTTTTCACGAGTTTCCCAAAAAAACACTTAAGCTGCTACTTTATGATTGAAAATAACGTACTATTTTGTTAACCCTGCCCCTGAAGTTTCCTGCAAAAAACTCTACAATACTATGATATAAATATGTGTACAGTAAAATAAATGAAGTAGACATTACATCATTTTTTAATAACCAGTTTTGCCAAAGTATATAACTAAGCATAAAATCTGCGACCAATTTTTTCAAGATGAATGCACAAGATAAGACAGACCCACGATGTAAAGGAAAAGCACGCCTTTGGTCTTCTTTTAGATGACACAAGTGTTGTTTAGTAAATTACGGCAGCCTTCCTAACAACAAGAAAAAACACAATAAGTACCCATACATCACATCTAATTTTACCCTCTTTTCTCTTTACTCTCCTTACTCTCTTTTCAGACACACAAGCACTATTTGGTTACAGCATAATCCAGGATAAAAGTTCTGAAATGATATATCCTTGATATATAAAGTAATGAGAATATGAAATAATTCAATTGGTCATGTAGTTAAAAGGGAGGTCCAGACATTTTTTACTAAAGATCTAAATGACATATTGGGACAACAGGCTTTAGCCTGACAGATGAATTAAGCTGTTCTTGCTTTTAAAATACATTTTTGTTTCATTGCACAAGACAAGAACAACTTGTTCACTAAGGGCCATAGAATCTGAATTTAGCAGGAAGAATTTGACACCTTGTTCTTGGGTACAGACAATCACCTCATTCATTTTTGATAGACTTGGAAAACACTTTTTTTTCCTAGAATTTCCAATAAATCATTGGTTATGCTGAGATAGGGAGACTGAGACGACCATGGATTAATTAAATCTTATTCTTGTTTCTTTATGCTTTAAAAAAACTTTACATGTTTGTGTATGCCAGAGGGTATCCATCTTGAAGTTTTTGTGGACACTATAATTTTGGAGTCAGCTGGAAGTGTACAGCATGTGACATCACCAGGTCAAAGGTAGAAAAGTCAGCATTGTACACTTCCTGGTTGTACAGGTTTACATTAAACTAAAGACTTGGTGTTCTGTTTGTTTGTTCATTAAAGGCTCCTTGGATTCAAAAGTTTTTGTGTCCCTGACTACTCTCATTTTGGCCATTTATGTGTATAATTCTGGCTTTCAATACTCTTGTTTCAGCCTTTCAGTACCTGTGTACATCCTGGGCTTGGTTTCTTAGATTTCTGCTTTCCTAGTTGCAACTTAACCTTATTTTCCTTGATTTCTCTCTATTTCCTGATTCCACTACTAAAACAATTGCTGCAGCCCTATGAGTCAGTACAATTCACATGTTTATTAATCACTGGGCAACCATTCAAAGTTTGGAAAGGAGTTATATTATACTGGAGGACATCTGACTGGCTGGAATTAAATGCTGAAGTATAGATATAGTATTAAATGCTTTAGTATAGCTTCATTGGAGCATTACCCCATACCAAGAGTGGGAGACCTTTCTGCTTCATTGTTAGGTGGTAAGCAATTCTCAGAACTTGCCCTGAGACGTACACACCAGCAGATAGCAGTAGATAACGAAAGACTAAAGTATTTGACAGTGAACATACACAGAGGCATGTTTATACATTCATGGCTCCCTTTTGGGGTGGCCTCTGTACCTGCCATATTTCAGCAGGTAATGGAATGTTTGTTGCAGGGAATTCCAAAGATTGTTGTATTTTTAGATGACATACTTGTCATGGGAATTAACCTGAAAGAGCATCTTGAAAATTTGAAGAAAGTTTTAAAGAGATTGTCTGATGCAGGCTTATGTTTTAAAAAAACACAAGTGTGCCTTCTTGTAGGATGAAATAGAATACTTAGGGTACAAAGTAAATACCCTTGGATTTTACCACTTGATAGGTCAGAGTAGTGGCTCTGAGGCTAGAGATCTGCACTGGCAATCAAAAGGTTGGCGGTTCAAATTCCATAAGTGACTCTACTCTGTTGGGCCCTTCAGCAAGACCCTTAACCTACAATTGCTCCATCCTGGGTATGACGTTAACCTGCATCCAGCCTTGCAAGTAGCCCAACCCCAGGGGAAAAACCTGGGGGTTGGTGGCAGAATTAGCACTCCAACAACCATAAAAAACCTCACACTGTTCCATTCCATCTGAACTAGTGTAGTGCTGAGGTGTCACCTGTTGCATGGCTCCACTCGGGCCCTAATCTGGGATCCTAGGTGGATTTGTCATGTGGTGGGTGCGGCAATGTGCTGTATCAATGCATCCTCCTCCTCCTCCTTTACCCCTTAGAAAGGAAAGTCAAAGCTATCATGGAGACCCCCCTCACCTAAAAATGTGTCAGAACTAAAAAGAATGTTTAGTACTGTTAAATTACTACAGGACGTTTTTTGCCAAATTTGTCAACCTTACTGGAACCATTACATAATCTGTTAAGAAAGGAGATGGGGAGTGGAAAAAGCAACAAGAAGAGGCATTCAGAAAGCCAAATGGGTTACTACAGTCTGCTAGTGAACCATTCAGCAGACAAAGAACTCATACTTACTTCCATGTGATGCCTCACCCTATGGAGTGGGTGTAGTATTGTCATTCATATGGAAGATGGAAGTGAAAACCCTTTGAGTTTGTGTCATGCAATCTCACACCTACAAACATGTTAAATAATATTAATCAATAGAAATAAACAAAGACAAATAATGTTAAATAATGCATTTCTCAGGAAGTTAAAAATCACTGAATCATTCCATAATGAGCAATATTTACTTTTTCTACTTGATGGTTGCACCAAAACTATGAGAATAATGCAGCCAAATGTTGAAAAATTACCAAAAGCCATTCATTGTTGAGATCAAACTTTCATGCCCAAAGGATTCTTCTGCTTTGCACATTTCTCCACAGCCTGTCTATTTCCTAAGCTCTTTGTACCACTATTCTGGAAAAAATACAATGTCAGGGACATATTCCATTTTTGAAGTTTTACATAAATGAAAGGTAAGCAAGCTGACATATTTGTTTCACAAAGGCTCCTGCTAAGCCTGTCTGGCAACTACCTCTTATTCAAAGTCATTCATACCTTTTATATTAGGCACCAAGACACTGACTAGTATTTTTATAAAATTATGTTAAAACTATACAGGAAATTGCTGCATTATCTTTGAAGCCACAACTACAGAAGAACTTGGTTTAGTATACTGTCCAATATTTTTTGCCCCTCATTTTCTATATTATGTATTGCTCATTTCATCTGTTTTGTTCACTGTATGTACACAGTAGTATAATATACATATTGAAGAATGTTATATGTGGGATCTCTACTAGATTGATGCTTCTATTCCTGAGTCTGCCTCACTATGTGAGCCTGAACCAGGCCTGCTCCAGCTGTATAAAGAATGTGTAAACAGTATCTCTAGTACCTTAGTCTGGTAAAACACTTTGAATCAAGGTGTCAGCCAGACATAAATACTAAATAATTAATAAACATCATGAAATTATGCATTCATAAAAATATTTTTTTGTGTTACTACTCCTGGGAGAACAGCTGAAAATGAATTAGCCTTTGTGGAATTGATGAGTCCAAAGAATCAGTGTGTTAACATATGTGACTATTAGATTCTCCCTTCTATATAAGGCAGAAAATAGCAGAAAACATCTCAGACAGGTTACCAAGAACTTCATCCACTGACAATGATAGTTTTAGCTGTTCTCTTATGTGCACTCTCAGCAAACACAGAGGAGACTTTTTGCAGTCTACAAGGACAAACTGAATTGTCACTATTTTCTAAAGATGCAGATGTTATAATTGGAGGAATCTTTTCACTTCATGACAAACTTGTACATACAAAACCTACACTAAAAAATGAACCTGCACCATTTCAGTGTACAGGGTAAGCCATATATTTTAAAAAGCATACTAATATATTATTTTGTATTAATTCATTGTCAATATTTTTGGCTCTGTTGTGAGTAAATCTTGACAAATAATAATCAAACTTGGACAACATAGTTTTCTGTCTGTTAATTTGTATTTGGCAGCAATTTTGAAAATTGATGGATAGATAATTTATACAGTTTCACAGAGGTTTATTTCACTATTCTTTAACATGCCATAAAATATAACCTTTTATTATATCTTGGCCATTTGAGGAATTGTTCATTTATTTTGTTCATGCTTTCTGATCTCATTATATGTATTTCATATCACTTAATTACCTTGAAATTAAATATTATGTTTAATATCAAATTGCACTTTGTAATAGAGTTCTGCTTTTAGGTATACTATTCAGGTTGTTAAACTTGAAAGCTATTTACAAAAAAAAATACTAAAGTAAATGTTTATTTTACAGTTTAAACTATGAGGAATACCAGACAGCAATAGCTATGATATTTGCAATAGAAGAAATAAATAACAGCACAGATTTGCTGCCAGGTGTTTCTTTGGGTTATAAGATATATGATGCTTGTGGATCAGTGCAGCTGGCAATAAGAGCAGCAATGGCTCTCATAAACGCATATGATGAAGATAAACAATGCAGCAAGCCATCCACTGTTCTCGCAATTGTTGGACAATCTGGCTCTTCCCCAACCATTGGGATTGCAACAACTATTGGACCATTTAAGATACCTGTGGTAAAACATCATTTATTTTTTGAATATATTTCAAAGGCTTTTCAAAGACCCTAAAGGTTAAGGTCACAAAATATCATATGTAACTATTAATGTGTAAAATGTCGGCACAGAGAAGCAACAAAGCAGACATATTGCCGTACATGCACTGTAATAGTGTTTTCAGAAAGGCACAAAATAAATGGTACATAACAATGTCTGCTTTACTCTTGTTATAGATGGAAAAGAGGTCAAGTTTATTTTAATTTTCAAATTTGCCCATTTTGCAATTTGCCCATGTGCTTCTGCAAAAAGCTTTTTTGCACTCATAGTTAGCATCATGTTGGTAATGATAAAATAGACGTATACATTCTGTTAGCATAAATAACCAGCGATAAACATGAACATCCCATGTATCTATCCAGCCCTTGAACTTGGAGGCCATCTCAGCAGCTGCACTTTAATTACAGGTACATATATAAATAAATGCCATTGAGATTTATTAAAACAAATGCTCTCTGTAATAGTTAGCATGATGTTTATGTTATACATTTTGTGGTAGTTTCAGAATGTATTTGGACCCCCTTCCCCTTCTTTCACATTTTGCTGTATTCCAGTCTTGTGCTAAATCGTTTAAATAAATTTTTCCCCATAATAAGCAACACTCAATACCCTAGAATGATAAAGTGAAAATAGGATTTTAGAAATGTATCTGAAAAATGTATCTGAAATATATATATATATCAGTGAGACAAGCATTCTGACACTTTGCTATGACATCATTGTTGTGATGTTTCTATACCATGTGAACGGTGAACGGGTTCAAATGCTTTTTGAATCTACTGTCCATTCAACTGAAGAATATGCATAAAGCTTTAAATAAATGCCGTCGTTTACAATAATTCTTTATTCTTACCTGTTATTTACAGATTAGTCATTTTGCTACTTGTACATGTCTTAGCAACAAGAAGGAGTTTCCCACATTTTTCAGGACAATACCCAGTGATTATTATCAAAGCAGAGCTCTAGCACAGCTTGTGAAACACTTTGGTTGGACTTGGGTGGGGACAATTAGAAGTGACAATGACTATGGCAACTTCGGAATGGCTACATTTGTACAGCTGGCTCAGCAGGAAGGTGTCTGTATTGAATACTCTGAGGTGATATACAGAACTTATCCAAAAGAAAAATTTCAGAAAACTGTGAATGTGATAAAGGCTTCTTCTTCTAAAGTCATAGTAGCTTTCACATCTCCAACAGATTTAGAATTTTTGATAAAGGAGCTGTTACTTCAGAACGTAACAGGTTTCCAGTGGGTAGGTAGTGAATCATGGATTACAGACAAATACCTTTCCACCTTAGAAAGTGCTATGATTCTCAGTGGGGCAATTGGATTTGCAATCAGTGATGCAGAAATACCGGGACTGAAGGATTTTTTGTTAAATGTACATCCATATGACACACCTGGCAATGCTGGCTTGAAGGAGTTTTGGGAGACTATTTTCAGATGTAATCTGAATGAAAAAAACACCAGTGAATCAGCTGCGCCATGTACTGGGTTTGAGACTTTAAATTCAATCAACAATGTATACACTGATGTGTCAGAATTAAGGATTGTCAATAATGTGTATAAAGCCGTATACGCTGTAGCTCATTCTCTCCATAATCTGCTTTCATGCAAAAACAGCCAAGGTCCATTTGAGAAGAGCACATGTGCCAACAAAAGTAATGCGAAACCTTGGCAGGTAGGATTTTTCAGTATTGGAAAAATGTGATACTTATATAATTTAGACAATAACTAATCATATGTCTTTTGTAGATTCTACATTACTTGAAAAATGTCAACTTTACAACTAAAAATGGTGAGACTATTTACTTTGATGAAAACGGGGATCCAGCTGCCAGGTACTCCTTAGTGAACTGGCAAACCACAGCAGGAATCACAAAATTTGTTTCAGTAGGATTCTATGATGCATCCATATCAAATGGAAAAAAGTTTTCAATGAAAAATATAAGCATTATATGGTCAAATAGTAATAATAAGGTAAGACGTAATCTTACCAATTCATTTTATTTGTTACAAAATGAGTTTAACTGTAACTGAAATAGTAGCTCTCCATTTTTTCCATTGTTATATATCCAATGTTAATATTCATGTTTTCTAGGTGCCTACATCTCTGTGCAGTGACAGCTGTCCACCAGGGACTCGCAAAGCTGTAAAGAAAGGAAAGCCTGTCTGCTGCTTTGATTGCATTCCATGTGCTGAAGGAGAATTTAGCAACACCACAGGTAGAGAAAATACAAAAAACTGTCAAACAAATAATCATCAATAATTTTTAGAATAAATGTGACTGTCTTTTCATGGAGAAGAAAATATTTACAGTGTTAACATTTGAAACAAATACATAGTACTAACTCTATTGGTTAATGCACACATGATATATTTTACATGATTAATATTGTCTTTAGAAAGATGTTTAATAATCTCAGTGCTGACGGATCAGCTGTTTTTTTGTTATGTAATTTAGAGGTATCTGTTTGGTTGATTAACATCCACTTTTTGTGGATTTTCAAAGTAGAGAATCCCTCTGTTATTTGGAGTCACATTATATTTAGGTCCTACCTTTCTCCTAATGCTACAGTACCTAGGTAGTCACTGCATCTCTTTAACTCTGTAATAGAAAAAGGTGGTTCAGAAAATCAACAGAATTGTAAGGAGCTATGAGCTCCTGGCATATGATATCATATCAAGCAATTATTCACATAGTATACCAAGTATAGAATAAATGATAATAATAAAGTCTAAGTTGTGACCTTTATACATTCACAAATAAACACACCCACTGAACATTATATATCTTTCTTGGTTTTTTTAGATTCTACAGATTGTGTGAAATGCCCGTTGGAATACTTCTCTAATGAAAAAAGAGATCAATGTAAATTAAAGACCATTGAATTTCTATCATTTGGGGAAACCATGGGAATTTTACTGGTTTTGCTTTCAGTACTTGGAGTGTGTGCATGCTTTGCCATAGCTGTTGCATTTTTCAGGAAAAGAAACACCCCACTTATCAGAGCAAATAATTCTGAGATCAGCTTTCTTCTCCTGTTTTCGCTCTCTTTGTGTTTTCTGTGTTCACTCACGTTTATTGGTGAGCCTTCAGACTGGTCCTGCATGCTGCGTCACACAGCTTTTGGAATTACATTTGTTTTGTGTATATCTTGTTTACTGGCAAAAACAATAGTGGTCTTGATGGCCTTTAGGTCCACTCTTCCAGGTGGAAATGTTATGAAATGGTTCGGACCCACCCAACAAAGGATACATATTTACACTCTTACACTCATACAGAGTTTTATATGTGTTTTGTGGCTAACAATATCAGCTCCATTCCCCTACAGAAATATAACATATTACAAAGAAAAAATTATTTTGGAATGTAATTTAGGTTCACCATTAGCTTTTTATGCAGTTTTAGGATATATTGGGTTTTTATCTACCATGTGCTTCATTCTTGCTTTCTTAGCTAGGAAATTACCAGATAATTTTAATGAAGCTAAATTCATCACCTTTAGCATGTTGATATTCTGTGCTGTCTGGATCACTTTCATCCCGGCTTATATCAGTTCACCTGGGAAATATACAGTGGCTGTGGAAATATTTGCAATATTAGCCTCCAGTTATGGTTTACTTTTTTGTATTTTTGCTCCTAAATATTACATTGTTATATTAAAACCTGAGAAGAATACCAAAAAATACTTAATGAATAAAGTTCGTTGAATATCTTCATGGAAAATATTTTTAACTAAATCATAATTGAATTAATCTTGTCAGTCGGTGGTATAAAATCTGTTAGGCGAATTAAAAGGACACTGTACTATATATGACTGATAACTGATAATACCACATTCAATTGTTCATTTTCCAACGCATTTGTCATTTACATCAGTAAAGGTTTGTAAAAAACATCACCAGTACAAGGATGTAAACTTTTGCCTTTTAAAGATTGATACTTGAAGTGTTGTTTATTCATTAACAATGTGCCACCAAAAATATTTTAAAAAAATCATTACTTTAAACTCAAAAAAAGCTCACTATGAACTTTAAAAAATTGATAAAATGAATACTGTAATTCTTGTGTCGTGTTTATTTTGTAATTAAATGAATAGACAATGTTCAATTAATTCAGCCTTTCCTCCATCCTCCATCAAAAAGTTATGCATAGGAGCAAGAACCCAAGTATATATTATCATTAAATTGCCTTAATGTAACTACTTTTTAATGTGGAAACTTCGCCCTCAGTCTTGCTGCTTTACAGTAGACCAGATTTTGTTATGGGTTTTTACCCAAGGGAGAGCAAGGACAGTTTTCCATCTATTCAAGACCAGGGAAAATCAATGCCTTTAAATGATACACCAATGATTTTTTTTTTCTTTTAAACAACTCAATATCGTGAGGAACAAGTTAAACAAGAGTGCAGTACCTAAACATCAAGCAAGCCAGGAAAGATCTTTACACCAGCAACTTTCTCTGGGCTTTCAACCTGCACATTATCATACAGCATGGAGGCATTCTGCCTTACATATCTGTAAGCTACGCAGCATTCTCTGCACTAGAATCACTAAGGTGCACACTGTTGGTCTGTGTTTCTGTCTTTGATTTAATCATATCTTGATGTAACCCTCCAGTAAGAAGAACATAAGCACACATCAAGCTAATTTTCACAAGAGAACCCCATGTGTCTACTTTCTGGTTATTTAAAAAACAGATTATGGGTAGCATTATTTTTAATATGACACTGAAATATTCATATACAATGTCTTCATTCTGCATTTGCTATGTTAATTAAGCTTTTATAATGTAGTGGTATATTTCTCTTCTCTGTAAATAAGATACTTATATACTTAATTCCTTCCTAATTGTAATAAACCAATGTGTAACAATGCAACTCCAATTTTATGCATACTGTAAACATTTATGAAACATTATGGCTAAAATATTTATCATTTTTTTGAATATATTTGTTTGTTGTTAAGATATACTGTACATACTCCACACCCACTCTTTGATGCATTATTATTATTTACAGCATTTGATGCAAGCCATATTTAAAATTTTAGAGCATAAATTAATTTAACAGCTCTTTTACATAATTACATATGTGATTTTTTCTCTTTTATTTTGTATCTATTTTTTTGTTTGTTGAAATTAATAAAAATACATTTATAAATAATTTTTAAAACCACACTGTTTTTTTCTAAAATAATTCAAAATTAAGTGTTGCAGGGAGCTGCAATCTATCCTGGCAACAAAGAGTTCAAGCAGAAAACCATTTCCACATCAGATGCTACTAGTGTATTGTATTATCGGTTATAGGGTTTATTATATAAAATGTAAAGCTTTCATTTCATTTTTGTGTACATTTTTCATGTTGTTTCTGTGGTGATTTTAACATTTTTCTTAAATGCCGTCACCTTCATGGAAAATGCATATGTTTCAAAAATTGAAACATTTGTACACTTTTAACAATCTGATGTAATGTGTTACACAAGGCATTCTCTACTAGTCATACTGTAAGTTTACCCTACTTTAGCTTCAAGAATTAACAATATAATAAATTATCTACAAAAACTGTATTTTTTTCAGAGCATTCCAATATATATTACAATTTTATGCAATTATGACTTTATTCGTTTGAACACAAAGAAGCCATGGATACAAAAAAAAAAAAACTTCTTTAACAATTCATTGTATACAAACTGCAAAGGTTAAAGTAATAAATGATTTGCAGGTTAATGTGGACACAGGACAAATATCTGTAGTTGTTCTGTTAGATTTTAGTGCAGCATTTGATACCATAGACCACAGTATTCATATAAATCACCTTGGACAATGGGTGGGCCTCTCCTGCAGTGTCTTAAATTGGTTTCAGTCCTGTTCAACAGGTAGAAAATTCTTTTTTAGTTGTAGTGACTGTACTTTGGAGGTCCATGATATTAATATGGTGTACCCCAAAGATCTATTCTGGGCCCACTACTTTCTTCAATCTGTATACTTCCATTAGACCAGATTATCTCAAAAACAGAAGGTGGACTACCACAGCTATACAGACGATGCACAGCTTTACTTATCTAAAGTGCCTGATGACCCTGACACTTTGATGTGTAAATTTAACAAGATACTTTAAACTCTTTGTATGGATTTGGACTCCTGACTTGTTACCATCGTGCAGAACACTAAACACAAAGTTACCCAACATCATTTTATCCAAAACATCATTTCTGCAGCGTGACCCTGTAGTTAGGATATAGCGGATTGAATAATGGATGGATGGATGGATCATTTCTGTAGGTTTTTGGCAAAACTCCTGTTACATGTCTCCCTAAAAATACTGTCGGATTGACAAGTGGGCCATGTGCTGACCCATTGTAGTGAACTGAAATGATTACTTGTGGAGCCAGTTCAAAATGACGTTTGCTTCATGACATGGCTAATTATCAAGCTGAATGGATTCATATGAAAAGGATTAGACTACGGTCACAAAGGGATGCACATGTTGAGCAGCAATTCTTAATTACACAGTGATATTCAAGTGGTGCTCATTTGACCTTGTGATAAATCCCATGTACATCCTAAATGCCTGAAAATAAAAATTGTGAGGGGTCATTGAAAAAATTTCTAGAAACATGTTATACCTTGGGCAGCACGGTGGCGCAGTAGGTAGCGCTGCTGCCTCGCAGTTAGGAGACCCGGGTTCGCTTCCCAGGTCCTCCCTGTGTGGAGTTTGCATGTTCTCCCCGTGTCTGCGTGGGTTTCCTCCAGGTGCTCCGGTTTCTTCCCACAGTCCAAAGACATGCAGGTTTGGTGCACTGGTGATTCTAAATTGCCCCGTGTGTGTGCCATGTGTTGGGCTGGCACCCGGGGTTTGTTTCCTGCCTTGCGCCCTGTGTTGACTAGGATTGGGTCCAGCAGACCCCTGTGACCCTGTAGTTAGGATATAGTGGGTTGGGTAATGGATGGATGTTATACCATTATAAATTAAATTACCCAGTGACCATTACTGAGTTTAGGAGAATTTATTGTAGCAGATTGCACAGAGCTCTTCACATACAGAACCATCTGTATCACATGCTGAATGGGGCAAAATTAATGTGCATAAACATACTGGTTGGAGCTGGATGTTTGACTGGTAGACGTTTGGCAGCAAGGAAAATGGTGCATTCTTTAAATCATTAGCAGTATTGAACAGTGAAATTCAGCAAAGTTTGACCTTGTTTGCTGAATATTTTCCTGGAAATTTGCTGTGCAACTTTTTTTTCCAAGCACCCCGTCATGTTTTCATCTTGTGAAGCCAGCATGACATCACTATAATGGCCATGCAAAGAACTTTCATGCATGGTTACCATAAGGTTGTTGCCCAATCTCCTTCATGCATGCATCATGTCAGGACCCTATCCAGCCAGATTTGCGCCTGCATTCATTGAAAAAAAAAAGTGCAGTATTTTCTTTTGAGGGGGTACATTAGCTGACTGTAATGAAAATATTATAAGTACTGCCGTTGGATATATAACAATGATTCCTGTGCGCGGGCAGAGTAGCACTACATGGGCACTACATTGCCCTAATGATCCAAATCAAGCCTTAAAGGAGCCATCCTGCTCCCCCTCAAGTCAGAATAAAACCCTGTGTGTTAGGGTCCAGGTTAGTTCTATGGTCCGTTCTAGCTTGAACCTAGGAGCATTGATAATGTACTTGAGGATGACCCAGGTAAATGAGGACACTCCCAGTCAAGAAGGGATAGGTGCTTAGTGCTTTTATTTAAAACAGCGTCCAAAATGCAGTGCTTAAATGAATTAATAAATAAAGAATCCATGATAATAATATGCAATGTGGAGGTTCAAATCCTGCAAACAATCCTTTAAAATGAGGGTAAAACACAGGCAGGTCTTCTTTTATAAATCAGCAGGACTGACCCTCTTCAGCCCCATTGAGCACTGGCGACATTCTGTTCTCGCTGGGGCTCACACCAAACCACCTGCCCCCATCCAAAACTGTGTGGTTGTCTATCTTACTCACACTCTTGCTCTTTCCTTTAACCTCCATTCCTTTTCTCTCTTCTTTTGTCTCTCCATTATTTTTGTTTTCATACAGACTCTCTTTTATGCACCGATTGGTTGCAGTCAATTGCTCTAAGGTGTGAATGATGCGCTTGACCAATTCGCTCATATTTACACATAAAAGTATAATCAGCCAGGCACCCCAATGAACTTCAGAACAGTGCGTGCATGTTCCCAGATGCACCTGCACCCACCTCAAACCTGCATTCTCTAGGACTACAAATATTTATTTAAACCACGGACTCCACTTATCACACTGTAAAATAAGTAATAATAACAGAATATTTCTTGCTGTTTGCAAAGTGTTTGTAACTTCGTGATGGAAGAAAAAAGTATCTACACAAAAAAATCAGAAACAAAGAAGAGCTGCACCCAGAGCCTTGCCTTTACATAACTGAATAAGTCAGTCCCATGCTCTGCTCCATGGCACGGTCAATCTGTGCTATAGGACTGGAACTCTGTGCTTGTGACCATTTGTTGTACTTTGTTTTTCTCTTTCTGTCTGCATCGTGGATGCTTAAGGCATGGAGACACAGTGGTTAGCACTGCTGCCTCACAACTTAGATCACATTTGTGGCCACATATTCAGACCACCATGGTTGCCAGATGCTTCCCTAGCTCTCTGTGACACTCTAAAGACCACTGCACCACTATACTCCACTAAAAACTAGTTCAGTTCCTCTTTCTCTGTGGACGTCAGTGAATTTTATTGAGTTTGATGAATTTCTCAAACATTTTCGAGATTTTGCTGAACTTGCAGCAAAGAGGATTCTGGGTTGTTTGCTCATTACTAATCATTAGAGACATTTTTAGGAAATTAATAAATCAGAACACCATGCAGGAGTAAGTAATATAGTAAAAGTATATATGTATGTCTAATTTATTGTATATTCTATAGTATCAGCGTAAATTTTGAGTGTTCAGTGGGACCCCCAGTTACCAAGATGTATTTCGCACATTGCTTAACATGTGTCAAAACATCCATCCATCCATTATCCAACCTGCTATATCCTAACTACAGGGTCACAGGTGTCTGCTGGAGCCAATCCCAGCCAACACAGGGCGCAAGGCAGGAAACAAACCCGGGCAGGGCGCCAGCCCACCGCAGTGTGTCAAACCATTCCCAAAAAAATTACACAACCACCACAAGGCTACATTATTGAAACAAAGCAAGAAACAGTATTCTGACTTTACCATCTGCATGTTACGGCAGAAATTGAGATCTGTCAGGCCATATAACCTTTTTATAATAATGGTTTGACAATCATGTACCCCATTGCACCCTGATCTTCCTATACTTAGTTCATAGGATTGGAACCTGGCCTGATCTTTTTCTGCTTTTGCCAATCTGCTTCTACAGACACTCTTGTGTACACCTCCCTTAGATAAAAAAACTGTTAATTGAGAATTTGGGACCTACCTGTTAGCTTGAACAAATCTGGTTACTCTCCAGTGACCTTTTTGACAGAGATAATAATCGTCATATGTATTCATTTATTTTTGCACAGCGTTCTGTATACTCTAGAGTCTATAGTGTGTGAAAATCATAGGAGGGCAGCTGCTTCCGAGACACTGGAACAATAACATGTCTGGTACCAACACAAACTGTCAAGGTCATTTAAATCACACATCCTTTTCATTGTTATACTTGACTCAGCAATAGCTGAACCACCTGAATATCTCTGCATGCTACGATATATTGCATATACTGGGTGTTTTGGAGACCAGGCCATTTGCATTAATGATCACATGTGCCTAATTAACAGGCCAATGAGTATAAATTATTAAGATGAGAAATAATAATGTAGATTTATGCACTGTTAACAGAAAACATAGAGTACATATAATGCTGAAATATGGAGCACATTTATCCCAAGTTTTGTCCTTTGAAAAGTGCACATATTTCTATCAAGTCATTTTACATTATGTAGATGGAGACTTAAACAAGGCAAACAGACATGTTAGTAACTGCATATATGTTGAATGAATACATCTATAAGTAGTGACACATTTGTCATTAGATCTGAAAAGTAAAATCTGTATAGACAGTTTGAGTAAAGATGAAGCATAAATATAGCTATTAAAATTCTTGTATAAAGACATTTTCACAGAATGGTGTCTCATGAATCAAAATAACAGTAAGCTCACAGTTACTTCACATCATTTTATCCAAAACATCCACTGCAAATTATTTTCTACATTAATAATCATATATATTTACACGTTACATGTATGTTAAAATTTGGAAGTACTGGCAGTTTTCAGTCTCACTCCAACAATTCAACCTGATTGAATTCATTACACAGTATACTTTATAAAGTGCATTTCACTGAGGTAAGAGTCAAGAACAACTGTTGATTCACTTCTTATACAGAGACAATACCCTATTTCACATTTTAGTATTTTGAAGTTATTTGTCCATGTCTTAAGATTAGAATTAATAAATGTTATACACATTTAAAATGATGAAAGACATATATTAGTTCAGATGTGTTCAGTGCAAATCATCAGTGCAAAAATTGAACTAGATCATTGCAGATACACATACCCGTGCTTACTTGTGCTATTTTAGTTTCATACATTATAAATTAACATAAGAACATGGGAAGAAACTGGACTACTTGAAGAAAACCAAAAAAATGAGGTATTGTGCAAATGGTTTCTTGGGTTGTAAGGCAGCAGCATTAACCACTGAGTCCTGGAACCCAGTCAGAGTTTCAGTAATGGTTAAACAGATTGCGAGATCTTATTTTAAGAAATACACACAAGCACATATATATTATCAATAATATCCTATTATCTGTCTCTAACCTAATTTTGTCCAGATCTAATAGCACTATTTTGATTACTGGTTACTGACAGTTTGATGATAAGCGTCACACCAATATTGGGAAGGTGTCTTTCTATTCTACCTCCTCCCATTCTCATCATATTCTACAAAGGCACCATCCAAAAGTGTTCTGAGCAGCTGCATCAATGTCTGGTTTGGAAACTGCAGTATCTCTGACAGTAAGGTCCCACAGCACATATTGTACACAGCAGAAAAAAATCATTGGGACCTACTTGGCCCCCATTAATGACATCTTTATAAAGCAATGTATCTGCAAATCCTGTAGCATTGTAAAGGACAGCTCCCAGCCCTCCTACAATCTGTCACACTCCCATCTGGCAGAAGGTGCTATAGCATCAGAACCAGTTCTGTTCCACCCCTTGGTTGTCCGGTTGTTCTGCTCTTAGTAGCTTATTTATAAGCAGTACATTTTTTATTCTTCTTACTACTGTTGTTTTATAACACTAGTTGTTTTAATTTATGTATTTATTTATTTAAAACTATTGTATTATTACTGTCTATTCACTTACCTTATCTATCTATCTATCTATCTATCTATCTATCTATCGTATAGTATAGTTTACCTGTCTTGCACTTTTGTCCTGGGGAACAATATTTTATGCCATGTAGGTTTGGATTTTTTTTTTCTCCCTAAATAATAAAAAACATCATTTAAAAACTGCATTTTGTGTTTACTTGTGTTATATTTGACTAATGGTTAAATGTGTTTGATGATCAGAAACATTTTGTGTGACAAACATGCAAAAGAATAAGAAATCAGGAAGGGGGCAAATAGTTTTTCACACCACTGTAGCACATAGCATAATAGCACATCTCTCATAGATTAATGAATAATTTATTATCAAACTACACATCTATAGTAAATCTTGCTTGCTAGTTTCTAATTTTATTTTCTGATTCGATTAATGTTACTCAGTATGGTCTGTAGTATAGTGGTAAAATACATATTATTATTACTATTGTTTTTATAATTTGCAGTACACCTTGGGAAAATTCATATGTAACTCCTTTGAGGCTTAACACATGACTGACTTTTTCAAGTTATTTAATGAGAAAATAGGCTCTTTATAAGCTGAATACTACAGTATATAAACACAAAACATTGATAATCTTCAAGAAAGTTAAATTGTATTTACTGAAAAACAAATGCTTGCAGTAATATTATTAGCTCTACTCGTTAGGGCAGAAAATCCTCTTTGCAGTTTGTGGGGAACACCACAACTGCCTCTGCTTTCCAAGGATGGAGATATAATCATTGGAGGAATCTTTTCATTCCATGACAATGTTTTAAATTCTAAGCCGTCATTCTCAGCAATACCCGGAGCTCTTAAGTGTAAAGAGTAAGTAATCAAAAGTTGAAATATATTATAAAAAATTATTTACTTTAAAATTATGAAAGTTAAACTAAATTCCTTAACCTCAAATGATTAAAATATACTCTTCTAAATAATATGTGGAATGTTATTCTGAATAAATTTCATCATTTTTATCTTTTCTTAAGTATAAATTTTAGAGAATATCAGGCTGCTGTAGCTGCAATATATGCCTTGGAAGAAATTAACAACAGCACAGAAATATTACCTGGAATCATTTTGGGTTACAAAATATATGATGACTGCAGTTCAATTCCATTAGCAGCAAATGCAGCAATGGCTCTGATCACTAATCAGGAAAAAGAAGATCACTCTGAAGCCATATGCACAAAAGCTCCTATTATTGCAATTATCGGACCATCTGGCTCATCACCAAGTATAGCAGTTGCAAGAACTGTAAGACCATTCCAAATACCTATAGTAAGAAATGTTATATTTTCTACACATTTTCATCGTGCAAAAAATGACAAACTTAATGGCTCTGTTATTGTCAGGTAATTATTACTAGCATATGTAATCCATGTAGGCAGTGGGGGACTAGTAGCTAGCTAAGGTACTTAAGTTTTAATCACAGAATCATTGCATGTGCATGAAGAATAATAATAATGCCAATATATATGATTTAAAGCACAGAATCAGTATCTATCTATCTATCTATCTATCTATCTATCTATCTATCTATCTATCTA
>JANRMT010062854.1:81428688-81466517 GCA_026402145.1 Polypterus bichir lapradei
CTATCTATCTATCTATCTATCTATCTATCTATCTATCTATCTATCTACCTATCTATCTATCTATCTATCTATCTTTTCTTGCTTGGTTTTCACTGTAGTAAAGTGCCATTTAAACAGTAAAGAAAATGTGAACAATAATAATAATGAATATATATGTAATATGCAGGTGAGACTGAGATGTGGATGCTGACTGTCAATATTTTTGTTTTACTCAGATAAGCTATTTTGCCACATGTGCCTGTCTGAGCAACAGAAACCAGTTTCCAACATTTTTCAGGACCATACCCAGTGATTACTATCAAAGTTCAGCCTTGGCACAGCTTGTCAAACATTTTGGATGGACTTGGGTAGGAACAATAAGAAGTGACAATGATTATGGCAACACAGGAATGGCTACTTTCTTGCAAGCAGCCCAACAGACAGGTATCTGTGTTGAATATTCAGAAGCTATTTACAGAACCTATCCAAGAGAAAAATTTCTGAAAACTGTTGAGGTAATAAAATCATCCTCTTCTAAAGTTATTGTAGCTTTCACATCATTTATAGATATTGAGTTTCTCTTAAAAGAGTTGTTACTTAATAATGTCACAGGATTTCAGTGGGTTGGCAGTGAGGCTTGGATTTCCACTGAAAATCTTGCCACACTTCAAAGTTTTAGCATTTTTGGTGGAGCAATTGGATTTGCAATCAATAATGCAGAGATAAAAGGTTTAAAGGATTATTTGCTGAAAGTCAAAACATCAGACACTCCAGGAAATATGGGCTTTAATGAATTCTGGGAACATACATTTTCCTGTACACTAAAAACACAGAATGGAACTTCAATCAGTAATTTATGTAATGGATCTGAAAGTTTAAGCAATGTGAATAACCAATACACTGATGTGACCGAATTAAGAATTACCAACAATGCATATAAGGCAATGTACGCTATTGCATACGCTCTTCACAGTCTGTTTTCATGTACCGAAAGTGCTGGGCAATTCACCAATAAAACGTGCACAAATAAGATAAAGGCTGATCCATATCAGGTACTGTAAATATTTATTACTTTAAATATTACTATTAAAAGTAAATTGAATATGTTTTTGATCTAACTTTATTCTCCTAGGTACTAGATTATATTAAATCTGTAAATTTCACATCTAAGAATGAAGAAAATGTCTACTTTGATAAATATGGTGATCCAGTTGCTAGATATGAGTTAATAAATTGGCAAATCAATAAAGATGCTGTCATAAAATTTGTCACGGTTGGCCACTATGATGCCTCCTTACCTGAGGGAGAGCAGTTCATTATGAACAAGATTGGGATTGTTTGGGCGGAGAAGCAGGAAAAAGTAAGCATAAGATAAATTCATTATCAAACTGTAAAAACATGTATTGTATATATACAGAGCATTTTGTAGAAACTTTCAGGATATGTGCACAGATGCATAAATCTACTTTGTGTCCAAATCTCCTTTTCCATTACAGAGCCACAGGATCCAGGTGGTTATCACAACCGCATAAGACACAAGGAAACAGAATAGGGTGCAGCTCAACCTCGGGTCACAAAAATACACTGTACAATTAGGAGGGTACATGTATTCTTACAGCAAGAAATACAAAAAAAAATCATAAAATTATTAGGAATAGATAGTTCAAATTGGGAATATGGTAATTCACTATATATTAACAATAAATAAACAATAAAAAATAGTAATCTGAAGCATAAAGAAACCAGAACATTCAATATATGTGTTTCAGAGACAGTATATGTTGGAATAACCAGAAAAGATCTAGATTATAAATGTTAATAATTGAAAAAGTGGGTCTTCAAAGGTGATCCAGTGAAAAATAACAAAAATGCATTTCCAGACACAAACCATCCGTTTTTCATGGAAATATGCTAGGGGCATAATGAATAGAGTATAATTGTAATTAAATAATGTAAGAAAAAAAGATAAAAATAATGTATAAATAATTACATATACATATATACATACACACAGTAGCATTGCACCCTGACTAAGACGGGCTCAGCGTTAACATTTGCATGCAACCATGCAATGAGTATGTCTCTATTATATGCCATTTGGTGTGGATTTCATAAAAGAAGTGCTAATGTTTGTGATGTGCTATCTGATGGAATGAAAAATGCAATGCAGTATAAAAAAATGTTTGTGATGCACCATCTTTTGGAATGACAGAGACATAGCAACCACATGGACACACAGATATATATATACATCCAATCCTACTTCAGTCCAAGTTTTAATGTATTACATGAAACTCCCTTCTGGAGTAATGAGGAGTATCAGCTTTATATAGCTAAAATTGTAATAACTGAGTTGAGAAACTGTGCATAAACAATGTATACATCAATACAGAAATGTGCAGTACAGGCAAGGAAAATGAGCAATTATCATTTTGCTGCTGAGACCAATAGAAATAGAAACAATTCAAGGCAGCCAGTAACAGAAACAGAATCAGTTATAGATCTGAATGGAGTGTATAATTCACTGCCCATTCCACTTTATTACCTTAATGTGGCTCATTTTTTTTCACTTCAGGTTCCAATATCAGTGTGCAGTGCAAGCTGCCAGCCAGGAAATCGAAAGGCAATTAGAAAAGGAAAACCCATTTGTTGCTTTGACTGCATCCCATGTACCGAGGGAGAAATCAGCAACATAACAGGTGTGTTATTTTATTATCATGAATCAAAGAAGATAACTAAATTAATAATAAACTATAATTCAGATTCCTATTAGCTCATATCTGCAATGTAAGTATTTTCTTTAAGCTATACGTCAAGTTTTATTTGACTTTAATCTTTCTTAACACATTAATTTGTACGGCAAAATTGCAACTACTTACCATTCCTTTGGGTAAACACACAACTCTAGTCAAATTATTCTAAGGTGTTTCCTAAACATAAATGGTTATCAGACAGTAAGGTCAAAACATATTTTGGAGAAGCTAAACTGGCTTTTTAACTCTTTTAAGCTTTTCTTCACTACTCTCTCTGGCATATGCACATTTTTTGAGGTAATTTCACTTCAGGTCTATCCCTGAAGTCTTTACATTGAGATTTTTCAAGAATAGTATTCAAAAACGGGCAATTACCTATTCATTCGTATACAGTAGTTCATCTATAACACTAGACTTTTAGTTTCTATAGTACCTTAGGTTTTTGAAGGTTTTACCCTGTAGAATATTTTATACTTTATAATCTACAATGTTAAAAGCAGAAACGTCAGTGTAGATAGACAGAGGTCATTAGCGGTCACCATATCAATACAGAGGGCTCTTAGAAAATAAACCCTCTAGGAGCATTGAGAGTGGGGCAGAGAATGAAAGAAATAGAGAGACAGAGACAGTAAGCATGACTTCCTGAAAAAAGCCTGTAATACTTTCTCTGAACTCTAGAGGGCAGGCAAAACATAAGCTGTTGACTTTTGTTCTCTCTGTCCTCTTAAACAGTGTGTTACCTGCTCTGTACTCTTCATTTACACACCTATAGGCTATATCTGAAGGCTATACAGCTGAAACTTTGTCTCTCACCAAGGATGGAGACTCTCTACGTCTCTCACCATCTTTTCTTTTCAGTTGTGGAAATACTCTTTAAATATCTTTATTACAAGCTATAGGTGTCTCACTCTACTTCTGTCTGTCCTCACTGTGGACAGTGTGACTGCCTAAATCCTTTAAGTTGATAGGGAACAATACTAATATCTGTGACTACTGCCACCCTGTGGTATAGCAAGTCCACAGCTCAAATAAAAGGCCACTTTTTAAATAAATAATTGCCGCACTTGCGGCTTAGAGAGGGGGCATGGTAGCCGAAGCGGTTCCCGGGTGATTCGTGATGCGGATGGTCCTCACTTAACTGCTCAGGTGAGGAGTCGTTCGCATCCGTAATTGTTGCCGGGAGCTGCTAATTGCCACATCTGATCCACGTCCCCATAATATTTAATAGAAGCACAAGGCGGATGGGAAAAAAAGAGAGAAAAGGGAGGTGAGAAATAGAGAGGAGAGAAAAAAAGAACGGAAATGGAGGTTAATGGAGAAATAGGCGGCAGAAAGGAGAAAGCCAGTGCGGTAGAGTGAGAGGGTGAGCAAGAACAGACTATATTAAGGTGGAAGGCAGCTGGTAGGAGAGCCCCAGAGGAGTGTTTTGCCAACTCTAGGAGAGGGCAGATTGAAGCAGTCACTCCAGCTGAGCAATTTTGAGGAGCTGGAGTGACCGGCGGAGGGGTCGACTGGCTGTTGAAGGAAGCGGAGTCAAGGAGGCTTTGGGTGTGTTGAGCCCCATTGTGAGTGCCCTGGCTGCTGGGGAAGAAACCCAAGTCTCGGTACAGCTGGAGCCCGACGTAGCCGGGGATCGGAGGGCTACTGGACCAGAATAGAAGGAGCTGCATTTTGCTGGTAGGGCGACTAACCTGTTGCAGAGCCCATTAGGGGAGAAGCAGGGGAGCCGCCAGTAAGGGAGAAGAAAGCATCAGAATTTTAAGAAAAGACTGCTTCCAGCCATTGTTATTTTATCCTTGCTTTTTAAAGGATTTTTTTCTATTGTGTTTTTAACCTCCACAGTTCACTTGTTTTTATGGATTATTTATTTAATGACTTATTTGAAGCACTGCACCATTTAGACACTGTTTTTGGTTTGTTGCTGTTTTTAATAAAAGCACTTTGCACTTTTTGCACCATCCCCTTGCTTCATGGTTGATGTTTTCACTGCCTAGCTCATCGGTGACATTACCGACGGTGTCAGGTTTGAGAGCTCCCAGAAGTAAGATGGGAGCATGGAGCAGAACCTGCATCGTCACACACCCCACCAAGCAAAAGAAAGATATAACAATTTAAAACCTTCTTTGGAGGTCTGGCTGTTTATGGAAAACTCAGTGCTCAGAGGTGCAGAAGTTGAAGATGCTGTCAGATCTTGTAGTTCTAAGAAGTAGACTAAAGCAACAGCAGAAAGGATGGAACCTCTGGTTAGTGCCAGACACAAATGGCGTCTGGAGCCAGAAGGCACCAGCTATAATGACATAAACACAGTACATCCTGAGATTAAGTGAGAGTAGGTAGTGAGTTGCAGAGTGAAGTTCATTTCAATATTTTGGAATTAAGAAAGAGGAAGAAAACCCTGAGACCACCAGACTAACAGAGGCAATAACCTGTGTAGAAAGACCTAGTGAGGCACCAGGCTTTGTTTTGTTGTTTGATATACTAATTATGTTCTCCCTATAGAAATGTTCTCCCCAGGAGAAAGAACACACATACTCTCACACATGCACAGACACACTATACAAATCAAATAAAGGATTTTTATTCTACCATAGCACGTTCCACAATCACTTCTCCAATAATACGCCACAGTAATAACAATAAGGCACAATAAACCAACAATTCTTCCTTCTTCTCCTCCTCCACTGAGTTTTGCCTCCTGACTCTGACTCATCCATGTATAGCGTCAGAATGCTCCCGATGCCGTTCTGTCTCATCTAGGAAGCACTTCTGGGCCATAGAAAAAGTAGGGTGGTCCTCCCATCTACCGATCCCAAGGGACCCCTACTGGGTGCACTTTTGGACTCCATTTCCATAGCAACCTTGTAGGGTCCCGACTGGTGGAGGTGGAGCACTGCAACCTAGCACATGGGGGATGGAACCACTCCCAAGTTACAGCTTCCACTGGTCCATCCATTAATTTATACTGGCTGGGCACAGAGTTATCTTTCCACCCAGCCAGCCAATCCATCCATTATTTCTCTCGGGCCTCCTGTTCAGTTAATAACCCATGCTCCTCCCGGGCTGGGATGCCCATTGTCCTCCTACAATATACATAATAAATAGTGTACTTTTCAAATAACTTATAATATGGTGTAGCTGCATTACAGTGAGTTAAGGCCTGAACATTTTAATTTCCTTTCCAGGTTACCTGGCTTATTGCAAAATGCCTGAGCTAATTATAATGAGATTAAGATTCCAGTTGGCCTACAACATGTACTGTATATTAGCAGCTACAAAAAATAAACAATTAATTCTTGCTGTAAAATCATAATACTATTAAAACAGTACAGTCTTAATATTATGAAATGATTTGTAACAATGCTGCTAGAAAATGAACTTTGCCTTAATGGTATATTGTTTTTCATATTTATTATTATTGTGCATTTCTGGAAATATTTCCTTGTTTTCCATGTCGACAATTAATATATAAAATTTTATAGTGTACTGTCGACTTTAAAAGAGAATAGCAACAAAATATTTTTTTTATAACTTTTTTTTGCTTTGGATCATACATTAAAAATGTATAAATACAAAGTAAAATATAAGTTAAATAACATTTTATTAAAAGTAACTGTATTTAATATTATTGAAACAGTTTCAGTGAATCAGTTAAGGTAGCTAAGGTATCATAAAACTATGTAGAAAGACTGAAATGCTATGAATCATATTTTGCTTTTCAGATTCCCTTGATTGTTTAAGGTGCCCAGTGGAATATCACTCAAATGAAAGAAGAGATGCATGTATCCTAAAAGAAACTGAGTATTTATCATATGGTGAAATCATGGGTGTGCTATTATTGACATTGGCGCTGGTAGGAACTGGCATCTCCATTATTGTAGCAGGAGTCTTCTACCATTACAAAGACACCCCCATTGTCAGAGCCAATAATTCTGAACTGAGCTTCCTGCTGTTGTTCTCTTTAACTCTTTGCTTCCTTTGTTCTCTTACTTTTATTGGAGAGCCATCCATTTGGTCATGCATGTTGCGCCACACTGCATTTGGAATTTCATTTGTCTTGTGCATCTCATGCGTTTTGGGAAAAACTGTTGTAGTGTTAATGGCATTTAAGGCAAGGCTACCAGGTAGTAATATTATGAAATGGTTTGGGCCAACCCAGCAGAGGTTAAGTGTTTGGATGTTCACACTTGTGCAAGTGTTGATATGTGCAATTTGGTTAAGTATATCCCCGCCATTTCCAAACAGAAACATGAAATATTACAAGGACAAAATTATTTTGGAATGTAATGTAGGCTCACAAATAGCATTTTATTTGGTTTTAGGATACATTGGCTTTCTTTCAGTCATATGTTTTGTTTTGGCTTTTCTGGCTCGTAAATTGCCAGATAATTTCAATGAAGCTAAATTCATCACTTTTAGCATGCTTATATTCTGTGCTGTGTGGATCACCTTCATTCCAGCTTATATCAGCTCACCTGGAAAGTATACTGTAGCAGTAGAGTTATTTGCAATTTTAGCCTCAAGCTTTGCCTTACTTTTCTGTATTTTTGCTCCCAAATGTGTAGTAATTATATTAAAACCAGAAAAAAATACAAAGAAAGGTTTAATGACTAAAACCTCTTCAAAATAGTGTTTTTGAATGATTAATACAATGTTGTGTGTAATGTGACAGTAAAATAAAGGAATTTTATTTCATATTCATTGGCCACTCTCTTTACATCAGAAATGTATTGCATGTTTCTGCTTCAGGTCTTCCTATCCAGAAATTCTTCGAATTTATTTCAATGGTATATTACGTATATTTGTTGTTGTTTATATATTAAAAACTTTCTCCGTAAAAAAAATAAAAATAAAAATATGCATACAAGCCATATCTGTCTCTTTATAACTTTATAAATTCATTACTAATTAGAAGAGAGCATGTGTTGAAAAAAAACTCATGTTGTTCATGGATTTTCCACAGTACACAAGAATATGTAGCTGTGGTGGTAACTGTGCAATGTGTGAAGGCAGCAAATTGACAAATGCTCCATTCGTCATGACTGGTGTGTTGTTTATGGAACTTAATGAGCTGCCCAAGCACTCACCCCTAGTTATATCTTTTTGCAGAGTCACTAGGTAAAGGCATTCTGGCTTGGGGACAACATTGTTTACCCACACTGATTTCTAGGAATGGATATGAGTACCGAAGAGTTCATTAATTATTAGGTAACCATTAACTGACTTTCTTTCAACACCATATTCTAGTCATCCTCTATCCAATCTGGAGCTACTCAGCCCAATCTGCTTTAGGTGCAGATTATGAATTAACCTCTTGTCTAGAAGTTAGTCTAGAATGCCTGTTATTTTGGAATGTAGATGGAAGCCAGACGGCCCAAAGAAAACTCACAGACATTTAGCTAGAAATTTAGTGGCTGTGGAAGTTCCTGGTGGACTGTTAGTAAGTAACTACATATGCCAAATAACAAGTACCACACCACCCTTTAGGTAAGTATGATTAAGTATTCTTACCACAAACAAAATAAGAACTATTAGAAGCCAATGAAACTTAAGACCAGTGAAGGAGAAGTCCTCTTTAAAGTCTGTATTGTTCAGGGCAATACCTGTTGCAAAGTAGTAGTAATGAGAGGACATAATAGCTACTGAAAAATAACCCATAACTGAACATGGAGTGGAGTGACCCATAGAAAAGGGTCTAGCAAAGCATGGTTATTAACTCATATTATGAGGTAATAAAAGAAACAAATGAGGTAGATTATACCGTGTCAGTTTCCATTGTGTAACATTGTGAGTTGAGGTGCTGAGGGATGTAATAATTTGACATATCAGAAAGAGTCAAATGAAAGTAGTGAGGAAAATTGGAAGAAACATTAGTTAATGCCATGTATTCCACATTTAAGCTCATGAAATTTTAAAGCTTTAATATATAAATACTTCAATCTAAACCATTGGCTCGGGAAGAGTAATGTATCCTCTTTAATAAAACCCCTGTGTGCGTCCAGGTGTCTGTGTGTGTGTGTCTTCTGGTGAAGTGCACATGCACAGGGCCACATGGCACGTGTTCAGTCTCTTCCTGTGCATTCCCTTTGTGTGCAGAGAGAGAGACACACACAGGTGTGTGCGAGAGACAGACACACACACAGGCGCGTGCGAAACAGACAGACACACACACACAGGCGCGCACGCGACAGACACACAAACACACACAGGCGCGCGCGAGACAGACACACACAGGCGCGCGTGATACAGACACACACATACAGGTGAGTGCGAGACAGACACACACACACAGGCGCGTGCAAGACAGACAGACACACTCAGGCGCGCGCGAGACAGACACACACACAAAGGCGCGCGTTAGACAGACACACACACACAGGCGTGTGCGAGACACACACACGCAGGCGCACGCGCGACAGACACATACACACACCAACGCACGCGAGACAGACAGACACACACACACAGGCGAGAGAGACACACACACACAGGCACGCGCGAGACAGACACACACAGGCGCAAGAGAGAGAGAGACAGACACACATACACACGCAGGCCCGCGAGAGAGATACACACACTCACAGGCGTGCACGTATATTGTTGCAATGCTACTTTTCTTGGTTGTTTATTAAATTACGGATTTTTCAAATGTTCATTTTTTTCCTGTGCTTAAAACTCATTAAAAAAAGTGGGTCATAAGGCTATAGCGCGAACTATTGCAGTGTTAGTTTTTTCTGTTGTTCAAGGTTTTCTTAGTGTTATTCAATGTTTTTATATTTAGTTTACTATTATGCTGTGCATTCAATGGTATGATTAACTATATTTGTGCTTAAAAACTTAAAAAAATATATATTTACATACAGTTCATACGGTCTGGAATGGATTAATTGTATTTACATACAATCCTATGGGGGAAATTACTTCAGTTCATGACCAAATCGGGTTACAACCAGAGTTTTGGAACGAATTATGGTTGTGAACCAAGGTTCCACTGTATTATTGTCAGACAAAATTACAGGCATTTTATGGAAGCACAAACCAGTATTACTGAGAGAGAAAATTAAAGGCACACAATACAGTGATGCATACTGTGTTACAGCCACATATAAGGTCCCTTGCCATTTAATATAGACTGTTCCTACTAATGTTTATGCACTACTGTTCTAGCACCCGTTATTGTAATGGGTTTAATGTCTAGTCTTTAATAATAGGCATTACCAACATAATATACGTTTTTGCATTGGTAACTGCTCTACTCTGCGATGTGTTAGAAAAATATTATTTTTAATTATTAGTAACAAATGTTAAAAAAGACCAATTATAAAATTTGAAAATAATATGAGAAATCTTAAAGATAAATAAGTGAGGTGTAAATATATGTGTGAAATATACAAAAGGATATGCTGTATTTATTGTTGAAATTTTCTGATTAAGATTTTTGCATTCTTTCTGATGAACGATATTGGAATTCAACAGTTCCTCTTCTTTCTTCCATCTCTTCCCAGAAGGTAGTTACAGGCGTTTATTCGGCAGGTGTCATCAGTGTTGTCTTGCAGTGTGAGGCGTGGACCAAGGTAGGTCTAATTTCTAGCTTCAACACTGTAGTGGATGTCAACTGCATCTGGAGTGGACAATTCCAGATCAGGGCAAGGCATTGCTTAACCCTTAAACCGCCGAAACCGGCTATAGTCGGGTCCCAATACAAGTTGCCAGCACGCTAGAGCAAAGTATATTCAGCAACGTATATTTGTTGAATGCTGCAACCAGCTAAAGTCGATTCCCAGTGCAATTTTGCAGCACAACAGAGCCGAGTATATTCAGCAACATACATTCATTGAACGCTGCAACTGGCTATAGTCGCTTCCCAGTGCAATTTGCCAACACACCGCAGCTGATCAGTCAGTGCCGTACATTCGTTGAGCAGCCGGCTCATGACCACTGCCACCCTCTGCAGCACTGTAGCATCACTGTCCCTGGGATTTAGCCACTGCAGTAGACTAGCCTGCAAGCATCAGCGCTTACCACAGTGTGCTTGTGTGCAGCCAGTTCAAGCACAGTTGGCTTGGTGATTTACTGAATTTCACCAATGGCGTCAGTTGCACTTTGTACATATTGTTCCAGTAAGTTTTTAAAATAGTTTTTACAGTCCATTGGCAGTGTGTAAAATGATCAATGTTGCAGTAATTGTGATGCTCTTTGCATGAAAAAAAAATGTGTTCCATTAAAATTTCACTTTTTCTTAATGAATTGTAATGTTTACTTATAAAAATGTAGCAAAAAACTATTTGGCGTCCAGGGGTGCATTAACCCCCAAGTATGTGTCAGTTTAAGGGTTAATTTTGTTGTCCTTGATAATGGCCTAATACCCTGGATGGAACAAATGTGTGTTAGAAGCTTGAGGTTCCAGGAAGGGTACCTTTAACCTGTTGCTATAATGATCTGGGAGTTATGCTCATTATTAGACAATACTGAAGCATGTCATGTGTAGTTGCACTTAGCATTCCTGAAATCCACAATGGTGGGGGAAAAGCAGGTTTTAACATGGGTCTGCCCATGGAGACATTATGTGGTCAAAAGCCTGTTGTTCTGCCCCACATGCTGTTAACTGTTATTTTTCGAACTATGTTCCCCCTTTGTCTTGTCATTTATTAACACACCTGTCAGTCATGTCCCACACTCACAGTAGTGTTATAAATGTCTATGAAACTCACGTAAAGCATGTAAGTCCCATAATAAACATTTAAATACAATACACCCCGTGTGTCTCACTTAGGCACCCCTTTATCTCTTGTTTCGGTTACGTTCTAAGTGTACTTTTAAGGTATATAAACCCCTGGGTCTGGTTAATTGTGGTATGTAGCAATTTGGACCTCTGTCTTTGCGCTTCTCTTTGTCTCGCTCCATCCATGGAAATTACTCGCCTTGTAGGTGTCTTTTAAAGCTTTATTGTTTAATGTATACTGTTTACTACGTATTGCTTTGTAAATAATTATTTATTGTCTTTGGTTCTACACCTGTAAATACCTGTATGTTTCTTTTGTATGTATTTCAGCTTACAACAAGGTACGTCCAGTAAAAGCCTTCAAGAAAGGTCACCCTTGTCATTGTTAGGTGGATATGCTGAGTTGATTAAGCTCTCTGTGGCCGTGTTGCACAGATAGCGTAGAGTGAGGCAGAAAACCTGTAGCTGACATTCAGATTGACATGAAGGCCAAAGGAAGAGTTAACAGCCTATTCAAACCAGTTTCCGCATATATGTTAGCCAACTTAGACTTTATAGTGAGATTCATTTTCTCTACCTGTCCAGAAATGTAACGATGGGAGGCATAGTAAAGTAAATTTTTCACTTGGAGACCATTATAAAGGTTCGCTATGAAGATGACAACAAAATGGCTGTCTTGATCTGAGTAAATCAATAATGGAATCCCAAAAGTCTGAATGGTTTCCTTCAAAAGAAATTTAGCAATCGTGGTGGCATCTGCTTTGGCAGCAGGGCTGGCTTTCATCCATTTTGAAAACATGGCCACAATAACAGGTAGGTATTCCAAACAGTGGAATTTTGGCCATTGAGCAAAGTCAATTTGAATGTGAACAAAGGGCCCCCAAGGTTTTGAATCAGATAAGGTTAAGCATTTTGAAGGAACAGCTAGATTGCAACACTGGAAAACTGTACATGAATCAGAATACTGTCATACAATGGAAGTAAATCTTAGAGCAAGTCAATCCCTTTTAACAATGTCAATCATATTTCCTTTCGATTGCGCCAATTTATCTGACTAGCCATGCAGTGAGGAACTTAGCCACTAGCTTTCTGTTGGGCAACATCCAAGAACAACTTGTTGACACTGAACATCATGCCCTGGCACATGAGGCCTTTTTTTGGGTGGGGCAGACTGTTGAATAGCCAATAAAACAACTCCATGCTGTAAATGTTAACAGATTTTCCTGTTACAATCATGCAAGCTCTGGTTGGAAAGAGTGTTGCTTGTGATGAATAAGATGATGGGAGAGCACCAGATTCAATAGTTTCAAATTCTGAATAGACAGCATAGTCTGTGTTGCATCGTGCATTTTCCAAATGAAAACAAGATACATCACTATATGTGTGTGTGTGTATTAAGGGGTGTTTAGTTGGTCTCATAACATTCAAATAACCTGCAAATACCTTTACTGCTACAAAAATGAACACCAGTGTGATCTAATATTCATTTACTACTGCACAGTTTCTCTCCTTCATTTTGACACCTGTGTCAGCTTTTCTATGAGCTATAGCTAGTGTAAAATGTATTTTATGAAAGATATACAGCATGCTAGATTCACTCACACCATGCAGGAGGGAACAAAAAGGTCCAGCAGGAAATGCAAAATCAATAGAAAGCGAAGGCAGAATGGCATGAAAGTTGTAAATGAACCTAAATGATTACAGGAGCTGTTTTGTTAAGAATAAGCAGACTTGCTATTGAGAGCCTTGCTGCTCACATAGTGAACATCCACTAAGTATACTCTGCAACAGCAGCCAAAATATTAACTGTTAAATTAAGACAACATCACCTGGAATGGAAAAACCAAAACTGTTCCACAAAGCCATATCTAGGTCAATAGAGAACTGGCAGATGCCTGGCAGTCCATTCAGTCTGAAAAAGCTACATGGAGCTATGGTGTGGACTCACCACTGCATGACAAAGACTGTTTTTGTAACATGCTAATATATTTTAATAATAACATATTATGTTCAATAGATTATTTTTTTTCTCCACAAAAATAGATTAAATTGATTCCATATTACAAGATAAATTCCATGTGTATGTTTGAATACTGCATACTAGTATTCAAACGTAAGTAATAATAAGTGGTGACCTTGGTCAACAAGCAGCATCCCCCCTAATAGCCATTCCACAGCTGAAACAGCATTGGGCACTCCAATTTGATGAAATACCTTCTACTCATTGATTACAGTGGCTCTATATCAGAGTTGACTTTTTCATAGGCAGGCAAACAACTTGGCACATGTGAGTATCGAGAAGGGAAACAATATAGTCCAGTGACAGTTTATAAATATCATATTACTTATATTTTAGTACTAATGATTAACCACAGATATGCAGTATGCACGGCTAATCAGCAGCTCTTCTCAGGGTATGCTAAACTGAAGTAGTGGTCTTCAGCCTGGATTTAAAAGCTAAGACTGAAGGGGCACCTCTTTTAGTTGTAGGCAAACCATTCCACAGCTTTGGGGCCCTGTAACTAAAAGTTCAACCTCCCATTGTTATTCAATTAATCCTGGGGATGATAAGCAGACCGACATCTTGAGATTGTGGAATAATAAAAAATTTGAATCAATATCTTAAATAGTAGTTGAACAAAGAATCTTGGGCTGAGGGCCTTTTGACCTAGTTCAAAAGAGAGGAAGAAGATCTCGAGACTACACCTAAGTGCAACATAACATTTGGTACTTAGATAAACAAGTCTAAAACGCCTTGACGATTACTATCTGGGTGCGTTTGGGTGGATGGAAAATATGTTACGCAAACCAGCTGATGCTAAGAAAATGTATATATCTGCAAGTATAAGAGTTCTTTGTGTTAACCATATGAATGCATTGAGATTGTTAAGGTATTTGATGTAGGAAAGTTAAAGGTTAGAGCCTGGGCGTAGACAATAGCCGCAAGCTAAGTGGGGAGAGGTGGATGAAGGGTGTGTCAGCCCTTAGGAAGATGCACCCTGTCTTAGTTAACAAAAAAATAAGTTACTCCACCAGTGAGGGAGGGCTGCCTGTAAAGCTGCAACTATAAGATAAGCTTTGCGGTAAGTGTGTACTGATAAAAAAGGATATAAAAGCCTACTGTAAAGGGGGGGGGGAGAGCTGTGATTAGAAACTGTCAGTGACAAGCTGACAGGGTCTGCACAGATTTCTCTGCTCAACAAGAAAAGAAAGAATAAAAAGAATTCTGCTTGTTTGAATTGGTGTCTGCCTGCTGTTGTCTCGAACCTTCGTCCACAGTTTTCTGGCGCCCAACGTGGGGTGGAGACGGACAGGTGATTCTTTGAGCGGGATTGTCCAGAGGACCAGTAAGAGGACTGATTCCAGCCGGATCGGAAGGACCAGCTCCGGAAAAAGTTAGGACTGGCCTGCCTCGGGTGAATCCTGTGTGAGAAGTCCCTGGCCTCCTCCGATCGAATGCGAAGGTCAAACCAACTGGGATTTCCCTAACAGGTCAAGAACTTCTTGATGAGTAGACTGAGGGAATCCAATTGAGTGAATGACATAGCTCAGGGATTTGACCAGTTTTACGGGAAAGAAAATTGAGAAATAAAATACTGTATCACCTAACAGATAGTAAACTGGAAAGCAGGGAATAATACTTGGGTCCCTCAGGGAAAGTGTAAGATGTTAAGAATGTTAGTGAGTAACACTCCTTGTGAAGTGGAATAGAAAGAGGTGAGAGGCACACTTCTAATAAATAGAGGAATGGGAGTGGGAAGAACAGAAATACATTGAGCATCTGGGAAAAACACTGTGTGGGTGGGCGAGTTTCTGTCTCTAAGGTCTGGTCATATGCCTGCTCCTATGGGTTAATCTGTGGTGGACACCAAGAGCGGTTACCAGCTAGAAGGCACTTGACGAAGGGATCGGCATTGACCTGTCGAAACTCCCGGACTCCGTGCTGAACAGATTGTCAGTCCACTAAAGCCACGAAACCACAAGAGTACTGATCCGGGAGTGGAAGGGACTGGAGACGGAATGTTGCGAGGGCTGATCTATTCTTCTGCGGTCCAGTGCTATTTAGTTATGGGAAAGCAAAGTAGTAAACCAGTCATGGTTCCCTTGGGAAATCAAAAGTCTCTGTTGGAAGGACTATTTTTGGAAAGCGTATCAGACCCCAGTTCCCACTTCGGTCCGAAAGGGGGTTCACCTAGGAAACTGATAGAAAAGAAAACCGGGTTAGATTTTAAGAAACCATGTAAAAAATGGAATAAACAAAGCGGGGGTAGATGGCCAGTAGAAGGAACAGGGGACATTTCAGAAATACAAGAAATAAGAAAAATCTTGTGTAGAAACACCCAAGGATGTTGTAATAAAGGTCCTTACCAAATGGATATGTTTGATAGGTGGGAACTAGTGATAAAGGATCGAACCCTGGAGGCAGCACAAAAGCGTAATGAATTGCTTGCTGCCGAAGTTAAGACCCGGAAAGAAAAGGAAGAAATGTTACTAGCATTACAAAACACTAAGACAGAGCCGGACCCAGAAAATAGGCGAAAGAAATCAGATAAAAAAGATCCCCTTTACCCAATTATTCACTCCCCACCTCCTTATCAACTCCCACCTCCTCCTCCCCTTCCAAATGCCCCATCGGCACTTCTAGCAGCCGATGATCCACTCGGAGCAGACTTTTATGACCAACAGTTTCATTGTGACCCGTCTTCTCATTCAGACCCAGATGACGAAGACCGAGGCACCCAGTATGGAAACAATACTGAACCCCAGACACATGCTTCACTCCGTTCCCCGATTTCTAGCCATACTAGAAGCCAAACATTGCAATCATACTTAAGCCCCCGATTGGGATGCAGCTTCATTCCACCAAAGCAGCAGAATCCCATACCAGAGTTTTTCTTGCCCTTTAATACAAGTCCCAAACCCCAGGCACAACCCCACTCAGCCCGTAGGATCTACCAATCCCACCACTGTCATGATACACCGAAATTGGGACATTCAAGAATTAAAAAATGTGGTGTCAGAACTGCCAGATCCCAAGGGAGTCAGCGGCTTAAAATTCGTGGAATCGCTTCAGCAGCTGGATGATATGTATAAGCCAAATGCTGCAAAATGGACACAGGTGCTGTGACGAAAACTAGGCACTACCTGGACAACTGTTAATCATGGGACGAGGGGGGATGGGAGCACCTGGAGATGGGACCAAGGCCATGGCCGCGGGAGAGATCAGGAACCCCAATTTTTAAAACAATGGGACTTGTTAAAAAACTGCAATTGCAGGAAATACAAAAAGGTAACAGACTGATCACTCATATCAGCCGCTAAGCAGCGGAAGGATGAGACAGTCGAGTGGGCACACAGAATACAAGACCTGATGGCAAATCATTCTGGTCTGGAAGACAGCGAAGACCAAAACCGCACTGCCGTTCCCCCTTTTGTTTCAGGACTAAGAAGTGACATTCAAAACAAAGTCCACACATCCTGCATTTGCTGGGAGACCGTTACTTTTGAGGAAGTAAAACGCCATGCAGAGCATGCTGAGAGACAGTCTAAGCAAAAATAATCTGATACACAGACTAAGCTGCTTGCAGCACAACTACAATACTACACAGGGGGAGTGGGCAGGGGCAGAGTCTTCCAAGGCCATGGACGTGGTAACTTTTCCGGAGGACGAGGGCGTGGAAGGGGACGGGGGTTCCCGTCTTCCAACCATAACAATCCCTTCGCTCAGATGCCCAACCCCTCGAAGCAAACACCAGCGTCATATTCCTGATATGGCTGCGGTGAACTTGGACATTTCAGACGCGACTGCCCAAACAAGCGCCCACCACCACCACCTCCTCTCCCCGAGGTCCTAGGAAATAGCAGGGACCCCCAGCCATTTCTTCCAGTTTCCTCTGCTTACCTGTCACGCTGACACAGATCCCTTACTGACTTTGATCATAAATGGCAAGAAAACTGTCTTCCTTGTGGAACGGGAGCCACGCACTCCACTTTATCACTGTTGGAGGTCCCTGCCTCGAAAGACACTGTGAAGATTCTCACTGCTTCAGGACAACCACACACGCTACTAGTTTCAAAGCCTCTGCAAGTGCAACTCAGCACCGACAGCTCTCCATTAACTAACCGCTTCCTGTTAAATCATCTGTGCCCTGTCAATCTACTAGGAAGAGACCTCATGACTAAACTGTCAGTCTCAATCTCACTGACAGAATAAGGATTTTACTGCTCCATTCCTAAGCTCCTGTGCCAAACTTCCTCACACCCCAAACCCTCTTTTGCAGCCTGGACCCTAGACATCTCCCCACACACTCTTCTCCTTAAAGCCCTCGAAACACTCGAAATTGGGGATTGGGTTGAACAATGTCTAAATAGGACTGATTAGCTATATGTCACACCAGGTATTTTTGATACTTCAGACCATTTAATAACTAAGGTGTTAATCCAGATCGATCTGCCGGTCATTCGTTCCCTCTGTCACCCGTCTCTTTCTCTATGCTCTCTACAAACTGATTTTTTCCCATGGCTTTCTTCAATTCCCTATGGTCTCAGGGAAAGAACGATTTTGGCAGGATCGCAAATTGTGAACCTCTGTTGGTTTTTCCGAAATCATCCTTCCGTCTTAACCATGCTCAATATCCTCTCTCTCCCGAGGCTGAACTCGGAATTGCAGCTGTACATAAAGATCTCGTTGAAAGAGGGGCTATAATTCCTATCAAATATTCTCCTGTAAACTCTCCTATTCTGCCTCTAAATAAGGCTGATGGCTCTTGGTGCTTTGTCCAAGACCTCAGACAAGTTAATCATGCTATTTTTCCTAGGGCACCGATTGTCCCTAATCCTTCCACTATTCTCTCTACGATTCCTGTAACGGCTTGTTATTTCTCAGTAATTGACTTAGGAAATGCTTTCTTTTCTATTCCTATACATCCTGCTTCTCAGTTTTTACTTTTCAAAACCGCCTGTGGACATGGACTGTTATGCCACAAGGTTATACAGAGACTTCTTGTGTATACGGCCTAGCGCTTGCTCAAAACCTGGAAGGTTTCTGGCCTGACAGGGGAAGTGCATTGATAAAGTACGTTGACGATTTTTTACTCTGTAACGAAACAGAGAAAGCATGCACACAAGATACAGAATTATTGCTCAAGTATCTTGCAAAAAATGGGCACAAGGTCTCCAAGGCCAAGCTGCAGTTAGTTCAAACCACTGTCAAATATTTGGGGCATGACATTACTTGTGGTACCAGAGCTCTGTCAAAAGACTGCATAACCACTATCCAAAACCTTCCCAGACCGGTCACAAAACAACAGGTTATGTCTGTATTGGGCATTTTAGGTTACTGTCGACAATGGATTTTAAATTTCTCTGAAAGAGCACAGCCTTTACAAAATCTAGCTAACACTGCTGAACTTCCTGTTTCTGGCCGCATACAGTGGAATGAGCAGGCTGAGAAGGCTCTATGTGACTTAAAAAGTGCACTACTCTCTGCGCCAGCGTTAGGGCTCCCTGACTATTCTCGTCTATTCACTTTGTTTGTGGACAAAAAGGGGGGATATATGAATGCAGTATTAACACAACTCCATGGAGAAAAATAGAGGCCAATAGTCTATTTTTTGAAACAATTGGATCCAGTGGCTAAGGGACTTCCAACCTGTCTCAGAGCAGTAGCAGCCGCAACAGAAGCTGTACTAGCCAGTACAGATATAGTGCTCATAAGCCCCCTAACAGTAAAGGTGCCTCACACCATACACTCCATTTTAGTACAGGCCAAAACTTCACACCTCACTACTGCTAGGGCAATACACTATCAAAACGTACTCTGTACTCAGTCAAATGTCACAATTGAAAGATGCTCCATTCTAAATCCAGCCACTCTTTTTCCAACTGAAGAAGAAGGGGAACCTCACAACTGTCATGACAAAATAACTATGGTCATAAAACCCAGACCAGACCTGCAGGAAACTCCACTAGAAACAGGAGACGTACTCTACGTAGATGGGTGTTCCTTGCGATTGGATAGTGAAACATCCTCAACCAGCTATGCAGTGGTCAAAGGTGACCACCTGCTTGAAGCAAACCGAATTTCTTCAAATTTAAGTGCACAAGCAGCTGAATTAATAGCTCTCATCAGAGCTTGTCAATTGTCAGAAGGAAAAATCATAACAATCTACACAGATTCCAGGTATGCTTTTGGAGTCTGCCATGATCATGGGGCATTATGGAAATTGAGGGTATTCAAGACCAGTACTGGCAAGCCCATCCAACATCAAAAATTAGTAGAATCCCTCTTAGAAGCCATAACAAAACCACCAAAATTGGCAATATTCAAATGCCAAGCTCATAATGGGAAACAAGATCCCATCTGCCAAGGAAATGAACGGGCTGACTACTTTGCCAAACAAGCTGCCTATAATAACACACCAATCTTTTTATTTCAACTGAAAGATGACAAAGACCCTGATAATCAAATTATCTCTTTAAAGAGTGCAGCCACGGACAGAGAAAAGAGAAAATGGTCCAAAGAAGGATCCCTCTCTGGTGGGGTCTGGACCCACAAGCAAAATAACAAACCTTTCCTCCCAAAGGCTTCTTTCCCAGGTATGGCAAAAATCGCACATGGCCTGGACCACGCCAGAAAGGACACAATGACTCAAGATGTCGAGCGACATTGGGACGCCACAGGTTTCTCCACATATGCAGAGCAATTCTGCAGATGCTGTGCATTATGTCAAAAATTGAATGTAGGTAAAGGTACCCAGGTAAGTCCCACCGTCACACCTAACCCAATGGGTCCATTCGAACATCTTCAAATGGACTTCATTGAACTAACGCCATCAAAGGGCTACCGTTACTGCTTGGTAATTGTCGATGTGTTCTACCCATGGGTGGAAGCTTTCCCTTCTAAACATGCAGATGCCAAAACTGTGGCAAAAGCCTTAATAAAAGAAATCATCCCAAGATGGGGAATACCACAGAAATTGCAAACTGATAATGGCACCCATTTTGTGAATTCTGTAATACATTAATTGACTACTTGGCTCCAGATAGATGTACATCATTACTGCAAATACCATCCCCAAAGTGGAGGTATTGTAGAAAGGTGCAATGGCACCCTAAAATCAAAATTGGCAAAAATCTGTGAGCAGACAAATTTAACTTGGCCAGACGCTTTACCCCTGGCCTTGATGGGGTTGAGAGGAAGGACACATCGGCAGTTGGGACTGTCGCCATTTGAAATTTTAACTGGACGTCCCATGCCTGTTGGCATGGTCATTGGTAATGTCAATCTGCATACTGTGGACAATGATCTTCTTTCCAGTCTTACAGGCCTCCGCACATCCTTGAAGGAGGTGCACGAATAGGTTAACCAGGCTTGGCGAACCATCCCTCCATCTAAAGATTCTCCAATTATGCTGGGGACCTGGATCTTGGTCAGAGACACCCGAAGGAAGCACTGGCACCAACCTCGTTGAAGAGGACCATTCCAACTGCTGTTATCCACCCCTCACACCGTAAAGGTTGAAGGACTGCCTGCCTGGATCCACGTTTCCCATTGCAAACCATGGCACTCCTGATTGTCATTCTCATCCTCACTCTCATTGCCATTTCAGCTGCCACTTCTCTTCCTACCTTAACGTTCCAGGTTGGGAAGACTACATCTTTACAAATAGACTTTTGTACTATTATTTCCTGTGGAATAGACAGACAAGAACAATGGACATGGTCAGACAAATATGTGTGTATTGCTCCACCCCATGCCCGGAGTGGCACGAAAGGGATAAACGGGATAGACGGTCCATGCCCCAACTGGTATTGGGTCTTTGCCAACACAGGGGCCCATGACTGGGGCTCCCAACCCCAACAAGCTCAGAAGCACAGCCTGAAGACTCGTTTTTCCATTATTAAAGTACATACTGGTACCACCTGTTCTGAGAATAATTGTAATCCACTGATAATTACTCTGAAAAACCAGTCCTTTCATGATTCAGGTGTATACATCCTTGGTGCTTATGTATCCGGCACTGACCCACTCGGAAAATTCACTATTGAGGTCACACAACCTTCCACCCCTTCCCCGTTCACCCCTCCTCCTAACTCCTCGACCACCACCTCTAATTTCTCCATTTCCTCCACCCCTTCTCATCCTACTCCATCCGCTACCCGTGTCAAATTCTTGAATATTACTTCTCTATCCTCCACGTTTGCCGTTGAGAGCAGATACGATGACCAGAACCGTTGGTTACAATGGATCCTGTACTCCGCTAAACAAGTCAATCAATCCGACTGTTATGCATGTGCCACCCTGAGACCCCATCTGGCTACTGTTCCTTTCCCCCTATCCAATATCTCTGACCCTGTGGGTTTACCGTGTTTCCTTTCCCTGTTTATCACTCCTTTCCCCCTTCTAACCCTTTATGCAATGCTCTGCATACTCTTTTTGCACCCCTATCGCCCTATGTTCCGCCCTTATTCCGGTAATTGCACCTGTTTCACCTGCCATTCCGATAACTCCTCTTCAACCAATTTAGGCTCCCTTCCCTCCCCTTGGTGCTCCCTCACTTACAACGTCTCTATCAATGCCTCAACCTCTCTCCCCACTAACATTTCCCTTAGTTGGTTCACCTCCCACGCCACCGCCCGTGCAGACATCTGGTGGATGTGCCGAAGATCTAAGTTATTAGACATGCTTCCATCTGATTGGACTGGTACCTGTGCCCTTGTACAATTGATCGTGCCTTTCCGTCTCCTCCCCCTTCATGGCCAACAACCCTTATCCTCCCCCCCATCCACATCGTGTTAGTAGATCCTTAGCATCCGTTGCAAATTTCTCATTACATGGTCCAGGTGTGTATATTGACTCAATTGGCATGCCTAGAGGTGTCCCTAACAAATTCAAAGCAAGAGATCAAGTAGCTGCTGGTTTTGAATCTCTTATTCCCTTAATCACCATCAATAAAAATGTGGATTGGATAAATGATTTATATTACAGTCAACAGCGTTTCTTGAATTTTACTAAAGAAGCTGTTGAAGGAATACATGAGCAATTCGATAAAACCTCCCTTATGACCTGGCAAAATCGCCTAGTGCTAGATATGCTTCTAGCCGAAAAAGGCGGTGTTTGTGCTATATTTGGTGATACTTGGTATACGTACATTCCAAATAATACTGCCCCCGATGGCTCCATCACCCGTGCCCTCGCTGGTCTGACCGCTCTCTCTCTAGAATTGGCTGAAAACTCAGGCATCGATACCCCTCTTGATGAATGGTTTATATCCACTTTCGGCTCTTGGGGCCAATGGTTTGAATCTATTTTTGTTTCCCTTTTAGTTGCTTTAACTATTATTCTTTTGATTGGCTGTTGCCTTATTCCGTTAATCCGTTATTTTATCCAGAAGTATTTTACTGCCTCAGTAACTAAAGCTTATTTCCTCCACACAGAACGCATGCATCTTCTCTCCCAGCCCCAATCCTCTTCTCAGTCCACTCTTGATCAAGATTGTTTTGTTTGAACTATTCTTTGTTCAAAAAGGGGGGAATGTGGAATAATAAAAAAGTTGAATCAATATCTTAAATAGTAGCTGAACAAAGAATCTTGGGCTGAGGGCCTTTTGACCTAGTCCAAAAGAGAGGAAGAAGATCTCGAGACTACACCTAAGTGCAACATAACATTTGGTACTTAGATAAACAAGTCTAAAACGCCTTGACGATTACTATCTGGGTGCGTTTGGGTGGATGGAAAATATGTTATGCAAACCAACTGATGCTAAGAAAATATATATATCTGCAAGTATAAGAGTCCTTTGTGTTAACCATATGAATACATTAAGATTGTTAAGGTATGTGATGTAGGAAAGTTAAAGGTTAGAGCCTGGGCATAGACAATAGCCGCAAGCTAAGTGGGAAGAGGTGGATGAAGGGTGTGTCAGCCCTTAGGAAGATGCACCCTGTCTTAGTTAACAAAAAAATAATTTACTCCACCAGTGAGGGAGGGCTGCCTGTAAAGCTACAACTATAAGATAAGCTTTGTGATAAGTGTGTACTGATAAAAAAGGATATAAAAGCCTACTGTAAAGGGGGGGGGGAGAGTTGTGATTAGAAACTGTCAATGACAAGCTGACAGGGTCTGCACAGATTTCTCTGCTCACCAAGAAAAGAAAGAATAAAAAGAATTCTGCTTGTTTGAATCGGTGTCTGCCTGCTGTTGTCTCGAACCTTCGTCCACAGTTTTCTGGCGCCCAACGTGGGGTGGAGACGGACAGGTGACTCTTTGAGCGGGATCGTCCAGAGGACCAGTAAGAGGACTGATTCCAGCCGGATCGGAAGGACCATCTCCGGAAAAAGTTAGGACTGGCCTGCCTCGGGTGAATCCTGTGTGAGAAGTCCCTGGCCTCCTCCGATCGAATGCGAATGCTGTTGTCTCGAACCTTCGTCCACAAGATCTTAATCTGCACTCTGGTTTATAAGTAATTATGCATTCAGATAAGTAAGCAGAATTTTGGCCATTTAAGGCTTTATATGTTTTAAGGAGGATTTTGAGATCTGTCCTAAACTTAACCGGGAGCCAGTGTAAGAATTTAAGAACTGGAGTCATGTATTTAAATTTACTTGTTCTTCTAATAATTCTGGAAGAAGCATTTTGAATTTACTGAAAGATTTGTAAAGAACTATTTGAACAGCCAGTGAATACCACATTACAGTAGTCAATCCTACTAGAAATAAATCCATAAATTAATTTCTCAGTATCCTGCATATTTAGAAAACATCTTAATTTTCCAGCATTTTTAAAATGGAAAAAACATGCTTTGGACAATTTTGCAATGTGCGCTTCAAATGACATGCTAGTGTCAAAGATAACACCTAGATTGCAAGCTGATTCAGCAAAACTAATGGTTATTCCAACTGAGTTAAATGATGACAAAATTGTTGAGATCAGCATCCTTCCCTCCAATAATTAACATTTCTGTTTTGTCTATGTTCAAAGACAAGTAGTTCTCATCCATCCACTCCTTTAACTCACTAACAATCCTAATTAAGGACAACATCAAAGAAATGTCATTTGCTCTAAAAGAAAGGTATAACTGGGTGTCATCTATACACAAATTAAAATTAACCTCATGTTTTCTAATGATAGATCCTAGTGGAAGCATGTAAAGTGAAAACAGTAAAGGTCCCAGTACTGATCACTGCGGGATACCATACCTCACTTCTCTGAATAATGATGGAATATTGTCAGCTCATTTCTGTGCATACTGGTAAAGATTTAATAAATAAGATCTAAACCAGGCATTGACATTGCCCGTAAGCCCAATGTAATTTTCCAGCCTATGCAGCAATATAGAATGATCAATGGTATTTATTACTGCGCTTAAATCTAGCAACGTAATCAGGGTGGAATTTCCTTCTTTAGAAGATATCAGAATGTAATTTACAACATGTGTTAGTACTGTTTCTGTACTATGAACAGTGCAGAAGCCAGATTGGAATTTCTCAAATAAATTGTGATGCGTAAGGTGAGACTGAAGCTGACTGACGAATACTTTTTAAAGTAACTTAGACAGAAAGGGTTAATTCGAAATGGGTCTATAATTATTGAGTATATGTGGGTCTAAGTCAGACCATTTTAAAGTAATGAAAAAAACCTTTTAGTGCATCAGGTAGTGCACCATACAATAATGAGCTATTTATAATGCTATGAATTGGTGCTGCAAGAACATCCACTGCACTTTTTACTAGTTTTGCTGGTGCTGGATATAGGGAACAAGTATTAGGTTTCATTTTAGAAATTAAAGTTAAGACTTCTTGCTCGGTTAAAGAGTTCAAATTTTTAAAGTGTTGAATGCAAGGTGAGAAAGAGTTTGCCAAGCTAGTATAAAGTTTGCACTGTGATGCTAAGATCTGGGGTACTTATATTTTTGATTTTCTCATTAAAACAGTCTGTAATGCTAATATCTTTTGGTATTTTGCACTATAGTTCTCAACTTACATTTGTTAAATTAGCCACTGTTTTAAACAGTACATGAGGATTATTATTATTATTATCTACATTTTAGAATAACAGTCTGAGTGGGTTTCAAATAGAGCCTTTTTATATTTTTTAACACTCTGTCCATGCAATTTGAAAGAGCTGCAACTTTGTTGTTCTCCATCTACGCTCCAGTTTTCTACTTTAATTTAAGAGCTTGAGTACTCAACCAGTAAACCAGGGTGAGTTTCTATGTGCTTGGATCACTTTTGCATTAGAGCATCTCTCAATGTCATATTATAATTTGATGTCAGCGGATCTAAACTGTTTTCCACAACTACACTTAATTTACTCAAAGAATCTATAAATTCTGAAGCAGAGTTACAATCTAGATATGATACCTTAGTAATGTCAGCATAGTATAAAAAGTAAGCAGCTTAAAGTTTCTAAAAGAAGGAAATTTTACAAGTGACTCAGACTACATGGATTAAATAAAATATTTTTTAAAAAATCATCCTCAGTAATTATTTAAAGAGTGCTAAAACTAACATTTATTCCAGTCAAAAAAAAAAAACATTAAAAGAGACTGTTAAGATTTCACGGCTATTAAATGTGTTTATCATTTTCTGACATTTCTCCTTAGGCACATTCAAACACACTTCTCCTTGGAGAATCACTGGTTTGATGAATTCATCATTGCATTAGCTGATTTGACAAACAGCATTTTCTATAAATCAGAAGATGAAATTCACCAGTTGCAGAATCATTCTGAAATGCAGACACTAGCAGTAATTTTACTTGGATTATTAACAAGTGCAGGAGAGCCAGCCTGTAAGCTGTGGGGAAGTCCAGAATTGCCCCTACTTTCTAAAGATGGAGACATTATAATAGGAGGAATTTTTTCATTCCATGATAATCTTGTAAATTATAAACCAAGTTTTACAAGTATGCCTGAACCATTAAAATGCAAAAAGTAAGTTTATCTTTTTAATTATAATTGTTATATTGACTGAAAGCAATATATATTAAATATAGGTATTTAATAAATATATATAAATATATATCAGTTTAAGTAACCTAGGATATATTGCTGTTGAAGGACATATTTATTTCATTTTTAGTAGAAGCAACCTATTTTACGATTTAAGTATATATGTTACAGGCCAAGCCTGATTTTAGGTCAAATTAGATTAGACTAGGCCAAAGCAGATAAGATGAACCTAGTCCAAACTACTTCAGATTACCCTGAAATCAATGTAGAGCTCCCAGGACAAACTGATTTGTCCTAGTCTAAACTAGTTTGGTCTGCAAACGCACTTTCCTAGGCCAAACCAATTTATCCTATTGCGTGTCGGACAAACTGGCTTGGCTAGTTTGTGCTAAAATAGGGTTTGGCCGGTAACATATGCTAATAAACAATGCGCTCTATGAAGAATTTCCTTCACCTTGGAGTATGTAGCTGTCATGCAGTTTGTCTTTTGTGAATATTATTCCTTGTTAATATTGTCTTTGATCTGAATCTTATCATGTAGTTTTGGCAATTTTATGTTATTTTGATACTGTATACATTACAATGATATATTACTATTTGTTAATAATGAAAATAAGGTACAAAAAATGTTGTAAGATATAATTATGCAGACTATCATTGGCAGAGTTTTTCAGTAAGTAAGGATTCATTTGTTAAGAGTGACTTATTGGGATGATTTATGTGGAAAATCCTTCCCTTTCAGCTTAGTGGATGAATTTTCTGTTTCTTGGGCAGTGAGTATAACTATAAGGTACTAAGTAATGAACAACTCCAAGATTTTTTTGTAAATTATTTTAATGTTGATCATTCTTAAACTTGATACTTCTGCAATTACGGCACTTTCAACTTTTTAAAGAGGTATATATCAGTATCTAACCAGATGGCAGATGTTTCCTGCAAAACATTTATTCCTTAACTATGTCTTCTTATAGAAATGTAGTCATGTTACTTTCAAGTCACAGCACATGTCAAATTAATCCGAGTTATAGAATAACCATGTAAATTGAAAGTTGCTGTATATCAAATATACTGTTGTGTTGTTTTACATTCACTCCAAATAGTGAGGCTTGTCCTTATTTGCTTATGTTTTTTAACCTATTACTACAACTGTAGTAAAGTTATATATATAGGGTGGTCCAGATCTAATTATGCAGGTCCAGATCGTCTGGATGACTTTGATTCATGCAGGGACGATTCCAGTTTGGCACGAAGACATTTCTTCATGTTGTCAGTTCGCACACTTCTCGATGGCCCGGGATTTTGTGGGTGATTTTCTATGTAATAAACTTAATAAGTTATAGCGTAATGAAAATTGCATAATTAGATCTGGACCAACCTATAGAATACACTCATAGGAGACATAAAACTGAGATAATTTTGAAAATTTTCTTACATTCTTAAAATACTTAATTTAAAAAAATTGGGAGTAATGTAAAAATTCAGACTTATTGAGTGTAAAAAATATCTGTTGCAGTAGTTAATGAAATTAAATAATATAATTAATAACTTAAAACAGCTATTAATATGGCTAAAAAAGTGACATTGTGGGTCATACACACTACTTACATATGAACACAATATAAAGCAGATATAAATCAGCGAGATTAGTATGTAGCATAACTCATACTTAAAATGATGCTTGATAAAACAATTTTCTTTGAGGGATAGATTGACCAAGTTGAGTCAACACAGTTTATACCCCATTTCAGAGTATAAGCCCAGCTAAATGATTTCCTAGAATTGGGCCAGAAGTAAGATTTTATAAATAGGTAAGTGTACAATTTGAAAACATTTTTTATTACCCTTGTTTAAGTGTAAACTCTTGAAGATTATGGTGTAAATTTTTAACATCTAACAGCTGACATCACATTTTATTTTTCCATCGTTTATTTTCTTATAGTATAAATTTCAGAGAATTCCAGTTTGCTGTAGCTGCAATCTTTGCTATTGAAGAAATTAATAACAGCCCAGAAATATTGCCTGGTGTCACGGTGGGATATAAAATTTATGAAGGATGCAGCTCCATTCCTCTGGCAATTAAATCAGCAATGGCTTTCATTAACGATCCAAGTGACAGATACTCATCAGAAGAAGTATGCCAAAAACCTTCATTAATTTCAATTATAGGACCATCTGGCTCATCACCTAGTATAGGTGTTGAAACTACAATTCGACCATTTAATATACCCATGGTAAGATATTTTGTTAATGAATACCCAGAGTGCACTATTAGTGAATAAAACAAAAAATAAATTCAAATTATGATGTTTAAAAAGTTGTACACAACTTATAAACAAATTTAAAATAAATGAAGTAATAAAAAATAAATGAACATATAGAAATTTGCATTTTTAACATGAAGGACAAAATGAGTGGCTAAGAGGTTGATTATATTACTACATGGTCACAGATTTAACTTCTAACCCATGTTTCTAATAATAGTAAGCAAGTCATTTGACTTACTTCAAGCATCCATTCATTCATTTTCTTGACATGCTTTTTCCATTACTGGATGCAGTGTGCCAGAGCCTAGTGCTTTTCATCAACAAAGAGCTCAAAGAGGGACCTAAACTTTGATTAGAATGGATTGCATATCCATTGCAAGGCACACTCATATACATTACACACACAGACACTGACACCAAACAGTTACCCTAAGCTGCATATATCTGAGATGTGGGAGATGGAGAGAAAATCCATACAGTAAAAATGTAGCAGTCTTCTTTAACCATATACTGTAAATTACATAATTTATGTTGTGTTCTTCACATAACAATGGAATATAAGGTATGTTATTCATTACAAAATGTTATATAAAGAAAAAAGACGTTGTGAAAGATACCCAGGGATCTTTTCTGACTATACAGAGTCAGGACCTCAATTTTATATCTTATCTGAAGGATGACACCAACATACATATTCGCATTACTGTACTGGGGCATTGTAATTCAAAACACACCACAGGGTAAGTGCCTCCTGATACCCTTACCAATACCGCTTTCACATCAAGTATTTAAAGTAGCCATATGTAACTTGATTAAAGTAGTCATGCATTTTTGACTCAATAGTATAGTGAAAATACTAGATGAACAGGAAAGCTATCAGTTTTATGGATACAGATGGTCAAGAGAATATTTAATAAAAATACAGAAATGACTTCCACTTCATAGTGCTCAAATCCTTTTTCTGTTCTTAGTTGTGTTGTAAAATTAGCATGTTTGGGTTTCCTCCTTATCCCATTGTTCAAAGGTATTTTTTCACATGGTTTGGAGGCCTAAACTGCCTTAGTAAGTGTACAAGTAAATCCGATTAAGGACTAGTGAATCTAGAGAAATGCAGGCATTGAAAATGGATGGAAATGCTGTTATAACATTTGTCATACTCATTATAATGGTCCTCTTTTCTTTTACACAGTTGAGCTACTTTGCTACTTGTGCATGTCTAAGTAATAGAAGAGAGTATCCCACATTTTTTAGGACAATACCCAGTGATTATTATCAAAGTAGAGCTCTGGTGCAGCTTGTTAAATATTTTGGTTGGACATGGGTGGGAACAATCAGAAGTGATAATGATTATGGTAACACGGGCATGGCAACTTTTTTACAATCAGCCCAACAGGAGGGTATCTGCATTGAATATTCTGAAGCCATTTACAGGACTTATCCTCGAGAGAAATTTCTCAAAATTGTTGATATCATAAAATCATCCTCATCTAAGGTAATTGTTGCTTTTACATCATTCATTGATATTGAGTTTCTTTTGAAAGAGCTCTTGCTTCAAAATATAACTGGATTTCAGTGGGTTGGAAGTGAAGCCTGGATTTCTACGGAAAATTTAGCCAAACAGGAAAGCTTTCAGATATTTGGTGGAGCAATTGGATTTGCAATCAGTAATGCTATGATAACTGGTCTGAAGGATTATTTATTAAAAGTGAAAACCTCCGTCACCCCAGGAAACACAGGTTTCAATGAGTTTTGGGAAACCACTTTCAACTGTTCTTTAAATATGCAGAACACATCATTGAATAAAAACCAGTGTACTGGGTATGAGAATTTAAGTGACATAAAAAACCAGTACACTGATGTGAATGAACTGAGGATTACTAATAATGTATATAAAGCTGTATATGCTATTGCTCATTCAATTCAAAACCTGTTATCATGTAATCACGACAAAGGGGGAATGACTAATAGTATATGTGCCAACAAAACACAGATCGAACCTTCACAGGTAAGTTATTTAAACATATTACATAACAGAAAAATGTTATGGTGTTTGAGTTAATAGAAACCATTTCCTTAGGTGCTGCAGTATATAAAATCTGTTAATTTCACAACAAAGAATGGAGAGCATATTTACTTTGATAACTATGGAGATCCCAAGGCAAAATATGAATTAATTAACTGGCAGCTCAATACCGAAGGGAAGATTAAGTTTGTTACAATTGGTTTATATGACTCATCTTTCCCTGAAGGACAGCAATTTATTATGAATAAAATCAGTGTCATTTGGGCTAGAAACCAAGATAAAGTAAGCATAATTGATATTTTCCTCTAAGCATGTTTGCTTACTTGAGAACACCTTTAGAAAATGCATATTTTAATGTGTATTCCAATCATCTGTGCAATGACCTTATTTCTGTTTTGCTCATTTTACCTTAAGGTGCCTAAATCAGTATGCAGTGAGAGTTGTCTCCCAGGAACTCGGAAGGCGATTCAAAAAGGCAAGCCATCCTGCTGTTTTGACTGTGTACCATGTGCTGAGGGGGAGATAAGTAATGCAACAGGTAATTTTAGAATTAGTGAAATCTTTTCGTTGAATGTCATAATTTGCAGGGAGCACCGTCCACCTGAAAGATACCAAGATTGTTCCATTTTGCTGGCCTCAAATGATCACCCAAAAACATGAATACATAAAGCAGAGGACAAAGCACTGAAATACTAGGGAAAAATTGTACTTTACTTAATTTATAAAGCTAATTTAAATAAAAATCTTGAATTAAATTAGTCAACACATCAATATTGGCATGTAAGAGTTGATTATACAAAATGTATGTGATATGTTTCACATCTGTTGCAGTGTGTCCAGGAAGCCTCATCTGGAGAAAATGTACAAAAGCTGGATAACTTGATGACTTTCAAAAACCCAGTACTCAGATGTTAAACCACTGTGATAGACAGTCACTGTGATAGACAGAGGTGTCTTCCACAACTATTATTTGCAAAATTAATTAAATAAATAATGTGATTCTCTGTCTGCCCCTTCTGCTCTTCCCTTCTCTCTTTGTATCTAAAATATTCCAACATACTCTTGAAAATTTGTGTCTAATTCTCAGCTCTAATCTAGTTTTACAGCTTGTCTTTGCATATTCACATCTCAAAAGACATTTTTTTATAGTTCATATAGTGCATAATATTTCCTCTGTAAGGTAATATACTTTTTATCTGTAACTAAATATTACATATCTACAGTATGCACTATTATGTAACTATAATAAATATTCAAATGCATTTCTGCATAATAAATTAAAGTATAAATCACAATGAAATACTGTTTATTCATTACATTTGATGCATGCTAGAGCCACAAACACTGCTGAAAACAGTAAGTAAGAAAATTTCTGCAATGGTGGTTCTAGGAGAATTTGAAAAGCAAAATTTGTGAATGTGTATGTTTAGTAACAACTTAGGCAACACCAAATTCAGGGCTTTGATACCAAAAGTATAATTAAAATAAGTATTTAATCATCCACCCATTCATTTACTGAATTTATTAAGTCCGGTTTTTAGATTGAGTTGAGTTAACACTAGAAAACCAAAGATGCTAATGGGTACGTGCAAAGGAATTTAAAGTGGCCCAGGATTACAAGTTTATTCATAAGCTTCAGGGATTCTAGTGCTAGACGCCTTCCAGCAACATCACTTCAATGTAGAATAGGACCCTAGGGTAAACAACAGTCTATAGCAGGACATACTGAAGCATAAATTCACTCGTACCAACATGTACATCTTTGCATGTAGGAAAAGAAACTGAGCATCTGTTGAAAACAAGAATATGGAAACTCAACCCAGATGACTGGACCATTTACATTTATTACATTTACAAATGTATCACAATGTTGCCTAAAATAAAACTACATGTAGAAAACATACTAAATTGTTGTATGATTTTCATTTTCAGATTCGCTTGATTGTCTGAAGTGCCCTCTGGAATTCAGAACTAATGAACAGAGGGATCAATGTATTCCAAAAGATATTGAATACCTGTCATATGGGGAAATCATGGGAATACTGTTATTATCACTATCCCTGATTGGAAGTGGTATATCCATATTTGTAGCTGTTGTTTTCTACTATTTCAAAGATACTCCAATTGTCAGAGCAAACAATTCGGAGCTAAGTTTTCTTCTGTTGTTTTCATTAACACTTTGTTTCCTATGCTCTTTGACTTTCATCGGTCAGCCCTCCGAATGGTCATGCATGTTACGACACACTGCATTTGGGATTTCATTTGTATTATGCATTTCTTGCATTCTGGGGAAAACAATTGTGGTATTAATGGCATTTAAGGCAACTTTACCTGGTAGTAATGTAATGAAATGGTTTGGGCCAAACCAACAACGGCTGAGCGTTTTTGTTTTTACACTGGTGCAAGTCTTAATATGCACCATTTGGTTAATTATTTCTCCTCCTTTTCCATTCAAAAACATGAAGTATTACAAGGAAAAAATTATTCTAGAATGTCATGTGGGCTCTTCTATTGCATTTTATTCTGTATTAGGATACATTGGGTTTTTGTCTGTCATTTGCTTTGTTCTGGCTTTTCTGGCTCGAAAGCTACCAGATAACTTTAATGAAGCTAAATTTATCACTTTCAGCATGATAATATTCTGTGCAGTATGGATCACTTTCATCCCAGCTTATGTTAGTACACCTGGAAAATACACAGTAGCTGTGGAGCTTTTTGCAATTTTAGCTTCAAGTTTTGCCTTACTCTTGTGTATTTTTGCTCCAAAATGTGTTGTTATAATATTAAAACCTGAGCAAAATACAAAAAAGAATTTGATTGGTAAAATGCCTTCAAAATCCCTTTGATTACTAATTGTTTTTTGTAATTTGTGCTGTGTACTGTGGTTTACATTAAAATTTGTTTTTCAAAGGTTTGAATGTCTTATTGCTCATTGTAAGTTTGAACCAATAAATAATTAACATAGAACTATCCAACTTAAATAGTCTCTCATAGGTGGCATGTTTTCATATTGATAACTGGAAAATTTCCTTCTCCTTGAAAGAAAGCAATTATTTCCTGGCTCAATGCTGTTTAATGGGTTTTTGATGTTAAAGGGCTTGACTGTGCTGTTCTCTGACTCTTGCCTGTCTGGTGAGGTGGCTTGCCTACTTACGTTTCTGCCTTCTCCCTGTCTCAACCTTGAGTTCTCTTCTTATCACCATTTTTTCACCCCAGACTCACTTTCAGACTTTATTCAACTTGGCAATAAGGCAAAATTAAACCATTGTATGCATTACATTAAGTCAGGTTAGGTATTAATTAAAGTCAGGCTAGGTGTACTCAAAGCATCAGGTCATTGGATCTGCTTTTAACTGCCCATTTTTAATGAGGAACAACATAGCAAGTGTGACAGATTGGGGGCGCTGTTGTCCCCTTGAACCCTCAGACTAAACGCCAGACACCAGGTAAAAGTCCAATAACTTGACTTTTTATTAATACACAGTGCACAAAGCACCCTCCTCTCCACAATACTCATATAAATAAACAATTCCACAATACAATAAACAATCCTCCTACTCCCAGACGCGTTGCCACCCTTCCACCCAGCTCAGCTCAATGTCTGGGATCTCCCACAGTCCTTTTATATTCCCTGACCCGTAAGTGTTTCGATCCTTCAGTCCACGTGACATCCTATCACTGCCGGGTCAGATCAAAAGTCCTCTTCTTCATCCCGGAAGTACGTCATTCCTCCTGTTGCTGTGACTAAGACATACTTCCGGGTTATAGGGCACATACGAGTCTCTGGGACTCCCTGTAGCATCCTCTGTTGGCCCCTGTGGTATCCAGCAGGGCTGTAAAGGAAAACTCCACTGTCCATGATTCCCTGCTGGTATTCGGGGCACCTCCATGCTGCAATGAGAGCTCCACCTGGCAGCCTGGGGGGTATTGGCTGGGATGACTGGCCGGCCATAGTCCACACAAGAAAAAATGAAGCAAATTCAATGTCTCTAATTTAAGACACGTTGAATATAAATCAGATGGGTTGTTCTTCAGATGTAAAGCTATCAAAGTTGTAGAACAGCCAAAAAATAAAATTGTCTTGCACAGTTTTTGTGTATTTATTGCAAAAAGAACATTAATCAAAAAATAAAAAGTAGGTGGGATCTTAGGTCACTCACAGATTAAATGACAAATGTTCCTAACTGGACTAGAGATCATCTTTGGCTTTTGTGGATGTCTTTACGTGGGTTTGTAGGCAGAGCTGTTGTAAGAAGGATGTTGAATAAAGATCCTGTGGACCAGGAAATGAAGAGCTACCGATGGTGGAAAAAAGAATAGTCAAAAAACAAGCTAGAACTGATATGCATAAAAGTATCATAAGAAAACCAATTCTCAGTATTGAAATTTAAGGCAAAAATCATGGTTAAAAATAAAGAGGTAAAACCCTAAATGTGCCTGGTTAACCCTTTAAGCAAACACCACTGATTTTTAAGTTTTAATCAAACGTTTTGACTTACACAATGTTTACATAATGACATCACATAAATTGTCATTGACAAAATGTAGGGTCTGTGAAGTGCCTTGAGCATGGAAAAGGCGCTATATAAATAAAATGTATTATTATTATTATTATTATGAAAATCAAGTCCCAAACACAAACATCAATAAAACAGTGCTAGAAAAACATATGAACAAATACAATGGTAATTAATAGCTAAGTACAAAGGTATACCATATATGCTCACGTATAAGTTGGATTTTGAAACCTGAAAAATCGGTCATAAAATCTAAACGCGACTTATACGCCCGTTCAAAAATGCGACACTTAATATATATTGTGAAAAGGAACAGACTCGACACACGTAAAAAAGGTTTGGGGCAGCCACCTGTATAATTATCCTGGCTACAAATGGTTTTTTCAAACAAAACAGAGTTGTTTACAGTACGGAGTCCAAAATAGAACTGATGAGGGTTGGGAAAGATGGCGGCTTTAAGTGATCAGACCAGACGTGATGTAGGGTAACCAGAAGTGATGTTCTTCTGACATCAGCCTGTGTGTCAGAACTAGAAGTGACGTTCTTCTGGGCGCAGGAACTGGAACTGACATTCTTCTGGGTGCCAGAACCGGAAGTGACGTTCTACTGGGCGCAGGAACCGGAAGTGACATTCCTGACTCAGATAGGTTTTCCCGCGGCTGACCTGTAGAGTTAACAGGAGAAGGTTTAGTGCACCCCGCCCTTTCCTGGCCTGGCGTGGAATTACCTTTACTTGGTCCACACAACGTCTCCCTACTTGCACGTGTGTGACAATATATATATTTTGTTACATCTTCTTGCTTCCTCCAATTTTGCATCAGTTTCTCAGATGCATCGAATTTTGTTGCAGCAGCGCAGTTACCAATTTCTTTAGCTACTTCAACGATGTTTAATTTAAAACCAGCTTCATATTTTCTTCTGAATGAAGATAAGGGATGCTGTTACGATAAAGGTGTATGAGGGTGTGAGATACAAAAAACACAAATCAGTGCAAACGTTGCTTCGGAATAGCTTGGGTATTTGGGCACAATAGAGAGAGAGAGAAAGAGGTTAGGAGCATGTGCTGATACAGCGCATTGCTGCACCCACTTAGAATAAAAAGGCAGTGTGCTCTGTGGATACTCTGTCAGGTGGGTGTTAACATATCATAATACCTTGTACCAATAGCATGAGTTTTCCGCATTTGACTTATACGACCAACATTATAAACTACCAGAAATTATACTGTAAAATCAAGTTCCGACTCATCCACGGGAGAACTTATCCGCGAGTGTATATGGTAAATTATTCCCAAAATGTGATTACAAGAGGATCCAGTTTGGCATTACTGCTGTTCTTCTGTGTGGAGAATATGGGCAAACAGGTTACTTCTTCTGCATTAACCACTACACTCCACTGGGTTTCCTTTAGTTTGACCCTGGTAGTCTTGGTGAAATGATCACCATTTTGTCCACATAGAGAAGAAGATCACTGCACTATGTTTCAATCAGAAAATCAAAGAAACAAGCTCAGATATCTTTAAGTATAGTACATAAATGTAGACAGTCCAGTCAAAGAAAGCAAAGTTGTACAGATCACTGTGATAAGAACACATAATTAGCTGAGCATATTACAGAAGAATGAATGATGAATATAGAAGTTTTAATTTATTTCCCCATTCTGATTAAAGAGACCCAGTTGGTCTCATCTAACACCAAGCACAATGGACCCCTCCCTCTCCCTTCATATAATGATGTAGTAAAATTTTACTCAAATCACTGCAGGGGTAAATATGTAATGCATAAGTGCCCGTGTAGTCAAATCTCCAAGGGAGACCACAAGCACCCCAGCTCATTTTACTTTTATATGTGATGTTCATAGAGTGTAAATATATGTGTGTGACACCCTGGGGCCTGTCAGGGTCTTATTCTGGACTGTAACTCATTTCAGAATTACATAGAATTACAAAAGAGCTGATAATTGTCATTCAGTATGCACCCAGCTTTTAGTAATAACCAAATTAATTCAACAGTCACCAAAGCAATCAAAATACCTTGTCAGAGGATGGAAAATCTTCGTAAAGAATACCCATCACAGTGCCGACTTCACAGCAGCACACAAGCTCTATAAAATACTGTACATATTGTGAGAGATCTTATATCATCTGCGGTGGGCTGGCGCCCTGCCTGGGGTTTGTTTCCTGCCTTGAGCCCTGTGTTGGCTGGGATTGGCTCTAGCACACCCCCGTGACCCTGTAGTTAGGATATAGCAGGTTGGATAATGGATAGATGGATCTTATATCATATCTGGAGGACACTTGCAAAGATACCTCCATGACACTCTAAAAAAATTCAGTATGGAACCTGCTTAGGCCTATCTCAAGAAACCGGCATCATTTTTCACTGCATACATTCCAAACCAGCAGCCAAGCAGTTTCTTAATTAGGAAAACCAAGTCTGCCTCCTTTTTCTGAAGATGCATTGTTAAATGTGTGTTGTTCTGTATTTTTCTATTTCTTATATTATGTAACATAAATACTTCCACAAATCACTTCTCTTTTGCATTGAGTTAAAGATAGATAGATAGATAGATAGATAGATAGATAGATAGATAGATAGATAGATAGATAGATAGATAGATA
>JANRMT010062854.1:81478853-81537980 GCA_026402145.1 Polypterus bichir lapradei
CAGCGTGTGAAAGGCCGGCACAGCTATGCGCGCGCGCCGGCTGCTCGACTTTTGCTGGGCAGGAGACGCCAGTTTTTGCAGACACGTTCACATGATCAAAAGTCTCCGCGCTCTTTGGAGGTCATTCATATACAAAATACCCGCGCCTCGCAGCGGAGAAGTAATGGGTTAAAGAAGTAATGAAAAAGAAAAGGAAACATTTTAATAATAACGTAACATGATTGTCATGAGTGTTGCTGTCATATACATGCCTGCCTAAATAAGTCACCCTCGCTTCGCTCTTACTTTTTTACCGTTCATTTAATCATGGCTAGTGGCGGAAAAATTATAAAATGGAAGGAGGATTACACTGAGTATGGCTTTACCAAAAACAATTATTGATGGCGAATCGATTATTCATAAAGCTTGAATTGGTGATCTGTTTTTGTGTGTTAACCTCATATTTTTTCATACTTCTTCTCAAACCAAGGTGGTGCGAGGCTAAAATGAATTGGGATGCGCTGATCAATGTAATCGGTGTACCAGGAAATCATGCATTGACAAAAGTTCCCCTTTGATTGTAATGCAAAGTGTGATTAAATGCATTATTTTTTAACGCGTTATGGAGCACATGCATCCAAGCTTCTCAGCTGTGCTTGTGCTAAGAAAATTAAACATTTTAAAAATAACGTAACACGATTGTCAATGTAACCTTTTGTAAGTAGTGCCTGGAGGATTCAGTGTGGAGAAAGTCTAGAGACAGAGTGTGTATTAACTTGTGGATTTCTCTGTATTTGGTGGCAGTGTGACGAAGTTGCTTCGGAAGACGGCGTTAGCCGCGGAGCTCAGCTCAGAGCGAAATAAGGGTAAATGGGAGGGGAGATGATGACGTAACTCCCCCACCCGCCTTAACTGTCAATCCCCCACAAACACAGTCTCTCGGAATTTGCATAAGCACACCCCTTCACCTGCAATTTTAACTTAGTTACAAAGTGATCAAAACTCTCGTTTATATCCTGCGTCCTCTCATTAAACTTGTATCCCGCATTACCCGTGGGCACGAAAAGCACCAGCGGCAGCCTGTCTATTAAGTTAATTTAAAGTTTAGGTTTATACCTCGCTTTGTTTCCGAAGTAGCTGTACTGATGAATATGGTAGTATGTCACTCGCTCGCTTCTTATTGTTTCGCTGCCTTCTCAATTATATAATGCATGTTTTGTTCAGCGTATTTTGGAGCTCTTCCTGGTTTTCTACATAGTGTGTTGACAGTCAGTTCACGTGATTACGGGGGCGGCGTGATGATGTCACACGAAACTCCGCCCCCACAGCGGTCAAGCTCAACTCCATTACAGTAAATGGAGAAAAATACCTTCCAGTTATGACCATTACGCGTAGAATTTCGAAATGAAACCTGCCCAACTTTTGTAAGGAAGCTGTAAGGAATAAGCCTGCCAAATTTCAGCCTTCTACCTACACGGGAAGTTGGAGAATTAGTGATCAGTCAGTCAGTCAGTCAGTCAGTCAGTCAGTCAGTGAGTGAGTGAGTCAGTGAGGGCTTTGCCTTTTATTAGTATAGATGTATATATATATATATATATACATATATATATATACTGTATATGTCTGTAAAATAGTTGTATATTACTTATACTTACTTAACTAATAATAAATGTAAAATACTATACTGTATTTTAATAACTTTTTAACACATTCTACATGGCATTATGGTACTTGTTACGTAAACTCATATGTCACTTAGTAACAGTGAGTTGTTCATGCAAAGCACATGGTTCATCTGGCAGATGTTTAAGCACCTTTCTAAAGAAGTCTTCTTCAATGTCAGCAAAGAGATACGAAAAATGAATGTTACAGCTGTTTTTTCCATAACTAAATCTTGGAATTATATAAATTACAGTGTGCTCATTGCATCTCCCTTACATGGAAGATTTTCAGAGGGCACAGCAATAGGTGGGATCTGTACCCCAAACAATAACAATTGAAATCCAAATTCAGGGTCATGGGGTGACAGAGTCTATCTGAGTAGCACTGGGCACAAGACAGTATAGTAGTTCTTACTATTATTAAAACAGATTGAAAAGTAAAATTTGAAGTCACAGAAGTTTAAGTAATGTAATAGGAGAATCTACTCTTGTGTAGTACCTGTGACTTTGGAAGAACATCAGTGGAGCTGCAAAAATCTAGATGGTGCTTTTAGTATAAAACAAACAAGAGAGAGGTCAGTATGCAAAAGTACAAATTATCACAAAAACATAAAACAAAAATCATTGCTGTCACTCAAGGTCTCCCTTCTCTGATATTAGTAATCTTGAACATCTAACTGGGGTAGTTTGCTGGTTTTGCCACCTCTTCAGTTCCAGTGTCTCCCTTCTCAATTCCCATTCCCGTTTCTGATACAAAACTCTGTTCTCTTTCTCTTAGCTGTGCAGTTTTATTTCAGACTCTCCTCCTGACTTCAGATTCAGTTGAGGCTCTAGCTTGTGATAGCTTTAAACCCCCGTTTGTGGTTATCCTGAGCCAAATAACAGAATCACCTCCTAAATTGGGGTAACACTTCTTTGGCCACAAGGTCACTAAACTTGAGCTCCATCTAACAGTCTCATTCTTGCATAGATTTGCAGAACTTCAGGTTTTGGTTGTAAATCATCACTGAAGCTGTCTGTTATTAAAGGGGTCACTTGGGCCTATTCAACATATTGGGGCACATGTACTTCTCCCGAAGGTATGGGTGGGATAGTAATGTTCTCCTCCTAATACTTTTTGTAATAAAAATGGCTGTGTCTATGAAGATTACAATTTGTCTTTAATTAGTGATTAGCATTTTGATTCACCATTTCGATTCTTTTAAACTACCTGTTTAGGTGAATTGGTTCATTTGATTCTTTTGAGTGAGTCAGTAAAAAATACAACCTGTGAGCGTTGCTATCTAGCTCCAGCATCACTAGGCCATATGTTTGGGGAGTTCACTAAATTAACATCTTTTTTATCAAAATCTTTATGTATTTCTCAGACATCCTTGGTGTCAAAATCACTACAATTCTATTGATGTTGGTATTTTATGTACTTTCATTACTTTCACTACTGGCATGTGGATTTTATCACGCTTAACTGGAAAAATCACAACCCACCTACTATAACTCAATAAGCAAGTAAAATAAGCAAATTTTCTCTTAGAAGATATATTGAAAAATCTTTCAAATAAGGCAATAAGTCCTTATATTTTAAAATAAGTATGCTTTGCCTGCGATTGCCCCCCCTTATGCTATTAATGTTTTTATTATATAAAAAAAATCTTTTTTTTTTTGCTTGCATCTTTCTTTTTTGTCCTTCTGTTAGGTGGAGGTGGAATCTTGTTTTGCTTTTTTATTTTCCATTTTATTTCAATCTTTCCCTTTTTTTCTCTGTTTTTGAAATAATTGTATCTATTATGTTAATATTATATGTTTGATTGAGTATTTTGCTATTGTAATGCTCTGCATATAAATTAAAAAAAAAGTAAAATCCTTTGGGGGGTCAATATGAATGAATCATATGACAGATATATTAGAAGGTGTTATTACTGCATTTTACTTGTATGATGAATGAGGGAATCATCAGTGATAGATTCCTATTTTTCCAGTAATGATTAATTTTAAACTCAAAATACTTAGAAGAGAAGTGAAAGAAAGCCATTAATCAGATATGCGGTACTTACTCATGCCCTTTAAATACCTCCCTACAAAACAAAATATGATGATATCTATCTGGAGAGCTGCAGTTGTTTGTTCCAACCCAGTTGAACTTGAACTTGAACCTATCCAATAAAGTTTTGGTATAGTAGTTTTATACAACTGTCATCCTCACTTTCTGCATACATTTCTGGTATGGTGATGCATCAGCTCAAAACATAAACCACATGATTTTATTTCGAAAACAGAAAAGATTGTAGGCCTGAAACTGGATCCCACTGAGGTCTTGTATACATCATGGGTGAGGAAATGTGGTGGAAATATAAGCAAATACTACAGTATACTCACCCAAGCAGTCATCTCTTTCAGTTATTACCATTGAAGAACTGTTACCAGTCACTAAAGTCGAGAAATGCTAGATGTAGAAACAGTTTGTAATCACCATTGTTAAACAAAGTATTCATTCTTCTGTGTCTTTTCCTGATTTCTACCCTCCATCATTTAGTATAAAATATATTTATTTTATATAGGAATAACCTATTATATATCTGGGTGGGAATGCAATTCTACTTTACTATATGATTATATATATATTTCTGTTTACTGTATATAATGTTGTGATGGTGTTATGTATTATATATTCCACCCATCTATCTGCTATCCAACCCACTATCTCCTAACTACAGGGTCACCTGGGTCTGCTGGAGCCAATCCCAGCCAACACAGGGTGCAAGGCAGGAAACAAACCCCGGCAGGGCGCCAGCCCACCACAGGTATTATATATTGTTTTGTTTAATTTTCTGCATTTTGATAGGATGGCATGGTGACAAAGTGATAGTGCTGCCTTAACTCTTTCCAGCAAAATGTTTTGTGGAAGAACTCAAAATATTTCTTTCTGACCTTAAAAATATAATTTATCTGAACAGCAGAAAACACTTTTGTGGGAAGTCATTAAAGTGGATTCAACCTGGACACAACAATTACTTAACTCTCAACTGTTTGAATTTGTTATATTTTCTGCAATGCTCATGTTTTATACAAAATGGATTTAAATATTCTTTGTAACAAAAATGAAGTGCAAGCACTTACTAATGTAATAACAATATTCACACATGGCCCCGGGAGGCAGCTTCCCTCCATCTTTTCATTATCAAGGATTATTCCTTACCAAGCTGGGATGTCTACAAACTTCTCAATAAGGGTCATACATGGTGTTAAAATTAAATAGCATTAATAGTGCATGGTTACTTCTTTTTTTTTTGGGCTATCCATATAATTACATCCTTGGAACATGAATCAGTCAGTCATTTTCTAACCCACTTTGTCCTGAACAGGGACGCAGAGGATTTCTTTAACCCATCCCAACCAGCACAGTATGCAAGGCAGGAAACAAACCCTCAACAGGGCACCAGTCCACTGCAGGGCACACACACACGCCAGGCACACACGGGGGTCAATTTAGGATCACCAGTTCACCTAACCTGCATATCTTTGAACTGTGGGAGGAAACTGGAGCACCAGGAGGAAATCCATGCAGACACGGGGAGAATAAGCAAACCCCAAGCAGGGAGGACCTGGCATCCGAACCCTGGTTTCTTTACTGCGAGGCAGTAGCAATAAAACTGCGCCACCATGTCACCTGATACATGAATCAGCTATGAAAATAATGGAACATTATATAATATTCTAAAGCCTGCTTGATCAAATTAAACCTACAAAGTAATAAGAACATATCCCAGCAATACTAAAATCAAGGAAGTAACTGACCTTGGATATTGCACTATTTAAATTGATTAAATTTAGAATTAACAATTACCAAATCCCTCTCATCGTCCAGAGATGGAAGTGAAATAGGACTACCTGGAGGGAAAAAGGGCAAAATGTGCAAACTGTACCTGAACAATGACTGGGGTTGAATTTTGATTCAGCATCATGGATTTTGCAGGATGAAAGATTAAGCACCAATGTACAATCCTGCATGAAAACATTAGTGACGTTTAAATTGATAGTTTAAAACCATTTTTTAAAAGTTGAATACAATTCTTATTTATACAAAATTTGTGGATTTATGCTGTATAATAGGTAAATTGAAGTGACACTGCCTATTATGCAGCATTCAGACTATTGAAAGATTCTTTCTATAAGATGAAAGAATTTACATTGTAAGTTTCCAATCAGAATACAGTAAAGCTGGTGAAAAGCAAAATAGTCACTAGGCAATAATTTTCAATGATCTACACAATGAACATTTCACTTTTGTACTCAGTTTTTCCAACAGTAATTAACAGAAATTTATAAGCTTGAGCAACATGAGACAGACAAATAATACTAGATATTTTTAAGTATCCTTTCTGTTTCGTAAACATCACCGTGTGAAAAACAGTCCTTTCAAATTATGACGCCTCAGGTCTTATCCCTTAGAAGGTAAACAACACACTCTTGAGATATATTTTACATAACAGCCTGTTTATTTCATGTTTATTTAAATGATCAACAAGGCATTATATAATCATCAGAAATGATTATATTTTCATTCTTAGTTGACTGCTCTTTAGTAATGCTTCTTTCAGCATTGTTAATATTTGTTCATTTTATACAGGCCGAAGAGCCAGCATGCAGACTGCAAGGGAGTACAGAGCTTCCTTTCTTATCAAAAAATGGAGACATAATAATTGGTGGAATTTTTAACATCCATAACTATAGAAGCACATTGTATACCTTTAACTATAAGCCACTTCCAACTGAATGCATAGTGTAAGTATAAGTGAAGCAATCTGATTCAGCAAGGTATTTTATTTATTGATGGTTACAATTTATTCAAAACATTTCAATAATAAAATAAATATTATTTTATATAGTCAAAGATAAATTATTAGAACTGAAATTTTATAGTATTAGCTCTATATTTTGCACAGTATGTTAACCTGCATTGATAATAAACAGGGACTAACTTATTTATAGAATATGTCTATCCTGCATTTGTTCTAACCTTATAATTTATGAAGAGATGCATTGTGTCCTTGAAATTATTCTGTTGATGCAATTAGTGCATGGAATATCAGTACATAGATAGATAGATAGATAGATAACTGATTTGATTCCTTTATTACTGATTACAATATGCATTTGTCTTTGTAGTTTTAATGAAAGAGAATTTCAGAATGCCAAAACTATGATTTTTGCTATAGAAGAAATTAACAACAAAAGTAATTTACTACCTGGTGTAAGCTTGGGATACAAAATGTATGACGCTTGCACTTCCATACAGTTGTCAGTTAAAAGAGCTCTGGCACCCCTGAACGAGCCAGGACAGCAGCTTAATCAAACATGTAGCAGGACAACACCTCTTCATGCCGTCATTGGAATGTCTTCTACATCATACACACAGGCAGTTGCTTCAGTTCTTCAGCCTTTTCAAATACCACAGGTAAACCAATTTGAAAATTATTATGATATAATTCTTGCAGTTTATTTTTTATTTGGTAATTTTGTTATTTTATTTCACTGACCAACTTTTACTGTTAAAACAGGAATTATAATCCTTGTATAAAGAAATCTCTAAAATATCCATGAAGAAGGTTGTTTAATATCTATATAAAGAAAAGTGCTAAATAGGTTTGAAAAAGTTATTTTTTCATACAGCGCAGATACTATCACTTGTGTTTAAATAAAAAAAAGAAGTATATCTTAATAATGTTCTTAAAATGTTCCTTCTTGATCCTTGTTATTAATTTTTAGCACTGATTAACAATGACTCTTTTTGTTTTGTTTTTTTGCTTTGCGCCCTCCACACTTTAGATTCATCAAAAATTTTGATCTCCGGTTTTCGACAGATCTCAACATTTTAGGGTCCCCGATACCAAAAACATTAATATCTCGATGATGGGTGTGTGTCTCTGTGTGTGTGTGTCTGTCTGTCACAATTTCTTGAGGACGGTCTAGAGCTAAAATGACTAGACAGAAAAATATGATGAGATGAATGATGATATGCTGGTTAGTTTTTGATCCAAATTGTGCAAAGGAAAAGAGGCACTCTAGGGGAACCCTCAAACAATTCTGCAATTAATTATGAATTATTCTCATGAATTGCTATTATAATGACCTATTTTATGATCAGAAAGATCAGCTTCAGGGCAGTAAATAATTACTGAAATCTTATAGAACAGTTACCAGGGTGCAAAGCCTACTGATGATCATGTCTGAATTTTTTTTTTAATAACCTCTTATAGCCTAAAGACATTAAAAATACAGCTGCTCAATTATTCTTTGGGCAAAGACATTTTTATGTGTTCACTTCTGTATATATTTTATGTTGATGTATGTTCACTTGTTTAATTAGCATTGATCGAATCTCATTTGCAGTTGTTCCTCCTTTAAGCCCAATGCTATATTACTATAAACACGTAAAGAAAATGGATGTAACAAATAACCCAAAATTTATAAATTATATTTAATATATTTGTAATGAATTTATTTATATTTAAATTATTTTTAAATTTTATTCTGGTTTGATGCTTTTTTAGATAAGTTATTTTTCTACCTGTGGATGTCTTAGTGACAAAACTAAGTATCCAACATTGCTCAGGACAGTCTCAAGTGATTATCATCAAAGCAGAGCCCTGGCACAGCTTGTAAAGTATTTTGGATGGAACTGGGTGGGGACAGTAAGAATAGACAATGATTATGGGAATGACGGTGTTTCAGCTTTTACTCAAGCTGCACAGGAAGAAGGCATTTGTATTGAATATTCAGTGGCTGTAACAACTAGCATGACCAGACAGAAGTATATTAAAGTAATCAACTTCATAAAACAAGCATCAACAAAAGTGGTGTTGGCTTTCCTACCAGCAGTAGATATGAAAGCATTTCTTGATCAACTCGTACTTGAAAATGCAACTGGCTTACAATGGGTGGGTAACCTAAGCTGGATGACAAAAAGACTACCAGCAAATATTGAATATTATAAAATTGTGGGCGGTGCAATAGGAATGGCTCTGCCCAATGCAGTGATACCTGGATTAAGAGAATATCTTCTGAATGTTAATCCATATCAAGATGCATATTCAAAAGAATTTTGGGAAACCATATTTGCTTGCAGTTTAAATGAAACAGACACTTTCAAAGTAAATAAATGTGCGGGGTCTGAGAACCTAAGAAATGTCAACTCTGAATACACAGATGAAAAGGAATTCAGAGTTCCAAACTGCATTTACAAAGCAGTGTATGCAGTAGCACATGCACTTCATAATCTTTATAGCTGCAAAACTGGCCAAGGACCTTTTACTAATAATACATGTGCTGATAAGTTGCAGATTGAAGCATGGCAGGTATAGTAAAATCTGTAATATTTGTCAAAAGAAGCAACCACATTTTGTCTTTCTTTACAATTTCCTGTCATATATTTTTTCAGGTACTACATTACTTAAAGAAGGTGAACTTTACTACAATATATGGTGATCATGTTTACTTTGATGTAAATGGGGATCCTGAACCAAGATATGAAATTATAAACTGGCAGCAGGGTGAAGGAGGGCTCATTAAGTATGTAACTGTTGGTACTTATGATCCAACTTCACCTCAAGGACAGCAAATTAAAATGAATAATGTCACAATTGTTTGGGCAGGTGGTCAAGCAGAGGTAGGTTATTAGCATTTTTTAAACTATTTTACCTTGTCATTATTAATATTGACAACCAATGACCAATTAATTCTTAGATGCTCCATCTCCACATCTGTTTGCATTTCCTGTCATGTGTCCTCTTTGCTACCTCTGCAGCAGTACAATTCTTGGCACACATAAAGTTGATGATAGGTCCAATTCTCAAACAAGCCACCTCTTGGCTATCAGGAATATCCAATCAGAAAACCAAATGTCTTATTACTCATTCAGCTCCATACCATTAATATTAATACCATAATTTTGATGTACAAGTTGAAAAATTAAGCATCAAAAGTTCTCAAGATACGGATGTTTGGTTGATTGACAGCTCTAAAGTATGCACATGTCTACATTGGTAAACTCTGAAATCAATATCCACCAAGTAGAGGTTTTATTTCTGCCTTGCACCCAGTGCTTCTGTGGTTCCTTTAAAATGGATTAAATATGTTAATTAGTTAGTTGGTCAGTTTTACAAATGTGCCTGATATAGCAGAATTTGACTGTATTTGATTGTATATGGCTAGCGCGGCACGGTGGTGCAGTGGTAGCGCTGCTGCCTCGCAGTAAGGAGACCTTGGTTCGCTTCCCAGGTCCTCCCTGTGTGGAGTTTGCATGTTCTCCCTGTGTCTGCATGGGTTTCCTCCGGTTTCCTTCCACAGTCCAAAGACATGCAGGTTAGGTGCATTGGCGTTCCTAAATTGTCCCTAGTGTGTGTGCCCTGCAGTGGGCTGGTGCCCTGTGTTGGCTGGGATTGGCTCCAGCAGACCCCCCGTGACCCTGTGTTAGGATATAGTGGGTTGGATAATGGATGGATGTATATGGCTACTGAGTTGGAAGCATTGCTTGTGTAACAGCAATTGTATGAGTAATTGGCTTTGTGTCTTTTACTTCCTGATACTGACCCATCTTTCTCTCCATTCATTACATCCATCTATGCTTTTACATTTCAAAGTTATAGAGCCAATCCCTTTCTGAGCAGCAAAAAGCTTGATGTAGGAAGCAGTTGTGGAAGGCACACAGATGCATTGCAGGTCACACTGACATACAGACAATTCAGAGTCAGAGAATAGGGTGAGGGGAATCCCCAGGATACAGCAGAAGGTACAATGTCAGCTTAGGCCAGGAACTGAACTCTTTTCTCTGTAAATGTGAGGTAGTTTTGCCACCTCAGTAAAAAATTGTATTTTTTGAAAATATGAAATTAACTGTAAATGAGGAAAACATTTACTTAATTTGGTAGTGTAATAACTGGTCAATCATTAAAAAGTCATGTGATACAGTTCAGTGTAAACCTTACATATCCCATAAAGGTCCCTAGAGCCTATACAGATAACAAAGGCAAAGAGTGCAGCTCTCAAATGTGAAAATCAGAAACAGAATGGAGAGTTAAATTAATTTGTGCACTTACTTTAGGTTGACAGGTGACTTGATACTGATAAAGTGTGTACTAGTAAGTGTGTCCACTCTGTGATCGACTGGAGAAAGAATGGCAAGCTCCAGCCTACTTTACAGCCCATCCAGGAAAACTTGTGTAGAGAAAATGGACTCCTGTGCAGGAAGCAACAATGGGTATCGCATGGTATCAAGAAATTGAAATAAACAATTTATTCTCACTGTATATTATGTCCATTTTTGAGGAGTTAGAATTACAAGCTGAGGAGTGATATCTAATAAACCTATAACATTTGTCAAATAGTTTATCTTTCCTTCTAATTTTATATGTAACTGAGTGATGCACAATGTGTGAAGACATTTTATTTTTGTTGCTATACAGGTACCTAAATCTGTGTGCACTGAAAGTTGTGCTCCAGGCACACGCAAGGCAGCCAGAAAAGGACAACCAGTCTGCTGTTTTGACTGCATTCTTTGTGCTGAAGGTGAAATTAGTAATACAACAGGTACACTGAAAAAATAAATGTGAATGATTCACGCTTAATATTTTCAATCTGAACCAATATAATTCTTTTTAGCTTATTGATCCCACAATTTTCAAATTGAGGCAAATCATTTAGAGTTATTGGGTGCAATTCACTTGTTTTTTTTTTACTGAAGTAAATCTATTTTTTAAGTTGTTCTTCTTTTTTGGCAGTTGGAAAGCCATCAAACTGGAAAGTTCGACCGAAAGAATATACAAACGGCCCCCAAACACAGCACATGAACAACCTAAAATATTAAGTTAAATGAAATAGGATTTTTATGTTTATTCCCTCCACCATAACTTAATTTGGTACAAACAATTTTTTTTACTTTGATTGAGATCTGAAACCAAATATTTCAAGATGCAACACTAAATGACTAATCTTAAGTTGCTTGAAAGAGAAAATTGACGTTGAATGAACAACATCAATGTTATACTTTTTTCAGTGATTTGTTGTAAATAAGACTTTTATATTGACTTTGGGAATTATATGTATTTATAATAAATCAGACCTCTTTGAATTTCAGTATGTTGTCACTTGAACTGTGGCAAAAAGATTTGTAAAATCCACATGCTGTTAGAGCAGTCTTGTAAGTTTTCCTGTCAACCACAACTGCTTCGCTTCCCCCTATAGCTTTATGTCATGGCTCCAGTAATTGCAAATGCCAGTGGTTCTCCTTATTTGGTATTTTTTTTACTTTACCTATATTCATGCACATGATTTAACAACTTTGGTGTAATGTCTGTCAATGTGTGTGTGACTGTGTGCCAATATCTGGGTCTGTGGAATCACTCAATGTGTGAATGTAACCTTGCAAAGTTGCTAGTATTATAACAACCTTGCTTATAAGGAACATCTGTCATAGACTTTGATTGATAGACAGAAAAACGTACTTGCTGTGTAAGCAAGATAATGTACACCAGCTTCTTACACCAGATTAATCAAATTCAGGAAGGCTGGATGAAGGTTGGTGCCAGTCCTAGCAGCAACAGGTACAAGGCAGAAAACAGTCAAACATGCGGCACCAGCGCATCAGAGAGCACACTGACGTACATACCCACAACTGGCCAATTTAAATCTTCCAATTAACTTAGCACAAATATCTTTTGAAGTGGAGAAATAGGGTACACAGAAAAAAAAAAAAACACTAGAACACATGCAGAGTATAGAATCCAAACACAGGTACTTATCATGCCAGGTGCTCTTCTTGCCTAATCAGGCATCATTATTGACACACCTAGAAGTAAACCTACAGAATAGTATGATGGTATCATTTTGAAATTAAAAATGTTTTTTTATTTTTTGTTTCTATTTAATGTAATGTTCTGATTTTCTTACAGATGCCCTTCAATGCCTTAGCTGTCCACCGGATTACAAGCCAAATGACCAAAGAAATAAATGCATCCTGAAAGACATTGAATTTCTTTCATTTGAAGAGATCATGGGCTCACTCCTTGTTGTGATTTCTTTGTTTGGTGCTTGCATAACCATGTGCATAACTCTGGTGTTCTTCTGTTATCGTGACACTCCTGTTGTGAGAGCCAACAACTCTGAAATCAGTTTCCTTCTTCTCTTCTCTTTAAGCCTGTGCTTTCTTTGCTCTCTCACCTTCATTGGGCAGCCCTCGGCTTGGTCCTGTATGCTGAGACACACGGCTTTTGGGATCACCTTTGCCCTCTGCATCTCATGTATTTTAGCCAAGACGGTTGTAGTGCTAATGGCATTTAGAGCCACACTGCCTGGCAATAATATCATGAAATGGTTTGGCCCGAGTCAGCAAAGGCTGAGCGTAACTTCTTTCACATTAATGCAGGTTTTAATCTGCTCACTATGGTTGATAATATCCCCTCCATTCCCCTATAAAAATTTTAAATATTACAAAGAAAGAATAATTTTAGAATGTGATTTAGGTTCTTCAGTTGCATTTTATTCTGTGCTAGGCTATATTGGATTTCTTTCTGCCATATGTTTTATTCTGGCTTTTCTGGCTCGAAACCTTCCTGATAATTTTAATGAAGCCAAGTTTATTACATTCAGCATGCTGATATTCTGTGCTGTATGGATTAGTTTTATTCCAGCATATATAAGCTCACCTGGGAAATATACAGTTGCTGTTGAAATATTTGCAATATTAGCATCTAGTTTTGGTATACTCTTCTGCATTTTTGCTCCTAAATGTTATGTAATAATATTTAAACCTTACAAAAATACAAAGAAACATTTGATGGGTAAAATGCCATCAAAATCACTGTAACACAATGCATAAGTGAAATCGTAAATGCAAAATAATGATTAATAAAATACAGTACTTAGAGTCAATTTCTAAATCTTCTAATTTATCTAAAAAGTTCATTTTTAGTTTAAGTCTTTTATTATATTAAAATGTGTTGAATCTTAGCAGTCTTCTTATGAAATTATCTTGAATTTTAAATATTTAGTAAACAATATTTCACACCAAATTTTTCTTACTTTGAGGTTGCTAAAGGGTGATATGATTGCTGCAACTGCCTGACAATCCCACAGACCAGGTTTGAATTCTGTTTTTTAAGTTGCTTACAGAAGGTCAAACTAAAGACACCAGGATTGTTTTCCATCTTTAGGTGTGGAGTTTGCATTTTCACCACATGTCTGTGTGTGTTTTTGCTTTGGATCCAAGATGTCTGATTTGATTAAGTGCACTGTAGATGTGTGTTTGAGTATGACCCATCTAGCACTCACTGTAAAAGGCTCTGTAACCCTAGCTTGTATTGAGGAAGAGTGATTATATCCATCCATCCATTATCCAACCCGCTATATTCTAATTACAGGGTCACAGGGGTCTGCTAGAGCCAATCCCAGCCAACACAGGGCACAAGGCAAGAAACAAACCCCAGGCAGGGCGCCAGCCCACTGCAGGGCACACACACCCACACACCAAGCAAACACTAGGGACAATTTAGAATTGCCAATGCACCTAACCTGCATGTCTATGGACTGTGGGAGGAAACTGGATTACCCAGAGGAAACCCACGCAGACACGCGGAGAAACTGCAAACTCCACACAGGGAGAACCCGGGAAGTGAACCTGGGTTTCCTAACTGCGAGGAGGCAGCGCTACCCACCGTGCTACTGTGCTGCCCAGAGTGATTACAAGTTTGCAAAATTAAACATAAAAATTGTGAAGTTACATTTAATTTACATTCATGGACATAATAAAAATATAATTAGAATGTTTCAATCACTGCGATGGGCTGGCGCCCTGCCCGGGGTTTGTTTCCTGCCTTGCGCCCTGTGTTGGCTGGGATTGGCTCCAGCAGACCCCATTACCCTGTAGTTAGGATATAGTGGGATGGATAATGGATGGATGGATGTTTCAATCACATCACATTTAAATACAATGTTGAAAAGAAATTTATTTAAAATCCAGCAAAATATACTATTTATTTATGTGTGCAATATTGCTATAAATCAGTTTAACCTTGTAATATTTTTAAAACATATACTGTATGTAAAGAGAGCAACAATATATATTCATTGACTTACATATAACTACTCTAGTTTTTGTCACTTCTTAATTGTTTGATCCAAAACTTTTTTTAGTGGTCTGTTGTTTGTACACTTTTTCCTGGAGAGTCCCTGTGCAGTAGTCCACCAACATCCCAACATTGATGGTACCCTTTTTCCATGTGCTTGATATCCTTATGGATTCTTTCACACTTCTCTTTATTCACCACTCCAAAATTCTCAGGAATAAATTCCAAATGTGAATTAAAAAAATGAACTTTGAGACTCATTTTGCAACAGAGTTCCTTAAACTTAAATAATAAATTGTTGGATCTTTATTGTTAACAAAAATGTAGAAATTAAAAAACAAAACATAAAAACATGCAACAGGCTCTGACTTTGCATAGGGCTTTGACAAACTGTTTCATTAAACCAAGCTTAATATGAAGGGTTGATAAAAACACTTTATTTGGATCCACCAAACTAGTTCAGATGATGTTTTGGCACCAAGCTGTAGCTTTTTACTAGTTGACCATTCCTTCTGAACTTGTTCAAATTCTTGGTTCTGATGTGCCATTCAGGGAAAAAACATGTGAATCTTGTATGCCCTGATTGCTCACACAGTAACATACACAGAACTTTCAGGTTTCCAACCAATGAACCAACCGTGCTCATTGTAGTTAATTTTCTCAAGAATATTTTCAAAGTTCTTGCAGGTTTCTTTCAATCGCAAAGAATTAGCAACAGGTACCGATGTATGTTTATTACCATTATGAAGAAGTTCTCCTTTTAGGCTTTTTTCGGATGAGTCTATAAATAGTCTCCATTCTACTATATTATAGTCTGTGCCAAGATTCTTTAATAGGGCACTTAAAGTCAGTGCAGTAAACCAAGGATCCATGTTTCTTGAAATATGCAGCAAACTCTTCTTCTCTGTTTTGGTTCTAAGAAAAACTTTTGTCTGGATGTAATAATATTTTATGTTTTAATTAGGGCCCACTAGCTCTGCAGCATCTTTGGGAAGGCCTAGATATTTTACTAAACCATAAAGTTCAACACTAAGTGGTTGGCATTCACTCATTGATTGAACATTTTGTAATTAATTCGTCATCATCACCTGAACTACTTTCTCCTTCCGAGTGAGGTTTTATTAAATTAAGACTGTCAGGTGGAATAGGGATTCTCCATGTGGGAAAGGACTTATTGTGGATGAATGATTAGAATAAACCATTTTTGATTGTTGTTGATATATGATTGAATTCAGGAGGACCAAAGATAATAATCCTCACCATTATTTTTGGTTTCATCAGAATACCATGGGTACGATTCCAGTAATGTCTCTAACAGCATCAGATGCTACCTGCTGCTATGACTCACCACTATGTTCATTTAGAGTTATATTCCAATCGTATTATCAAATAAAATAACTGTTTTGCTTTAAAAACAGATTTTCATTCTAGAAAACATTTAAATAAATTATCATTAAAATTAAATTTTCATATTTCATAAACTGTAATGTGAAAACATCCATTCATCCATCCATTACCCAACCCGCTGAATCCGAACACAGGGTCACGGGAGCCAATCCCAGGGCACAAGGCAGGAACCAACCCACTGCAGGACACACACAAACACACCAAGCACACACTAGGGCCAATTTAGAATCGCCAATCCACCTAACCTGCATGTCTTTGGACTGTGGGAGGAAACCCACACAGACACGGGGAGAACGTGCAAACTCCATGCAGGGAGGACCCGGGAAGCGAACCCAGGTCTCCTAACTGTGAGGCAACAGCGCTACCACTGTGCCACCAATGTGAAAACACTAAAACTAAAATTGACAGATAAAAAATGTGTTTTCTAAAAAATGTTGCATAATGGATAAATACTCAGGCATGAGCAACAGTAGGCTATTCTATAACATTTCAGTAATTATTTACCACTCTGATGCTGATCTTTCTGATCATAAAATCAGTCATTAAGATAGCAATTGACAAGAAGAATTCATAATTAATTGCAGAATGCTGGTATTTGGGGTTTCTTCTAGAGTGCCTCTTTCTCTTTCATGATTTTGCTCAAAAACTAATCAGCTCATAACAGGCTTAAGTTTTGAGTTTGGTATTTTTCCATCCAACCGTTTTAGCTCTAGACCGTCCTCAAGAAACATATGCAGACAGACAGACAGACACACACCCTTCATCGAGATATCAATGTTTTCTGTATCAGGGGACCCTAAAACATCAAGATCCATCAAAAACCGGATGGTTTAAGGTATATGTCTCTCTGAATATATGCTTGTTGTTGATGTTCCTCTTCCTTATAGTTCTCTCAAACATAATGTGACCTATTACTATTCTCACTCTAGCTCTAGCAGTAAACTCACACCCACACTCATGCTGGGTTTAGAGATATTTAGAACTGTGTTACCCTGCATAAACTTAAGCAATCAACTCAATCCACCGCCCTGGCTAAACAATAGTATCTGAAATCTTAGTCGGGAGTATAGGAAAACAAAGCATAAGTGAAATAAAAACAAGCTTTTTGTTTCTTATAAAATTTTCCGTATCAAATTTTAGCACACAGTTAAAGCAGCAACAGCAACATATTTTATTTGTATCTTTAGAAATTCCAATAGTTCTAAAGTATTACATAGCAAAATAAATACATTACTTAACCCTTTTTTCTCTTCTTGTCCTATGACAACTCAAAAGTTTGATCTGTGGTTTTAAATAACTATTGACCAATTTCTGCTTTGTTGTCTCAAGAAAGTTGACGAAGACACTTCTTTGTCACTGTGGACACGCAGGTGGCTTCTGAGGCCAAAGTCAAATACGTACAGATGTTTGTAGATCAGATCATTTAGCACTTGTTATGGTTTTGCCGTACCTCTGTCCCTGATTTTTCGTTAATTGTATTGTTTGTTTAATTTTTTATTATTTCTAAAATGTTTTATTAACCTTGTTAATGCTTATGTTTGTTAATCAGCTATGTTCTCAAAATAATGGCTGCAGTGGTTACTACTCCTGCCACCTTTCCACTGATTACTTCTGAAATTCTGTCAAGTACAAGACCAGTGTGGCAATGGAAAATGGTGTTTATTGTGAAAAATAATACTATGACAGTATTCCATGACATCATTTTCATTTTTCCTATAAGTTAAAAATCATGCAGTGTTTATGCATAGCATTTATGGTATAACGACATGCTGAGGTGTTAACTTTTGCTGTTGAAGTCCATTTGGCATTTCATTTAAATCGAGGAAAATCTCTTTATTTGCTTTTTGAACTTGTAAAGTTGCATTATATTATGAAGTACAGCATAGATGCAATAGAGGAGAAATAGTGTGTTATCTGATTATACATACAGTATATAATGCAAAGTTGACTGACTAACTGATTCACTCACACACACACTCACATGCTCATCAATAAAAAACACTGTCTCCCATTTAGCTAAAAACTGAAATTTGTCAGAATGGTACATCTAGGGCAGTATACATCCACTAAGAAAGGATGTTTCCATGTATCTATATTTAAGGAAAAAAAAAAAACTTGCAATATAAAAACTAAATACCTCAAAAATCTCAACAATGCTTTGATGGATTTGAGTGAAATTTTGAAATGTTGTAGAAAAAGCAAAATTAGCTGACACATTTTTTTTATTTGTTGATATTTGTCATTAATAATGCTTTTGCAGGTGGGACATTCTAACACACCTTGCCCCTCGTTTTTTCACAGAGCTGAAAGCGAACGCATCGAGAAATGGGGTGTGCTTGTCTATGCAACAACAACAACAACAAGATTTATTTATATAGCACATTTTCAAAAAAATGTAGCTCAAAGTGCTTTACATAATGAAGAATAGAAAAATAAAAGACACAGTAAGAAAATAAAATAACTCAACATTAATTAGCATAGAATAAGAGTAAGGTCCGATAGCCAGTGAGGGCAGAAAAAACAAAAAAAAAAAAACTCCAGACGGCTGGAGAAAAAAATAAAATCTGCAGGGATTCCAGACCATGAGACCGCCCAGTCCCCTCTGGGCATTCCACCTCACATAAATGAAACAGTCCTCTTTGTATTTAGGGTTCTCACGGAAGGACTTGATGATGATGGTCATGTAGACTTCTAGCTTTTAGTCCATAAATGTTGGAGCATCATGATGCTTTGAGTAGGTGGTGGTGGCGCAGGCCGTCACTACAAAGAAACCTGAAAAAAAACCAGAAGAGAGAGTAGGGGTTAGTACGGAATTTAGACCCACCATGAATAGTTATTATATGAAGGCCATCTGCAGAAACAAAGTGAAAGGAGCAAAGTTTGGCCAAACTAAAAGAGGACATGTTTAGAAAGTGCTTGTCAGTTACTTTGGCTATAAGTGTTGTCAATTTTGAGTAACTGATTCTGTAAGAAAAATCTTATCTACAAATGTTATATATGTTATATCTTATATACAAATGTTGAAGTGGGGACTATAATTCCCATCAGCCAGAGTGCTGCTCCAGACAATTTAATCAGCACTCACAAAGTTTAAATAAGAACATATAACAATCATTTCATGTCATCTAAGGTAGCAACTACTGCATTAGTTTTTCCTCAACCACTTTGGGATAACAATTCTACTGTCTCATTGGATTACAGCATTTATCTTAGGGCAGTGTTTATCAACCTTTGTGGCTATGGGACTCAATTTTACCTTTTTAAGTTCCTTGACAAGTCACAGACAGCATTTGAAGAAGAGGGTGTTTCCCCCTTCTTGAAACAAGTGTGATTACAAGAATGGATTTCCCATTGAAAAAAGCACAGTTAGAAACAGGGAAAAATATCACACAGCCTTGTCTATTGTTTTGGCAGAATGGGGGTGTGTGTCACATGTGACAATAGATCTGAGATAAACTTATTACACTATATTTTTTATCAGAGCATAGCCTTGCTTTTTTAAAAAAGCCAACACTGTTGTCCGCCTACATATTGTGATTAAGTTTGCGAAACTAATCAATAATCAGTGGTATGTGCTTTTTCAAGCTAAAAGAAACAAAGAGGAAATAAAAGAAGAGAAAAAATAAAAACCAGCACATTAACCAATGACACCAAATAGGGTTGTCACGATACCAGAATTTCAAATTTCAATATGATACTAGGAAAAGTACTGAAATTATTGAAATATATTGTATTGAAGAAAAGTATTGAAGTACTGAAATATATTATTCATCTCAGAAACACTGATGAAAAGAAATAATAGAAATTTTAGTCACTAAATGCAAATACTCCAAGTAGTGCAATCGTTAGTAAAAGGAAAGAGTAAAGTTCTGCAAACAATAAAAAGTAAAGAAATTTAAATCTGGTCAATTTTTTTTTTTACATTCATGAAAACAAATACTGTTATTGAATTAGTATAATGAAATGTTATTTCTGTAATGCCATTAAATGTTAATTGAATAAGTGTTGCAGTCTCTTGTAAACAGTGTACTACGTATATAAAAATAATAAAACTAACATTAAATTAACATCAAGGAAAAAGAATATGAATGTGTTTTTTGTAAACTATTTTTCAGAAGGGTAACACAGAAACAGACCACTAACATACTTAATGGCTTTGCATAAATGCAAACAGTGCCCATTGTATTTTTGTGTAAATTAGCTACAACGTCTTTGTAACTTTCAAATTTTTTACTAGAAAGTGTAACATGTCAGTGTGCTCTTCTGTGAGGAGTGCTTTTGTTGGACTGCAAATGAGCCCTGATGTACTTACTGTAAAAGCACTTGGCACTTTGCATATACCCCTTGTCTGGATGTATGTGTCCTCATTTGCCGAGCTCATCTTGGCTATAACTATCGATGATCTGGGTTGCTCCCTGGATGCAACAGGGAGAGTGGTACTGACCCATACTATCACCTTTTGTGGCAGCAATGGGATGAGCCTAGGCGGTGAGGACCGAACAGTTGAAGAAGAATCAGCAAGTGGATTAGGTGACAGACTCATTTTAAGAACTCATGGATTCAAGCCAAGAGGACATTTTTGAATTTTGGAGTTTTTAAAGGACTGTTTGTTTATTGTTGATTTTAATGTCTTTTTAAGGTTTATATTCTTTTTATGTCCAGTTTTTAGAAGGAGGGTTTGGGTTTTGTTATAAGAATGGTGTTGTTTTAGTACGTTTATTGTTTTAATGCAGTGTAGGTGCCACCCCACTGACCTGGACCACAAGTTGCACTCGGTTAAAAAGGTGGTGGAGCCTTCCCGTACAACTCACAGTCTTGTGTAGGGAGGTGTGTGATAAATGGTCTGTGGCATCGGAAAAATTTTAAATAAATAATTTTGCCCTGTAACGCACAGGCTCCGATCAGGTGTGGGTGTGCGTGAACACACTTTGCGCTGGCGATGGTTGGGGTGCCTGGCTGACTGCAGGTGCACATGTGAATGGGATAATCAGTCAGGTGCCTCGTTATTGCTTTGGAGGGAGCACTACTTTACACCTGTGCCCAAATAGAAAGGTGGAGTATAAGAGGAGCCTACACAGTAGAGAGTGGGGAGAGTTGAAATGAAAATATCAGACAGAAAACAAAACAAGAAAAGAAATAAAGAAGGAGATTAAAGGATAGAAAAGGAAGGCAGAAAGGGGAGAAAACAGGAGGCAGGTATTTGGGAAGAGATCTCCTTTAAAGGGGTGAGGCCGACATTCCAGGGCTGAAGGGGGCCACTCTGGCTGACTGGCTTATGGAGCTGGAGTGACCCAGACCTTGTTCTCGTGTAAGAGAGGCAGTGGGAGATGGATGGAGTGAGGTGAGGCTTGAATTGGTGTCCCATGGACAGCAGGGACCCAAACCTGTAAATTAAGGTTGGCTATTCCTATCGGGTGGGTGTCTTCTTTGTTGCAAGGCCTTGTGCGGGGTAAGCAGAGGAGACATCGGTTTTAAAGGGATGCACTGACGACTCTGGGTTTTTAAGAGAAGCTTCCTGCATTCGAATTTTAACCTCATTTTAATGGGTTATTTATGGTTTGATTTTTTAACCTCCACAATCAGTTTTACTATTATCTGATTATTTATTTATTGAACTGTTGCACTGCACTTTGGATTCACTGTTTGTTTTTGGGATTGATTTTAGCAAAAGCACTTGGTTCAGTTATGACTATCAACAATCCATGTTCAAATGCTCCCCTGATGTACTAGGGAGCATGAAGCTGACCCGGACTGTCACAGTCTTACACTTGAGAAAATGTTAGTGAAACTAGAAAGAAAAAGGAAAGAAAAAAATTATGTAGTGGGTTTTGCACAGTGCACACAATTGAAACCTTAACCACATACACTTCTGTACTAGGGCTCTCAAACAGCATTCCTATCACAAACTATCTCTTCTGGGTTGCAAAGATGAATTCTTAGTTTCTCCCACCACACCGAGTTTGGAAAGCAGCTTTCTTAGCCAGTTGTGTCAAAGGGGAAATTTTCCATCTACATCTTCTGACTTCAAAGGTGTCTTTTCTCTACAGCTGGCTTGTTTGAAATATATATTTCTTTATCTGCAGAGGTAAAATATTCCACCTTGTTAGTAAACCTGAAATTGCTTGCTTTGTCCATGTAGTCATAAAGTTCTTGGGTTGCCTGTATTACTGTTTGTCAGCACTAGTGTTGATTGGAGAAATTCACACATGATATAGTGTAAAATGTGTAAATATAGTGTTAAAACAGTACACTAAATTGAGTTCCCTAATAATAAACTAAAAATGACTGGAAAACTTGCAAAGACGTTTATGCACAAAACATGCAATCAGAAGAAAACTGGAAATGTGTTGATATATTCATGTTTTAAAGGTTGTCTCTTTTTGTATTGTCTTGTTTGTGAGCTGTGTTAAATACATATGCCTATCCCTTTAATAGTATTACTCAGAGTTCTGTGCAGTCGATCAAATAGGAAGTAGTGAAGAATCCATCTGCATTAGTGTTGTGATTATTAGGTAGCAGCAGTGAAGTGAGCAAGCCCATCAGGGAAAACCAAACAAACTGCATTTTTCAGTTTGAGAGAGGTGAATACCTGCTATTAAATATGTCAAGGGCACAACTTACTGGTTTCATGTTTCCTATCTGAAAAAAATGCAATTCTTTTAATGTTATCTCAGGGAGGCATGGTGCTATATTGGTTTGCACTAATGCCTCACAACAAGTAAGCAGTCCAGAATAGTTGCCAAATGCTTCCCTAGACCTCAGGAACACTTAAAAGACTACTGCATCAATACAACCCACTCAAGTTCAGTTTCTTCTTTCAGAGTTGGTTAATGCAAATGTATATCATAATGAAATAGCTTATGGAGGACCTGTAAAGTTTCATTCAGGCTTATCACCACTTCCGTGTCTACTTCCCTTTTTGCTTCTAGTGAAGCAATGTCTACACTCACAACCACAGCACCTGGCACCCTAACTGGAGCTTTATACTGATTACTAACCATTGAGCTTTGTGTGTTCCTTGAACTACACTGAACTTTGAAATCCTTCCATTTCACACTTCACTGCACATGCCAAATATGATCCTGTCTCTTTACTCCTGTCCAGAACAGCACACCTTCTTAGTTGTATAAAACCTGCTCTGAGTATTGCACAAAGCATGTACATTAGTATCATATTAATACACATCAACAAATAAAAGTTACTTGGAGTGACCCTGGTAGAAGTCGGAAAAATGTTCTTTGTTCTTATTCATGGTCCCAAGACCTTCCATTCCCTTGATAAGTTTTCTGCCAATGTTGTCGTTCCTACTGTACCTTGGGATTGAGATCACCAATGAATAATGATGTGTTTCCTGGATTTGATACAAAGCACTCTGCAGCTGTTCATAGAAATTGGTCTTAGATTCCTGAATATAACAGTGTATGTCCTGATGCTGATGTGATTTGTCCATATGTTGTCCATCGCACCTGACTGAATCCCAGTATCTGTATTTTATATTTTTTCGTTTCTTTGGCAACTGTACTGCTTTCTCTGTTTTGTATAGTGCTCTCACATTCCATACTCCAATCTAGTAATGGTGTTAGGAGAGAAAAGGTTTATTAGTGAAATGGTTTATTCCTGGGTTTCTCTGATTTGGTTCATATGCTCTTCCCGAGTCAATTTCTTGATGAACTTTTTGCAGTGTTGGTGTCTGCAGCAATAAAGATATTACAAAGTGGGGGTGTTGGCCATTGCACAACCCTTCTCCTTTTTCAGCGTGACTTGGCGGAGTTGATGCCTATTTGTGTTGAATCCCTGAAGCCTACAAAAAAACTTGTAATCCTGGCCCACCTTAAATTCCTTTCTTACCTCTCCATCAGCGTCTTTTGTTTTGTAAATGTGTCAATCAGCACAAGCACCAAGAAGCATGCTATCCCATCCCCCCCTTGACAGAGCTCAATTCGGGCAAAAGTTCTTCCAGCTTAATCCAAGGCTCCTTATCTGCATGTGAGGTCCCTGGAGTTGTATAGTGTAAATAATGCAGTATAGAGTTCATGTGGTACAACGAACTTGCCTCTCCCTCTCTGAGTTGATGGCATTTATCTCCATTCTTTTCACAAGAGTAGCAATGACCACAGTGGGTGCTGTGGCTGATACCTGTTCAGAACTATTTATCGTATCGGCAATCAAAGATACTATGTCCCGTGACTGCCACAAGACTGGACAAAGGCTAGACCATAACAATAGACAGCTTCTTCACAGCACTTTCGCTGGCTAATAAACTGCTGCACCGCAACGCAACTCTGCTTGGCACCATAAAGTAAAATGGGACTTCCACCCATTTTATAAATGTGACAGAATTATTGTTGTGTTATTATTATTTCTGGATTAGTTGGTAAAATGATTGTCACTGTTTCTTACACATTTTCTGTTTAATTTAAGACAATTAAATTAAAATGTAAACCCTTTCAAGCTACTGTAGTACAACATGGGTCCCATCAGCTTAAAGCCTCAGGTACTCAATCAGCACATATTGTGGTCTATTCATGTCTTTTACACTTTTACTCTTTTTGGGAGGCAGGTAGTGGCCAGTCTATGACTTAGAAGAATGAGTAAGGTGTGATATGATAATTTAGCACCAAGCTGTAATGTAGTGGTTAGCAAATTTCTCCTTAAAAGAGAAGTTTTGGGTTCAATTCCTGGCCATGATTTATTTATGTAACTTTAAGTGAGTTCTTAAACTGAGGAGGAATGCAATTATAGAACTGTACCTCATATTTGGACTGAGTTCTAAAACTCACTTTTACTCTGTTTGAGAGGCAGGTGGTCTGTGATAATCAAGAATTATTAAAGTGTGATCCGTTTCCAAAAAAATCAGCACCAAGTTGTGGTATACTGGTTAGCATATCTTGAACTAAAAAGTCTGTGTTCAAATCATGCCCATAATGTAAACATATTTTAAGTGAAATATTTCCCATTGTCTGTATTTTATGTTGGTGGTGCCATATTTTCTCAGGCATTGTCTAATGTTACTTAGAGATGTGTCCATTATGCTATGGTGTGTTTCTGTAAAAATAACAATAAACTGTATCTGTTGAAGAAATTGTGAAAATTTAGTTGAGGTTGCCACATTAGGATGGATGGTGTAGTGGTTAGTGCTATTTGTGTGTTAATAATTTATGTGATGTCACTCTATGGGTTTAAATGCAGAAGGAGTCAGTTCCTGAGTCATGGCGGAGCAGTAAATTGAGGTAACTACACATATCAAATGTTTCTTCATGAGAGTCCAAAAAGGATCATTTTATGCATTCATCCAGTATCACTAGTCCCATATAATTAAACTCAACAGCATGGAAAAAATAAAAATCTTTTTTTTCTGTAGAGATAAAATGTGCCACTTTGTTATAAAACCAGCAATTGTTTGCTTTGTCTCTGTGGTAATAAATGGTCAGTGCAAGTGCTTGCGTGACTTGTACTACTGTTTGTGATCACTGGTATTGATCGGAGAAATTAGCCAAAATGTTTCTTGCTGCAAATATGCCATGTTCGTCAGTGACCTTGTTTGCTGAATAATTTCCTGAAAATTCATTGTGCGGCCAGCTTAGACTTACTTTTATCTCCTAATGCCCCAGTGTGCTATCTCAGATGTTTAGCAGCCAGTCTTGATGTTGAATGGGACAGTCCCTCAAATATCCTAATTATTTCATTAAATATATTGTAAATATCGTGTAAAAACTTTACACTAAATCGATTATCCTCATAGTACACTAAAAATGACTGGAAAACCCGCAAAAATGTGTAAACACAAAACATGCAATCGAAGGAAAATTGGAAATGTGTTGGTGTTATTTGTGTCTTAAAGGTTGTGTGTTTTGTATGGACTTGTATATGAGCTGTGTTGAATATGTATGCCTAATCCTTTAATAGTATTACCCAGGGTGCTGTGCAGTTGATCAACCAGGAAGGAGTGAAGAGTCCACATGCTTTAGTGTTGTGCCTGTTTGGTAGCAGCAACAATGAGTGAGGAAGCCCATCGGGGAAAACCAAACAAACTGCAGTTTTGAGTTTGAGGGAGGTGAGTACCTGCTATCAGATCTGTCAGGGGCACAACCTAGTGGATTCAGGCTTCCTGTCTGCAAGAAATTTTCATGTTCTGAAATGTAATTAGTTTTATTTCTGGGAGGCCCGGTGGCGCAGTGGTTGACACAGCAGCCTCACAACTCAGGTCATATTTTTGGCCACAATTATTGGTCCAAAATAATTGGCAAACAATTCCCTAGACTTCAGGAACACTTAAAAGACTATTGCACCATTATAATCCACTCAAGTTTAATTTCTCCTTGACCATTAAGTTCAATGCATTTTACTAAATTCTGCAAAATACCCAATCATTTTCACAATTTCACCGAAATCAAGGCAAACACAATTCAGATGGGTTTACTCATCACTGGTGAACACAAACCACAGATTGCTGTTGCCAAACAAGCAGAATAAGCACAAGCACATTGTATTAAAATGCATTAAAAAGATGAAAATAAGAAGGACTTGGTTCCAAAAAGAGCTTAGTAAAGAAACATCAGTCCAGCTGAGTCAGCTTTTCTGAGCAGATTTTGATGAGCTAATGATTTTCTTGAGACCTCCTTTTGAGGAACAATGACCACAATAATATCATACTTTTAATACTCACTATGTCTGGATGCCATGTCCGGTCATGGTCACTGGAGCCTGGAAGATAATGGGTGATCACTAGCCAGACAGAGAAATGTGAAAAACAAAGAAAATAAATGATAAAATATGGGAGAAATTGAACTCAATTGTTTTTAGAAACGGACAAACGTGTCACATAATTCAGTGCCTAAAAGAAGGTATCTGAGCGGAGCAGAGAAGTGGAGTTCCCCCTTGGAGTTTAGAGTGTCATGATATTCTAACATTAAATAAGGATGGGGGTTTATCCCCCTGCAAGTTTCGAGCAGAAGCATATTTGTCGTGTTTTATGTATAGCATTGCATATTGCATCAGGTGTTACACTGTGTTTGGGTTTGTGTGTATTTGCCGTGCGATGGGCAGGCACCTTGTTCTGCCTTTTGCCCTATGCCTTCTGAGATAGGCTTCAGCTGCTCTGTGATCCTGCCCTGGATAAGCTTAGGAAGCTTAGGATAGGAAGATGGAAGGATGGATGAATGTTAAGGGAATATGAGGTCCCATTAACATAGCAGCTGAGATTTGTTAAGCTGTCAACAGAGCAGATAAAAACTTCAGTTAACAGCAGTAAACAGGATTCATGGAGAAAATAAACCTATTGGAATTCAATTATTGATTATGTAAGGAAAAATGCTCTGTAAATAAAGAATAGTTATGAGCCACTGATATTAATGAATCCATAGATGTAGGTCCTTTATTACATTAGCCAATGGTACCACTTTGTGGTCCTGTTTAGTGCCGCATGGCAAACTGATTTATCTCAACAGAGCATCCTCTTTTACAAGTTGGGTCAATTTACATTACACAGCTATACAGCATTTTCATTGCACCTATCTCTTGACTATTACCTAAAAGTTACCAAATAGTTACACAACTTAAAAGTCGGTAAATTTGTGATTCCTAGAATAGGATTTATTGTTTGTAAACCAGCTGTGTTTTCTATCTTTGCCTGGATATTTCATAAGACAGTGGGTATCAGTTATAGTACTGATAATCAGTGTATTAAAAGTGCTATGTAACTAAGTATTTTCTATTGTGACGGACAGTCGGGTCCCATGCCCGGCCGGGACGCCTCTGCTGCATACGTCCCGGGGGAGCCATCATGGACATTGCAGTACCTTCCCCGGGGCGCTTGGGGGCAGCCTCCCTGGCCGTGGATCCCTCCTCAATCTCCCCCGTGGCTCCATGGGACATGGAGTCCACCACAGCAGCCCGGTTGGGAGTTGGGGTGGCCGCTAGGGGGTGCTGTGGACGACCAGCCACCACGCTGGACGGTTTATCAGCCCCACCCGGAGGTGCAATTAAGACCAGCTGGTCAGGCACCTGGAACACTTCCGGGTGGGCTATAAAAGGGCGTGCCTCCCAGCAATCATGGCCAGAATCGGGAGGAAGAGGACGAGGTTGCCTGGGAGGAGTGGTGGTGCCAGGAAGCATTTGGTTTGTGTGTTTTGTGCTTTGGGACTGTGTTTGGGCTGTGTGGCACGGGGAAGACGTGTCACACAGCTGAAGAAAAAATAAAGCCTTTAAGTGTGAACACGTGCCTCTGCGTAGTCTGTGCCGGGTCGGGCGCTATAAAGCGCCTTTCTCACACTATATACAATGTTCATAGATTTTTTTTTTTTTTTTACGAAGAGTAAGTATTATCGGCACGCAGTGTGATATATTCGTTAACACTTTGGATTTAGGAATCCACACCCTGAGATTGTGGGTTCAAATCCTGCTACAGTCACTATGTGATCATGAGGACGTCACTTCACTTGCCAGTGCTCCAACTGGAAAAACAAAAGAAATGTAAGTAATTGCATCTCAGATGTTGTAAGTCACTTTGGATAAAGGTGTCAGTCAAATAATAAGTAATAATGATATTATTAGGTCACTGGAGCAGCTTACTCCTGAATTTCCTATACACAGTTGTCCATGTGTAAAGTTTTCCTGCTGTAAATCAATTTCATCTTTTCCTAGTGCCTTGGAAAAGTTGTGTTTGGTCCCCCTTTAAAGTCTTTGGCTTTAGGTTGCAGTGCAGCAGGGATGTGTTATGAGAATTCCAAGCTGATGGACCTTTAGTGGGAACAAAAGGATTCAGATGCCCCTTGGCATTGGCCTGGCAATTATAGTCCAGGAAAACTGTGTGGTGGTTCTAGTCACAAAAATCACATTGATGTTAAGAACTCTGTAGGATTGTGCATGGTTTGCCCATTTCTTGAAAGTCTGACACATGAGGAACCTTGGACTGTCCTTAAGAAATATTGTTAAAGAACAGCACACATTTCTTGGCACATCCTTGTAGCAGTCACGGTGACTCTAAGATTTACACTGTCAGAAAGATGGTGTTATTTATTTTATGGTGGGCACTCCAGGAACACACCCCACCTTGACCCAGTATGCACCAACTCATTCACAGAGAGATAGTTCTTGGTCTATTTAATTGATAAGTAACAATGAAATATATTAATCAAATGATGGAAAAAGAAGAACATGCAATATAACAAAACACAAATGCAACAGTTTCCGTCATAGTGATAACAAAACAAAGACAACACAAAAAACAATAAACAAAGTCTGAACCAGTCCAATGTAGCAGGGGTGGTTGATGATGGATGGGTGACTGAAAACATTCTATGAATGGTTCACTGTAAGCAATGTAAAGTTTGTCCTGGTGGTTTCATGATGTGGTGTGGGATGAGTTACTTGAAAACGTATTCAATCTGTACAAACCCACATGAACAGGCAGGCATGAAACAGACCATACATCCAGACAGGAACAGTATTCTAAGATAAACAACAGATGATCCAAATGGGTAAGAAAAATTTGAGCAGAAAGATTGACAATCATGATCCCTTGGTCCCACTGGCTCGGTCTTCTTCCCAGCAGACCATCACCTTCTGAAACTGTACAATAGCATTACACTTCAAGGACCCTTGGGATATGTGGTACCTTTTCACATAGCACTGCTACTCCCTGATGAATGCAGAATTGCAAAAACTAACTTGACATCCAGTTACTTGAAGTGGTACAATGTCAGGTCGGCTTGTAAATGATTCTATATAAAAGGCATAACTCCAGAATGCTATCAGCGATATGAGAAAATGTTATATTCACTTCCCAAACATCATAGCTGCTGTAGACTGCGCTCATGTGGGACTAATGGCACTGCCAAGCTCATCAGAGGCTGGCTATGGAAAAAACAAATCATTTTGTAGAATCAATTCCTCGGTGAGTCTTATCAAATGCTGCTGACATGTATGGTCAGTTGAATAGTGTAGTCAGCAATTGTGATGAGAGCAGATCCATACAACAGAAGTGACACTAGAGAAATATTCCGGCTGTAAGAGCTGTAGCTTTCTTTTCAGTTGATAAAGGTGTAATAAATCTTGAAACCTATACATTTACAGTGTAGTCATTCCGGTGTGTGTTTTTGCGTATCATTTTCACTCACTTCCAAATGTCTATTACATTGCTACTAAATACAGAAGAGTTGTGTTTGAAACAAGTCATTTTAGACTCGGACTGGAAAATGCAAAGGAACTGTTTTAAATGTAAATAATTCTGTTATTATTTAATTATGCAAGGCAAAATTTCAGAACTGTAGTCTACTTAAGCATAGGTCTGCTGGAGATGGCCACTGAGACTGTCTCGCTTTCTGAATAGTGTATGGAATTGTTGTTGTGTTATTATTATTATTATTATTTCTAGATCAGCTGGTGAAAGGATTGCCGCTGTCTCTTAAATATTTTCTTTCTAATTTATGACAATTAAAATAAGTTGTAAACCTTGACAAGTTGTACTGTAGTACGACATAGAGCCCATCAACTTCACACTTAAAGTCACGTCACAAGCCAAATCGGCCACAGGCAGGCAGCTTGCTATCCCATCTCCCACCGAAGTCAGCTGAAGTCAGGCATGAAATTTTCAAAGCTGAAATCTGTTTATCAGGGAGTGAGGTGTCTGGAATTGTATAGGAAAACACTACATCATTATTTGAAAGAAATACATTTCACGTGTGTTCCATGTCTACAACGATCTGTGTAAATGTAGCCTTGTAATCAAGCTGTTGCAGGTTCAATCCCAGGTCCTTCCTGTATTTAGCGCTTTGAGTGGTGGGCTGCTTTTATTGTTACTATTTAATAATGAAACATACATTTGAATTGAGTCTCTAAAAAATCAACGAAACAAGTGTTCTTTTACTCAAGAATAAAACTGAATAAAAAACAAATAAAAAGCAATTACACATAAGTTAGAGTCTCAATCGCCTGTGTAAAGTTATGGCATTTGTAAAAGTTAGTGTGTTTTTTTTTTTAATCAGTTTTATTTTATTAGTCACGTTCACGCTGAGGGAACTCAAAGTCAATTCTCAATGATTCATTTAATCTCATTCCACAGGTTCAAGTCCAAGAGGACTCCATTCTTGAGTTATGGAGGAGCAGAGGCAAGAGACATGCCACAAAATTATTTTTGACCATATAAGTTTCCATCTGGCAGCAGACATTCAGGTTTGGTTCTTAGAATACCCAGCCGTCTTTGTTTTACACCTTCCACCATACTGATTTTAAAAATCCGGTAAGATCTTCTGGTTCAGATGGGGAAACAATTGTTACTGTCTCTGAAACATTTTCTTCTAATTTATGACAAATATACCGAGCTGTAAACTTTCCCAAGCTGTACTATAATTCAACATTGATCCCATCAACTTCACACTTAAAGTCACAGGTACATTATGTGGTCATATTGCACTCTATTTTGCTTTTTGAACTATGATAGATGTTATTGATGACTGGTGCTGGGGGATGCTCACCATGAATATCATGAATGTGCACATAAATGTGGATGCCTGCAGTTTACCTTGAGTGAATGAGAAGCACATTACATTTCTGGAAGCCAAGACTGTAAAATGAGGCTCATTCAATTGAGACTTACAAGCTAAGTGTGTATCATGGAAAATCCCACAAGAATTGGCACGGAGAAATGAAAGGTGTAGTTAAGGAAATTTCCTATTAAAGAAATTTTTGGCTATCATGGATGGAAATTGAACTTACAATTCCTAATTGATAGGTACTGTATGTATGTTATCCACTACACCACCATAACTGGCCTGGGTTTGTGGCTCAGTTGATGCAGTACATCAGACTGTGGTAACAAAGAACAGGAGATTGAAGTGGCAGGTAATTGTTGAACTTTACCTCAAATTTTTATTGAGTTCTTATTTCACTTCCTGTCTGTTTGGGGGAAGATGGAGGCCATTCTTTGATTGACAAAAATGCAAAGATGTGAACTATCCCAGCAAAACAGCACCAAGACATAGTGCAGCGGTTCCCTTAAAGTAATGGTGCTAGGTTCAGTTCCCAGCCATATGAACATTTTTTCAGGTTGTGCGATATTTGTTATTGTCAATATTAGCAGTGGATGTGGCCATATTCTATCAGGAATTGCGTATTATTATTTGTGGAGCAGGTGTGAGGTGTCAGCATACAAATATCACTGTAATCTTTTGGGCACTAGGTAACTAAACAGTAATTTTCTATCATGTGGATTTTAAATAGACTGTTTATGATCCTGGTCTATTATCAAACTATGAAATAAAAACTGTGAATTTATGCTTTGATTTATAGCGTGATTTTGTATTTATGACATTAAATTTATGTAATGGAGAAATACTGAAGTGTGGGGTTGTCACACCAGGACAGGTGGTGTAGAGTGAAGACATAGTTGATTCTCAATGATTCATGCAATCTCATCCCACAGGTTCAATTCCAGGAGGAGTAAGAGGTGTGGAGGGACAGAAGATGGTAAATAGAGATAAGAGAAACACACCACAGTTGTGTTTAACAATATAAATTTTCTTGGGGCAGCAGACATTCAAGTGTTTTTGCACAACACATTGCATAGCTTTAAATCTCTAAGTACAAATTTTATGATGAACTCTCATATCACCCTTTCTTAATGCAATGTTAGATAACACCTACTTTTGGAATTCAGCAACATAGCACAGAAATCCACAGAAAAAACACTGCAGTGCTTTTCTACACACTTCTCTAATAGTGCCATTCAATGTGATAATGATATCATATTTACAGTAAGAAGCATTAGACTGAATAAAAAAAACAAATACATTAAGGTGGCAACAGACCTTCAGGCCCAATATGTACATGGCCAAATAAATACAATAATGTGACCACAAAGCTACCACTGCTGCACTATACATAACAGATAGTACCTTCAGAGGGTGTATATATACCACTGCCAATATGATATTGTCCAAATAGTACTTCAGAGGGTGTAGTAATACAGTCTGTCTCAACTCTACTTCAAGACAGACAGAAGTTTTTGAAGGAATTAACAGAATTTGAAACATCTGTACAAATTGTTTGCTTCAATTTGAAAGGCTTAAATTACTTTAATTGCTGCAGAACATCTTTACATTGTAGCCTATTAGTTGGTCCCTGAAGAAGGCCCATTTGTAAATGTCTGATATTTTCTTTTTTCAGTATTTGCGAAGCTACATTTTGTCCTAAAATTGGGTTTGGTTAGTAATATATTTGTCTAAATTAGTTTGTCCTAAAATTGGGTTTGGCCTGTAACATATACAGTATATAAGGCAAAGCCACACAATGGAGGAATTTGATATGCCTGTCAGGTAGGGTTCAACCAATGAGTTTCCACATTGTTAGTCAGCTTGAGCAATGAATTGAATACAAAGGTAAGTGATGAAGCTTCTGTGCCTACCTGCTACCCAATGGAGAACCATGGAGACAACTGAGGGAGTAGAGGAGAAGGTAGAGACACAGAGCAAGAGGAAGGTCTCATTGAAGGAGACAAAGGGTCTCAAATGAGATGCACGCAACACTAGTTGACCATGTCATCAACCATGGCTTGAACATGAGGGAAGCAGGTCAACATGTGTGGGCCAATGTGTGACATTTTACAGTGGCCTGCATAATGTAATAATTTGGAAATGAAAAAGGGTATAGTAACTGTAGATTTAGATATGGTACATTTCATAAAAAATGCAGTAAGATGAGTATATGTGCGTTTTTTTAGAACTGCAAAAAGGCTGTGAAAGAGGGAGAGGCAGCCAGTGTTTAATCTATAAGCAACAGACCGTAGAGTTAAACACGGATACCAACAATCTCACTGCCCACTGAAAGAGCAAAATGTATTGCATTGTTTTGCATTTTCCTATCAGTGTGTAATTGGTGTTTGGAATTAGCAATTCATGTGATGTTTTGATGAAGAGTTTTGATATAAAAATACCATTTTTAGAAGAGTTAGTATGGTTTTCAATGAAGTGTGAGCTTTACATGAGATGTCTGACATGTTTTGGATTGTGTGAATGTTTATGGGTATTGTGTATAGAGTTTGGATAAAATGAGCTGTAGTTTCAGTAATCATGTGTAAGCAGTCAGAAAGAACTGTAAAAAATGTGAATAGAGCAGCACTGTAAAATAATGCTCAGAGACACTGTACTTTAGGTGTTATCATACACATGCATTTCATTCTGGAAATTATATTTCAATTGTAAATCTTAGCTTTTCAAATCTTGAGAACATGTAAAGATGTGAATTTGATATGCTTAGTCTTGTGATCACTGTTTGCCAATTTCTATGGGTGCAAGAGTTGTCCAACCTAAGGAACTCTTAGTGACTGCTAAATGGGTTGAAGAGTGTGGAGATAATGAAAGAGCATGCCATTTTTATAACAATGGGATTTTGGAATCAGTTCAGTGGTGAGTAGTAAAGGGAGCACCCTTTGTGCAGTGTGTATGTTTTCCCTGTGTGGGTTTTCTCCAGGTGGTCTGGTTTCCTCTCACAATGAATATATGAGTATGTTACTTGGATTGTTGATGCTAAATTGTCCCTTGATGTGTGTGTGGCTGGTGCACTTTCCAGCAATTTTTTCTTGTGCCCAAGAATTGCTGGATAGACTCCAGCTTCTCTGAAATCCTTTTCTGGAAAAGCAGGGTTAAGGACTGAGTTCAGGAAACAGTTGTAAATTAATGACTTGCCTAAAGATAACGTTCTAGAGGTATGGATGGTGGCAGAGTACAGGGTCATCCAACTGTAGACAGACCATATAGTTGTAGAAGTGACCAGATAGCAGAGTGCATGAGAGGAAAAGCCAGAAAGGAGCAACAAGTTGGGAAATTGTATTCTCTTTTGAATTTGGGGGAAAATCTTATATTATTACATTCTTAATAAGAAAAATGAAAAGCTAATGTTTTTGTCACATATTCATGTAGCATGCAAGAATTGAACCTTGGCCCCCCAATTAACAACTGTGCACCCTTTCCACTATGCTACTTTAACTGGTTTGTTTGTGAGCATGAAGTTGTTAAAGTAATCATTGAAGAAGCCAAAATCATGCAGAGGAGGATAGAATAAGGTTATAAGAATACTATTTATTGATTAACTGTTGAAATATTGTCTTCTAATATATGACAAACAAATAAGCTGTAATGTTTGCCAAGTTGTACTGTAATACGGCACGGATTCCACCATCTTGACACTTAAAGTCACAGGTGTCTGAACATATTGCACTTTCCTCTGCTTTTTGAGCTATGAGAGATGTTAGTGATGATTTGTTCTTGTGGCTTCTCAATGAGAATATCAGGAGTGTACACATAAATGTGGATTGGTGAAGTTTTTAATGAGGTAATGAAGGAGACATTTTGTGTGTGGAATTGACTAAGCCTTGACTGGAAAACAAATCATAATCAAATGAGACACAGAAAACTTAAAAAGGAGTGTCATGGAGGAATAACAAATATTGATGAGTTTTTTTGTTAAATTTTAGGAAAGAAATAGTTGGTCATCTGTGGGAATTGAACTCAGAGGGATTGGCTCATAGACATGTATCCTATCCACTATGCTACCGTTAAAACTCTTGCTTAGGTGATACTGTACATTATACTGTAAAATTCGAAGAAAGAGCATTAGACCAAGATGGAAGGTAATAATGTAATGGTACCTGATATATATAGACGTTGTAAAACTCACATTTCATTAATTTTTGGGAGCAGGTGGAGGGTACCATGTGATTGTCAAGAAATAGTAATGTTTTATCTGTGCAAAATATTCCCCACTAATTTGTGGTGTAGTGACCCTTCAATGAAAAGCTATGTTGTCAAATTCTGCCCATGAAGGATTTTCATTTCAAAATCTGTCATTTTTTATTTTGTATGTGGGTAGGTCATACTTTGTTAGACATTACCTCTTGTTACTTGGGAAGCAGGAACAAGGTGACAGTATGAAATAATTTATTTTTGCTGTCATGTGCTTTCTGAGAGATGTAAATTGAGAAATTATTCATGTTGTTTCTCATTGTCAATATCATGAGTGTATACATCAATGTGGAATACTTAAGCTGTTAGTGAGTGAAAGAGAAACACTTTGTATTTGTGGATCTGAATGAGCCTTGAGTGGAAAATGAGGTTGAAACAAAGGAGGTATATGCAAATAAGTGAGCATCATGGAAAAGCTGACAAGCAGTGGCAAGCAATAATGACAGGTATATGGAAATAAGTGTTGATCATTGAAGGAAAAAGTAAAGGTCATACGTAGGAACTGAACTCTAACTAATTGGTTGATAGGCATGCATGCTAACCACTACACCACCAGTAAGACTGATCTATAGTGCTTTCTCAGTTAGTACTGTATATCAGACTGTATTACTTGAACAAGCAGCAAGAGATAGAGGTGAAAGGGAATTATTGAAGTGCGCCTCATATGTGGAGTGAGTTCTAAAACTCACTTTTACTCTGTTTTGGAGGCAGGTGTTGGACAGTGTATGACTTAGAAAAATTAGAAAGGTGTGCAATGTTTCTAAAAAAAATTGTTGAGTAGTGGTTAGTATATTCTCCCTGAAAAGAAAAGTTTTGGGTTCAAATCTTGGCCATGATATATTCTTTTTTATCATTATTAAATATTTCTCATTATATGTGTTAAATGTGCATAAATATATTTTCTCAGGTATTGCCCATTATTATTTGGTGAGCAGCTACAAGGTGTCAGCATGAAAACATTTCAATATGCTGGTTACAAAGTAAATATAGAGTAATGTGTTGAAATTAGGATTTTTAAATGAATTAGTTTTGATTTGGGCCCTTAAAAAATAGAAATGTTGAAAATGGTATATTTAAATTGCTCTGTGTCATTTCTGTGAAAATAAGAAGGAACTGTAGCTGTGGGAGAAATACCAAAAACTTCAGTTGGGGTTGCAACACCAAGAGAGATGGTGTAGAGTTAAGTGCAACTTGACTGTCAGTACTTCATGTGATCTCACTCTACATATTCAAATACAGGAGGAGTCAGTTCCACAGGTGTGGTAAGAGTGGTATTTAAATTAACTTTATGATTTGATTCTTTTGATCTACCTGTTCAAATGAATCAATTCATTTGATTTGTTTGATTCTTTAATAGATTCAAGGGTCAGCAGCAGCAAAAAAAATGAAAATCATTCTACACAAAAAGCATTAAGGAATAAAAACCTATTCATTTAATATTATGTTTGCATATCTGTTTAAGAGACATACAACAACAAATTGTACAACATTGTGTATTCTTATTTATTTATTTAATAATTTTATTTCTGTATTGTACTTGTAAAATAAAAAAGAGAAACATTCGAGACAGAGTTCTCATTTGCTGATAATGATTCAGGTTGAACATTATGTCAGTGTTAAATTCATAAGTCATATGCTTTTGTATTTCTATATTTCATTAATGCTATGTGTTTAATTCAGAGATCTGTGTTAAAATACATTCTCAAACAGTATAACACAATTTCTACAGTGTATTGATTTTCTCCATTTAATAAGGTTTGTGTAGCAGGATTCAGAAGAAGAAGTAGCTGCTGTTCAGGTGGGCAAACATAATTAATACAGACATTCTGCTCATCTGATTCATTTTATAGACATTACAAATATGTAGCCTGGTGTTCTTCAACAAACAGATTTTTAATAGAAAGGCCGTTTTTCTGGGGCTGAATGTTCATGTTATGTAAAGCTAAAATGGCTAATGTAAAATATTTACTTTGTCTAATATGCAATATTGTAATTGCAGTTAAGTGAATGCATTTGATTAAAAAAAACTCTCAAGTGCCAGACATGATCATGAAGATATAGCTTGGCTTTCCTCACCAAATAAAAAACAATTACAATCACTTTTTGGAACAGCATACTTGCATTATATCTTGTTGATTACAATTTACATTATACTTCACCTCAGGCATATTAATCCAATAAATTTGCTCTTGAGAATAAACACATAATGTGGAAAAAAAGTTGTTATTCACCTTCCCACTAAGTGTCTATGACTCACAAGGTAGTATATAAACATGGGTAATCATGTTGTTTATAACTAAAAAAAATATTTTGAGATGCTGCTTCTGGTAGTGACACTATTTGCTTATCTAACCACTGCAGAAGAGCCTTTGTGCAGGTTACAGGGGAGTTCTCATTTGCCTTTCTTCTCAAAGGATGGTGATATTATAATTGGGGCTATATTTCTATTTCATGGTCTGCAGAATACAAGAAATGCATTTCAAACCAAGCCTGAACCCCCTTTATGTAAAGGGTAAGTAAAAAGCAAAAAATGGAAACATGTAGTTTTTCAGGAATACTAGGCAGGTAGTTATAATGCCTGCAAAGTTTAGAAATAAATTCTACTCAAATAATACCAGCCTGTATGTTACTGTTACTTACATCTTAAAAAACAGGCATATATACTGTAGCTATGATCTAATAAGCATTACATAAATTTAATGCATGTTGCACTTCACAATTTATAAAGGGGATACATTCTGTTGCTATTCGTGTATTGGTGTATTTCAGTTGAAGTTTAACAAAAAAAAAGCATTTTTTTATTATTGTTTTTATTCTGTCTTTTGGGTGACCAGTTGGATTACATGTTTATTGCAGGAATGACAAATAATAAAAAGTTCAGATAAATAGAGGGAGTGGGACAGAAGTCAAGCACACAAGTTTCACCAGGTCACTGTTTAACCTGTCATTTTGTTTTACAGTTTAAACCTAAGAGAATTTCAGTTTGCTGAAACAATGATTTTTGCTATTGAAGAAATAAACAACAGAACTGATTTACTTCCTGGTATAATTCTGGGATATAAGATTTATGATGCATGTAGTTCAATACACTTAGCAATAAGTGCTGCCATGGCTCTAATGAATGGGCCAGAAAGTGAAACATCATCCAAAAAGTCTTGTTCTAAAACATCTTCTGTTCATGCCATTATTGGATTGTCTGGCTCATCGCAGACCATTGGAGTGGCAACAGCTATCCGATCTTTCCACATACCTTTGGTAAAATCTGTTTTGCTTTTTATAAGATAAAAGAGATGAGCTACAAAATGCAAATGACTTTTGTGTTACTTATGACACAATCGATGATCTATTACTTTTGATTATTTAATTATAGTAAAAAGTAATTTGTACTTTTAGAGTAGAAGAACCCATTTAGTGAGGTGCTTGTTGTCATATTGTTTCATCAAAATCTAAAAACTGTTGCTGGTTTTCATTTTGGAAACATAATGTATTTCACAATGTTCTGATAAATCTCTCATCATGTTGACACTATAGAAATGAATACTTTCACTTGAGCTTTTTTTTAAAATTATGATAAATTGTACAAAAGATTTAAACATATGTTTAAGAAATAGTTTCCCAAAGAAAAGTTATCTCATCCTAAAACAGCTAAGGATTTGGGAAAACTGACTTTTTAAAATCATTTTGCCGCCTGACCCTTATAGGAGCTTTCTGTGAGAGCAGTATGACAACATTTAGTAGGTGACTGCTATGAAAAGAAGTATTGTGGCGCATGTACACTTTATACCACAAATAACATAAAATCAATAATAAACTTAGCAGTTGTTGTGTGCAAAGAAATTATAACAATGCCCTTCTAAATTTTTTATAAATGAAAAATTCTTTACTCATATTGTTTTTCCTTCAGAATAATATATAACAATAGCTCCAAAAATATCATAACTGTTGACTTTTTTGATGTGTTAAATTCTGTAATGTATGTATTTTCCCAAATGTATATGACAGTTCTTTCAGATTTTACTGTATTATAGTGACAAATGTTTTTAGCTTTCAATAATTAATGTAAGTTTTAATTCACATTTGTGTATTTTTTAAAGGTATTCAACTAATTTTTTTTTGTCTGTTTAACAGATAAGTTATGTTGCTACCTGTGCATGTCTTAGCAACAAACAGGAATACCCCACATTTTTTCGAACCATATCAAGTGATTATTATCAGAGCAGAGCCCTAGCTCAACTTATAAAATATTTTGGTTGGACCTGGGTTGGCACAATAAGAAGTGACAATGATTACGGTAACCTGGGAATGGCTAATTTCATAGAAGCTGTACAACAAGTGGGTGTTTGCATTGAGTATTCTGAGGCCATATACAGAAGTAATCCAAGAGAAAAATTTATTAAAACTGTTCGAGTTATAAAAGAATCATCATCAAAGGTTATTGTCGCTTTTTTATCGTTATTGGACATGGAAGTTTTGCTAAAAGAACTTGTTCTTCAAAATGTCACGGGTTTACAATGGATAGGCAGTGAGGGTTGGATTTCTGCCAGAATATTTGCAACAGATGAAATCTATAAAATCCTTGGTGGTGCCATTGGATTTGCAATAGGAAATGCAGTGATTCCTGGACTAAAAGAATATTTATTAAATGTTCGTCCATCCAGTGACCCTCAGAATGCTGGTTTGAACGATTTTTGGGAAAGTACTTTTAGTTGCACATTAAATTCAAACTCTCAGACATTTTCTAATTACTGCACTGGATATGAGAATTTAAGAGAAATAAAAAATGAATACACAGATGTTTCTGAATTCAGAATTCCTGGGAATGTTTATGAAGCAGTATATGCAATAGCTTATTCTTTTCAAAATATGTTTAATTGCAAGCAAGGCCAAGAGCCATTCACCAATCGTACATGTCCAAACCGAATGCAAATTGAACCTTGGCAGGTAAGATGTTTAATGCACTTTAATATTAAAATTGTTTGAGTACATTTTAAGGTGCAGTAATTACATTTAATTTTTCTCTTAGGTAGTGCAGTACCTCAAAGGTGTAAATTTTACAACCAGCTATGGAGAAAACATATACTTTGATGCAAATGGAGATCCAGCAGCTAGATATGAATTGGTAAACTGGCAATCAAGTGAAGAGGGAATCAAATTTGTCACGATTGGTGTATATGATGCCTCTTTACCAGAAGGACAGCAGTTCATAATGAATAATGTCAACATTATCTATGTAGGAAACCAGAATAAGGTAAGAAATGCATCTACAATAAATGTATTCATATGTTTTACAGTAAATATTAAAATGTACAGAACTGCATGTCTGTATATAATTGTACTAAACAGTAAATAATAATTTTATTTAATATTTAAATTAAGTTAGTATTTGATGTCTTATGTGTCCTAAGCTGTTTCGTTGTGTGGTGGGTGCGGCAGCACGCTGTACTAGTACATGCCCCTCAACCAGTGTTGCTGCTAGAACTCTAGCACAGATACTATTGTTTTATTTTTTACAAAAGACCACCAACATTTTTAATAATTTACCAATCTGTAAAATCATGTTTACAAAGCACTATTATTTTCATTTTGAACAATTCACCTATTTCTATAAAAAACTGTAAACTTTTGATGTAATAACAGCAAGGCAATCTACAGGTAATCCTTAAACAGCATTTTCATGATTCTGACTCAATGTTTCTAGTAACCTTAATCAAATATTATGCTGCTAGACATTACAGTTTTCTCATGAATAATGCCACAGAAAGGAAAACAGAAATCTGTAAGTTGTATTAAGATGAGTGACTCTTCTAAATATATGTCTGCTAGCTTTTGAAGCTTTGAACACTGGTAGCTGTTTGAGAATGAATGATTTATAATACAATGTGGCTGTTCTACCCTGATATAAATATTTCAATTCAATTCAATGGTCATTTTTTATATAAGTTGCATTCACTGGTGTATGTAAAGGTAATATTGTTCTTCATTTTTGTTAATTTTAATGTAATTGTACTATTATGATGGTGCTGTTAAAAAAAATTGCTGGCACACCTTATAATTAAAAGAAAGATGTTGAAAAGAACAGAAGCGTCGCAAATAGATCCAGTCAATTAATACTAATTGCTTGATTGCCTTCTATAATAACTAAGCTGTGCAGATACTTCATTTCGTCAATATTGACTGAATAGATTGCTTTACATTCTTATTATCTTGAGTTTGAAGAAGTGTATCATGCTACCTGTCATCAAAATTTTTCATTGATGTCCTTAAGTTTTAAGTTTCTTAGTTTAGCTGAAACATCATTGCAGAATTAACTGTTTGAAATATGAAAACCCAGATTATGTCTCCATTTTTTTCCTGCTCTAGGCAGTAAGAGATTAGACTCTGTTAATTGTTCACAGCATGAAATTAATTTATTATTTCTCTAGCTTTCAATGTTTTTATATTATTTGTCTTTATGCACCCATTTTGCTTATCTTGGTACCAGCATTTGTCAGTTTGTTGCCAACAACTTCAAACAATCTACTAGCTTACTCAGATTTCTTTTTACACCAAATGCTGCTCTGTCCATTTAGTCACCATTGTGTAACAAGCACTGTCAAAAGTGTGTTTTACTCCTGTAGATGGCAACCCAGATCATAGGTGAGTTTACTTACTTCAGGGATTGCATAATTGACTAAAGTTTCTTCTGATAATTACAACAGTAATGTCACTATATACTTTCTGATGATGTTAGTTTTATTGAAGTTCCTCAACATTTTGTAAAAGGATTATATGACACAAGACTTATTGCTTTAACAGATTTAAATTGATACATTTACTTTTTCATTATTGTTAATTAGGTTCCTAAATCTTTATGCAGTGAAAACTGTCAGCCAGGAACACGTAAAGCAGCCAGAAAGGGTCAGCCCCTGTGTTGTTTTGACTGCATAGCATGTGCTGATGGTGAAATCAGTAATTCAACAAGTAAGTACAAGCTAGTAAAAACAAAATAGTAAAATTGCCTGAAAAAGTAGCACAAAGTATAGTATTATTATTATTTAAATATTTTCTAAAGTCTGAGAGGTTTTCAAGGACTGAATAATGTCATGCTAATGTATATTACAAACTATGTTGAGAACAAATTAATTAAGATTTTTAAGTATACCATACAAATGTGCATTTTATATTTTTACTTTGTTTTATATTATTGCAGCTGCCAGTAAAAGGATAGATATGTAACTATTACATTACACAATTTATTATGATAAACACGCACACACAAATATGAGGTGCCGTTCTGGAAAAAAATATCGGTTTGTAAATATATAAATATATATTGGTTCAGATACAGTATAGCCATTGATTAAGATACATTGGTTTACACATACACATTGGTTGAGATACATACGTTTGGATATACAGTGGAACCTCGGGTCACGACCGTAATTCGTTCCAAAACTCTGGTCGTAACCCAATTTAGTCGTGACCCGAAGTCATTTCCCCCATAGGATTGTATGTAAATACAATTAATCCGTTCCAGACCGGACGAACTGTATGCAAATATATTTTCTTTAAAGATTTTTAAGCACAAAAATAGTTAATTAGACCATGTAATGCACAGTGTAATAGTAAACTAAATGTAAAAACATTGAATAACACTGAGACAAACACCCGGGCTCCCTGCTCAACTATAGGCGAGCGTGCGCTCGCTCTCTCGCTTTTGCTCTCTCTCTCTCTTGCACCGGCTTTCTCCTCCTGCTTCCTGCCTTCTCCTGCAACCTCCCATTCTTTCCTGTACTCTTCTTTTTCCCTTTAGCCGATTCGTGCTTCTATTTATGAAGAGGACGTGGTAGTCGTGGCAATCAGCAGCTCCTGGGAACAATTACAGATGTGGACCGCTTCTCACCTGTGCACTTAGGTGAGAAACGCCCACATCACGAACTCCTCAGGAACCGCTTCGGCCACACACCACCATGCCCCCTTGCTAAGCCGCGAGTGCGGTGATTATTTAATAAAACTGGCCTTTTTAATGGGAGCTGTGGACCCGCTATACCACGGGAGGAAGCTGGGTTGAGAGGAGGTTACAGTTTTGAGGGAGAGTCCCTCTGCGTGATGCACCGAGAACAATGTACAATACAGGGAGAGACTCAACACATGCGGAAATCATTGACACGTACGAACCGGAAGGGAAACTGGCATGTTCATCACCCGAGAGTCGTGAACAGATGCAAAAGTTTGGCGAACATTTTGGTCGTAACCCGATTTGTACGTGTTCAGAGATGTTTGTGACCCGAGGTTCCACTGTATACAGTAGGTCATTTCAGATATATACAGTCTGAATCGAATGGTTTGGATTTACAGGAAAGTACAGCACAGCCCCCTGAGTTTAGCATCTCAGTTTCACTTCATCATTGCTTCAAAATTGCTGTCATTATTGTACAATTTTTACACAAGAAGCATATCAGGTATGTTTTATTTCTTAAGCCATCTTGTTGGGGGTCATCGATTCCAAAGCACTTTTCTTTAAGTTATTTAAAACAACTGCACAATGTGCCACCTCCTTGCCATGCTCCATTTTCACCTGGCTCATTCTGGATGCCTCTCTCAATCTCTCTGTCTCTCTCTTAACAGTTCCTTCTCAAAAGTCAACTTGTCAGAACGTGTTGATCTCAGCAGTTAAATGTCCATTTTTTTACCTCATGAAATGTTAGTTTATCACTGATTGATAGCTGCATTACGATTTCTGCTTTTCTTTATTTGTAATGTTTCATTTAAGGGTGATTTAGAATAGGAAGAAATAAGAGTCCCTTTTGCTGAAAGAACAACCCTCTTTGTGGCGGTAAAGCTGGTGTTGCATGATTCCATCTGAATGCTGATCAGTGATATGGGATTCAAAATTATTAGAATATTTCTGTTTTACAAGTAGCTGAGTTTTAACTCTGTTTATAGTTAAACTGTACCTGCAACCCACCCTGGCTAAACCACACACACACACAAACTCTCACCATTGGATGCACACACTAGTGATTGAGAGTGCAATCTCTGGTGTTAGTGTGAGAAACAATGAATAAGTACCAAGAACATTTACTATCCTTCTTTACCTGTAAAGCAGGACATAATGATTAAAACTCTGTCTCTGGAGAATGTCAGCTTTAGTTAGTGGGTCATGTAGGCTTCTTCTTCTTTCGGCTGCTTCTGTTAGGGGCTGCCATAGCGGATCATCTTCTTCCATATCTTTCTGTCCTCTGCATCTTGTTCTGTTACACTCATCACCTGCATGTCCTCTCTCACCACATCCATAAACCTTTGCTTAGACCTTTCTCTTTTCCTCTTCCCTGGCAGCTCTATCCTTAGCATCCTTCTCCCAATATACTCAGCATCTCTCCTCTGCACATGTCCAAACCAACACAATCTCGCCTCTCTGACTTTGTCTCCCAACCGTCCAACTTAAGCTGACCCTCTAATATACTCATTTCTAATCCTATCCATCCTCATCACACCCAATGCAAATCTTACCATCTTTAACTACACCACCTCCAGCTCTGTCTCCTGCTTTCTGGTCAGTGCCACCGTCTCCAACCCATATAACATAGCTGGTCTCACTACCGTCCCGTAGACCTTCTCTTTCACTCTTGCTAATACCCGTCTGTCACAAATTAATCCTGACACTCTTCTCCACCCATTCCACCCTGCCTGCACTCTCTTTTTCACCTCTCTTCCACAATCCCCATTACTCTGTACTGTTGATCCCAAGTATTTAAACTTATCCACCTTTGCCAACTCTACTCCCTGCATCCTCACCATTCCACTGACCACCCTCTCATTTATACACATGTAGTCTGTCTTGTTCCTACTGACCTTCATTCCTCTCCTCTCTAGAGCATATGTCCACCTCTCCAAGGTCTCCTCAACCTGCTCCCTACTATTGCTACAGATCACAATGTCATCAGCAAACATCATAGTCCACAGGGACGTCTGTCTAATCTCATCTGTCAACCTGTCTATCACCTGATGTACAGTAATCCCTCCTCGATCGCGGGGGTTGCGTTCCAGACCCCCCCGCGATAGGTGAAAATCCGCGAAGTAGAAACCATATGTTTGTATGGTTATTTTTATATATTTTAAGCCCTTATAAACTCTCCCGCACTGTTTATAAATATTCCCCGCAGAGTTATACAGCATAATCCCTTTGTATTCTCTTAGATATTAGGTAAGATTCATTGAAATTATGTATATAAACACACTGTTTATATACAGTAAAACCTAAATATTATTTTAAAGATATTGAGTGTCTCCGATATCACATATGTTACAGCCATTACGATAGACAGGCCACCTGCAATAAATACGTACAATGCAAGAAAAATAGTATACAATAAATGTGTGTACAGTGACACTAAACGTACGTACATGTACTAAGCACTGTAAGAAGAAAATTAATTATGGTTACTCACCAACAATGACACGATGACTTGCCCGATAACAATGAGTTTAATTTTACTGCACAACAAAGGAGAGCGTTACAGCCCTTGTAAAGGAGCCACTTCAGGCGATTGTGTAGCACTGCCGTTGTTCTTCTTCTGGCAGTCTTCAATCCAAATCCCTAAAGCAGACTCCATCCAGACTACTGCCTTATTACATCCACTTACAACTCGTTTTGCACCCTGGTTAAAAGGACACTGCAGCCGTAGATCTTATATTCCTTTCCTGCTTTTTAAATAAAAAGAATCGTAGCCTTCAACAAATCCAAAACGTTTACCTTTTCGGCAATCGTTAACATCTTCTTCTTGCGCTTGGGCACGGCCCCTGAAGCAGTAGCAGATTGTTTTGGAGCCATAATGAAGGGCTTGACTATGCACAAAGATAAACACTAAAGAGCACAACTCTTTACACAGCGAAACACGTTGATGCTGAATGAGTGAGACAAGACTTCCTGGTTAACACTGCATTCAGCACGCAGGAACTCAACTGCGTGCTCTGATTGGTTAGCTTCTCAGTCAGGAGAACTTAACTGCGTGCTCTGATTGGTTAGCTTCTCAGCCATCCGCCAATAGCGTCCCTTGTATGAAATCAACTGGGCAAACCAACTGAGAAAGCATGTACAGGAAGTAAAAAGACACATTGTCCGCAGAACCCGCGAAGCAGCGAAAAATCCGCGTTATATATTTAGTTATGCTGTCATATAAAATCCGCGATAGAGTGAAGCCGCGAAAGTCGAAGCGCGATATAGCGAGGGATTACTGTAATCCCACCTCCAACTTAAATGCATCTGTCACTTCTACCGCAGACCTCACCACTGTCACACTTCCCTCGTACATATCCTGTACAACTCTTACATACTTCTCTACAACTCCTGACTTCCTCATACAATACCACAGCTCCTCTCGAGGCACCCTGTCATACGCTTTCTCCAGGTCCACAAAGACGCAATGCAACTCCTTCTGGCCTTCTCTAAACTTCTCCATCAACATCCTCAGAGCAAACATTGCATCTGTGGTGCTCTTTCTTGGCATGAAATCATACTGCTGGTCACTAATCATCACTTCACTTCTTAATCTAGCTTCCACTACTCTTTCCCATAACTTCATACAGTGACTCATCAGTTTTATTCCCCTGTAGTTACTGTAGTCCTGCACATGCCCCTTATTCTTAAATATCGGCCCCAGTACACTTCTTCTTCACTCCTCAGGCATCCTCTCACTTTCCAAGATTCTATTAAACAATCTGGTTAAAAACTCCACTGCCATCTCACCTAGACACCTCCATGCTTCCACAGGTATGTCATCTGGACCAACGGCATTTCCATTTTTCATCTTCTTCATAGCTGTCCTTACTTCCTCCTTGCTAATCCTTTGCACTTCCTGATTCACTATCTCCACATTATCCAACCTCTTCTCTCTCTCGTTCTTTTCATTCATCAGCCTCTCAAAGTACTCTTTCCATCTGCTCAACACACTCTCCTCGCTTGTGAGTACGTTTCCATCTTTATCCTTTTTTCACCCTACTAGTTTCAGTTTTAGTAATTATGGCTTGGTTAAAGAGCTACTATAGAGTGTAGTTTTATGTCACAAACTGTACTGAACTGTACACTTAACGGATTTAGATATAAGTTTATATTTTAGTGGAAGCTTACTCCACTACATGGTTTACTTGTTTTTTTTTTTTAAATAATAACAATCATGATTAAAATCTGATACTGAATATGAACAATTTTATACAATTTTATAATTTTAAAAATGTTTTCTATGTCATTTCTGCTGAGATATGTTTTCACTGTTGGCACTTTTTATTTTTTCCTTTTATTGCTCAGAATGGGCCAATTTTTCATGAAATTTAGGTGAATATTAAGGTTTGAGGGTTTTATACTCTAAATGTCCACAGCACACAGCATATCCTGCTCCAAGACAATATGCTTAAATATGCTTACAATTAATGCCTTCAATACTGTTTTCAAAAATCTCTCATACTAGACTTTGTTATTTTCTACCTCATCTCAGACTTATACAACTTATAGATGGTATTTTGCCACCTGCAGGCCTGAAAAGATATCAAAAATTCAGAAAATAGATTGTACTGTGTTCTGATAGATGTAATCATGAAAATCACTGGGGCTTAGGAAGAATTGGGCTCTTAGGCTTGAACCCACCTAGCTATATTAAGGGAAACAAAGAAAAAAATGTATATATTTTTTTCTGACTTCACTTATCCAGAGCAGGATCTCAGGAAACCTGGAGCCTATCCCAGCAGCAAAGCAGAAAAAATCCCTTGACAGCCTATCACAGTAACACTATATATGTACAATATGTATGGCATGGCTGATGTTAGGAACAAAACAAGTATCATTTTCATTTATCTGTTTTGAGAGAGAGAGAGAGACAGATTGAAAAGAGGGAGACAAATATTTTAAAACATAATTCTCCCAGATTATTTTCACAGTACCAGTTGAACTATGAGCTATGTGAGCTATGAATGTAAAACTAAAAAGATAAATGAATAAATACAGAATAAATAGAAAAACACATTAGAAGGTTTAGTTTTTCGCCAGTTGGCAGACTCTCTTCACCTACCTACCTGAAGTTCAGTAGAGACTTTGCCAACTCAGGAATTTTACAAGGTTTCTATCACTTTGTTGTTAAATGACCTTTTTAAAGCAAACATGATTGGTCAGCAATAATATGCAGATCTTGCATGTTGACTTAGTCAGCCTCTCGATCAGTGCCGTTTTATTTTCAATAAGGATTTGTCCTGTCCGAAGTGGCAGGTGAATTATTGTCAACAAAACACAGACACCTTAGAAATAAACTGAAATGTTACTCATTCCTGATTTTTCTGTACATACGGTAAACCTTTTGTTGACCAGCACATTCCGACTACATATGTTTGAATGACATCTTGATATACAAGAAGCACAAAGAAATGCGGCAGCTCATTATAACATACTTCAGACTCATGCAGGCTGGAATTTGGCTTAGTGTGTGCAGTTGTATTAATTGTTGTGTACATACTGTATCTTGGGCTCAGTCAGAATTACAGCTAACATGCCATCATTTATGAACAGACTAAAATTCTGTAAGGGATTATCTGTATCTAATACTTCTCTCTTGAGCCATGGAGATCCAGTTAACGAAAGCTGCCAAGCACATTCAAAGCAAAATCATCACCTTGGTATTCTTCACTAACACTTGAACCAGAATCAATCATGCTGTCACTATCAGCTCCTGAAGAACTGTCACTGTTATCACACAGTAAATGGCTTTCTTTTTCACACCCTTTACACGCCCATATGCAGCTTACACCGGAAATGCTCTGTGAACACCTGCCCTGCGTCGCCAGCCGTTGATCATTGGATGAATTGATGCGGGCAGATTGTGGTGGATGACTTTCTGCTTTAGAGTTAAAAGTTACAAGGGTTACTAACTGCAGGAATATTTATCGAAAAAAACAAATATGAAATTGTTATTAATATATATTGGTTAATTTCGGGACACCCCCTGCAGCTCACGTTAGCCCTTGCGTAAATCTGGTTGTTACGAAAACTAAAAATATTTTTATCAAATTATTATTTCACTACTGTAAGCCTTTTCAGCTACTTTAACAGTTTAGTTTACTTTTAGTTTTTCATTTTGGTTATGTTAATTCTTCTATTTCAGTTTCAGAAAATGTTTTTTTATTAATAGTTTCAGTTTTTATTTTTTTTTTTTTTTAACTATAATAATGATTCTGAATACTTGATTGTGAAAAACTGTAAAAGGTATTACTTTTTAGGAGGAGTAAGAAGAAGCCAGCAGAACAGGGAATATTGCATATACCCAAGGAGGCCACTTGCTAACCACGTCTTCTTTGAGTTTTGCCTAACTTTTATTTGTCCATTTCACAACTCATTTTCCAGGCATCTCACCACTTCATCACTTTTTCCTGTGCAGAACAGCTGACCTTCACTTGCCGCCAGCTCCAGCTCTTATGTGTCAAACTCACTACCATTGGTGGGTCGCTTCGACTGCCATACGTGCATCAGTGGGCCGCACTGTAACAAATACTATTATACTATTATACAAAGTTACTGTAGCTTTCTTTCCAATACTGAAAACTTTAAAAATGTAACACTTAAAGTTTAAAGTTTAAAGAAAAGCAATTTATTTCCATACACTCTCTGTACAACAGCGTACAACTAGAGTCTTAGCCACTTAGCTAGGTCCTTATATTATTATATTATATTCATTGCTTATATAGGAGTCTTACAGTGAGATCTATTTCTTTTGTCCTGACACTTGGCATCTCTTGTTATTAACTAGTTCGTCAATATCAGGCTTGAAATCTTGTGCAGCTGCAAGTTTTATGAGGGATGAAAGGTGCTCGACAGTAAGTCTTGAGTGGGGTTTTGGTAGCTTTCATTAACGAAAACAATTGCTCACAAAGGTAAGTGCTTCCAAACGTATACAGTACTCTCAATGCCAACTTACGGATTTGCACATACAAGGGTGGCTGGTAAGCATACAAGCCTGGCACACCAACTTCATTGTATTTTGCCTTCAGAATAGAATCTGACTGCAGTTTAATCAATTCCATTTGGATATTCTCAGGCGCATTCTCAACATTGTAAAAGTATGGAGATGTAAACAGCGCAAAGTCCTGTTTGTGTGAGCTGAAATCACAAAAACGATCACTGAATTCATTGCTCAGTAATTCAAGTTGGAAAACAAATCCTCCAAAAATCAAATTTTACTTTACTAAGTTTAATTCAAAGTTTATATTGTAAAATAAGCCGATATGCAAAAAGCCACCTGACCTACACTCATTTTACAAACTCAAAATCACAAAATTTGTTAATAAACAACTCACCAACTTCTCACGTCCACTTCAGATCTTCAGCTGTAGCCTGCACTAACTGTTCGTTAAAATACTAGCACAAAATTACATAAAATTTGAGCAAAAAAACGTGAAAATATGCAGGCTATTACTACTCGTGATGGTCAGTTCTGCCCAGTGGCCAGTCTCAGCAGCCCAGCCAGTAGTGTAGCCTAGTAGGGGCGGCTCTAGGCTCGTGGTGGCCCTGGGCAGAGAAAGAATCGGTGGCCCCTTCGACCGCCAATGTTAATATGGTATCTTATACACGGCGGGTGGCCACGTCCGTTGTGAACACTGCATAGCCGCCTCGTGCTCATGACACGCTTCTATATGCATGTGTCCATAACTTGAAAACAAAGGCCCATGATATTCTCATTACGGCAGAACATTATAATATTACATATAGCTTACTGCTCCAACTCTAGCGACATTAGTAAATACAGCGTGCTAATTAACAAGAAACACAATGTTTTTCAGCCACATTGCCGTCAGCTGTGTTGTTATTTTCTCTTTCTGTTTTATATTCAATATATATTGTCATGGCGGCCCCTGGGATTTGGCGGCCTTGTGCAGGTGCACAGTTTGCACATGCCTAAGGCCGCCCCTGCTGCCCGCTGCTGCAGCCTAGCACTTCAGTTGTGACATTGCGGCTCATTAACTTTGGTCAAGGCTCGTGGCTATACTAGCAGATGACGTTTCCGGTACCGTTATGCCATGGGAAAACGCGCGTTTGTCAGAAGGGAGAAGTACGAAAATTCAATAAGTAACGCTGAAGATGCAGAATGATTCAGTCACAAACGATAGTAATAATTTTGTACAAGTTCACTGCTAACTAGGGTCTGTCATGCGGGCTGCACAAATTTCTGTTGCGGGCCGGAGGCTGCATATTTGACATGCCTGGCTTACAGTGTTCATTTCAATATAACTGCACTTCAAGTTTCTTCAAGCAATCATAGCTGAAGCAAAAAAGGGACCTAGGCCTGGTGCTTAAGAATACCCCACTCATTGCAGCTTTATTAATGACAAAGGTCAAGAAATTAAAAAAAACATGTATCAGCTATTTTTCCTTTTTTCTATAACATTACCAAATTTATATCAAAACTTTTACAGCACTTTTGAAATTTTGGGATATCTAGTTTTTCTTTTTTTACATGGGTTTTAACCTCTATATATATCAAAATGCCCTATTTATGTGGACACCTACTGGACTAGTTACATCTCAGCTTTATAACTAAATAATGTTTTGTTGATGAGTGAGTCAATCAATCAGTCAGTCAACTTTTCAGTTATTTGTGAAGCAGAAATATTCTGATCATTCTGCTTTCTGAAACAACCCTGCACCTCCAGTTTTCTGAACACAATTATAATCCTTCCTTATCCCAAACAAAGTATATATCTAAACCAGTGTATCTCAGCCAGTGTACAGGTTGAGTATCTCTTATCCAAATTGTCAAGGAACAAAAGTATTTTGGATTGCAGGTATTTTTGAATTTTGAAATTTTTGCATCTACTGTACATAATGAGATACCATGGGGACACCCTTGGTCAAATAGGGAAATGCAGCCAAATCAGCTAAATGATGACTCATGAATGTAATACCGCACTGCAGTTTTACTGGTACTGGACAGCACTTTTGAACTTCTGTGTTATTAAAGTGTTATAATGAAAGTGTTATTGTGTTGCCTCATGGGAGACAAAATTTGTTGACTGTTTATGGCTTAGCGGCGTATGATTCACTGTGTATTATGAATTCACATATTTAAAAACTAGTTTTTTTATTCCTGAAGGATACCTCATTCATAAATACACACACAAACACACACACACACACACACATATATATATATGATATGATATGAATATACATTCATGTCATGTCATGTCAGGATTATTTCCTGTCTGTGTTATTGTAGCACTGCAACCCTACATTGGATTGACTGGGTTTGAGATGGCTATATATGTAGGTTTGTACAGTATATGCATGTATATACATGCATCTCATTTGATAGCCCAGCCACCAGTGCTACTAAGCGATTCTGAGAAGGCTATGCTGTACTACTGTATTATTTAAATAAATATTACCAATACTTGATCCTTGGGTAATAAATTCAGTTTGAACATATTTTGATGCAGTTTTTATGTAGTGTGGAAAAAAAAACTGTACAGTGTACATACTACAAGTTTATTGCCTAACAATTCTTACACTTTAAATGGACAGAACCTCTTTCAGGACGGGTGTCAACTTATGTTGTCACATAGGATTGAGGCGGATGTCAACATCAGTCGACTTCCAGGGTTAGAGGGTGGTAATCAGCTGAAAACTTAAACAAAACCCACTGTTATATAATAGTTTGACTGTTTTTGCTAGCTGTATGCTGCTTGTAGTATGTGTTACACTGGTGCCCCTGTATGTTGCTGCATTCTGTAACTGCTGCCGCTAGCCAGCTGCACGAAGACAGCTGACGGTGGCCAGCTCCACAAAGTCAGCTGCCTGTGACTGCAGCCAGCAATCACAGTATGCAACAACAGACGCCTGAAACAGGGGCACCAGTGTAACACATACTACAAGCAGTGTAATGTGGAAATGCACGCCATTGGCTGCTTCTAACATTACTATAACTTGCAGAATGCTATGCTATGTAATAGGTATGGAAATTCTCATAGTGTAGAGGCTCATGAAACATTATGACATTTGTCATAAATAAATATTTTATTTTGGTTCACTTGTGAAACCATTGCTTTTTGTGCTTTTCAGAAAGCTGAGTTTTTTGGAAGAAATATTTAGCCGTGGACCAAAATTGAAAAAAAAAAATTAATCCTCAATGAGTTAAATCGTCTGCAGTGTGTAATCTGAACATATTCATATTTACTATTGAAATGGTCAAAATAATTCAAGTTGGGTATCCTTCTTATTGAAGGATATTTTTAAGACATGATCTTTTTTTTTTTTTTTTGGCTAGTACAGTGGTTAGTTGTGTTGTCTCTCGGCTAGAGGATCCAGAGCTCTAGGTCAGGGATAAGCTCAAGTTCCTAGTGAACCATCAATAGAATTAAAGGGTAGAGGTTTGAAAATATCTTTAAAGCAATCCAATTTCTGATGATCAAACACTGAAGAAATATGAACTGACCAAGGCCAACACTTATGTTTCCACACATTTCTATTTGAAGATAAAGCAATTAGAAGGAAAATATAAGACCAAAGTAATTCAAGTGAAGACCGTTACCTTCCTACTGTGCAGTTTGGGTGCTGTGGGGCACATAAATAAATAAACATTTTGATTTAATGGATTTTTTTGCTATATAATTAAGAATTTGGCCTAAATAATATCTAGCAGCTGCCTTGTCTGTCTATGTCTGATGCTGAGTCTGGCTGAGCATTATTGATGTATTACTGGTTCCCAGTGAAAGGGTCTTTTGCTTCCCTTAAATATTATGTTATAATAAACGCATAATTTATTTATTGAAAATTCTTATAATTCTTAATTTATTTGCTTTTTTTTTAGATTCACTAGATTGTATGAGCTGCCCATTGGAATATAAATCAAATGAAAAGAGAACCAAGTGCATTTTGAAAGAAATTGAACTTTTATCATTTGACGAGATAATGGGGTTGCTCTTAACAATAGTTTCGTTGCTTGGAGCATGTATAACTATAGGAATTGCAGTAATTTTTTTCCATTTCAAAGACACCCCTGTTGTCAGAGCTAATAATTCTGAGCTAAGTTTCCTTTTGCTCATCTCTTTAACTCTGTGTTTCCTGTGCTCTTTGACTTTCATAAGCCAGCCATCTGAATGGTCATGTATGTTGCGTCATACCGCTTTTGGCATAACATTTGTCCTTTGCATTTCTTGTGTATTGGCCAAAACAATTGTGGTTTTAATGGCCTTTAGGGCTACACTGCCTGGCAGCAACATTATGAAATGGTTTGGTCCCACCCAGCAGAGATTAAGCGTTTGTGTATTTGCAATGCCACAGATTTTAATATGTATACTTTGGCTAATAATAGCCCCACCTTTTCCAAACAGAAACATGAAGTCCTTCAAAGAAAAGGTCATTTTTGAATGTAGTTTGGGATCACCTCTAGCATTTATGGCAGTATTGGGTTACATTGGATTTCTTGCCATCATATGTTTTGTTTTAGCTTTCCTGGCTCGCAAATTACCAGATAATTTTAATGAAGCAAAATTTATAACCTTTAGTATGCTGATTTTCTGTGCAGTTTGGATCACATTTATTCCAGCTTACATTAGCTCACCTGGAAAATATACTGTAGCAGTGGAAATATTTGCCATTTTAGCATCAGGCTTTGGCCTACTGTTTTGCATTTTTGCTCCTAAATGTTTTATAATATTATTTAAACCTGAGCAAAACACAAAAAAGCATCTGATGAGCAAAACTCCAGTCAAATAACAATGAATAATGGACTGATGCCCAATATCTGTACACTGCAATAATGATATCTCTAATTAGAAAAATGAATGAATGTAGCACCTTTGTATTATTTTTAATCTCTTCATATAACATTACCCAATGCCACAATGCATAATTTTATTATTTAAAATACTAAGAAAATAAAAAATCATAAAACAGAAATATATACAACATTTGTGCATTATTATGAAATAGGCATCTGTCTATACATTTAATTTGCAAAAGATAAAGAAGTTTTGTCCCTACAAGATACAATGAATTTTAATGAATAAACCACAGCACATTGGCACAACTAATCTGGGAATGCACTGTAAATAGAGGACTACTTCTCTACATCTGAAATGTATCTTATTTACTGTATAAATGATGTTTACGGTAAATTTTTTTGAATTGTTTCAATGCATGTGGAAGAAATTATTTTATTACAGCACTAAACACATTAACCATTTTTTTCTCAAGGAAGTAAAGTTGGATTAAGAAAGACATGAGATAAATGGCATATTTTGAATATATATAATCCTTCACCAAGATAGCACATTCTTTCATTATCTGCCACAACAAGCTGCACAATAGTGCATCTGCTATAATCACTAAAAACCTGTCCATTTCAGTCTTCTCATTGCCAGGAAAAATTCTTGAACTTTTCTCACATACCGTGCATTATAATGCAGAAATATTTACATGTCTACTAAACATAAGCACGGTATATTAAACTCACAAATTACAGTATCAAATACTTATTTTCTACAAAGTAGAAGGTACTTAGTCCCTATCTCCTAATATTACATAAATTATGTCATTTTCAGATTGTCAAGCTTGGGTCATAGAGTTACACAGGAGACATGGTTTCTAAGGAATATCAACTTTATTTAATAGGCATAAACAAGCATTAATAGTTTATTCAACAGAAGTTTATCTTTGGCATACGAGTGCACAGGTAGCAACTAGCAAAAGGTGTGCTCCGACTCCACCCTTCAGCTTAAAAGAACACTAAGTCTTCGTTGTCAAGCAGGTTCACTATCTCTGGGACAGATGTGACATGGTCTGGGACGACAGGAGAGAAGAGTGAGCAATTCGCTGGCCAGGGCTCTGTTTTTTAAATGTTCTAAGCATTGTGTGAGAAGCACATAAATGTGATAAAAGAGTCTAGCCGCAGCTGATCCCACAAAAGGCTGGTTAAGAGGCGGTTTGTTTCCCATTGAAATACTGTTTAGGAGGGGGTTTTTGGAGGGTAGCTGTGTTTCTTTGCCACTAGATAATTGTTTAATAGAGAGCCAGCTCACAGCTAAGAGAGCATCAGCATGCAGCAGCTGGCGTTACGTGATAGGAATACGGTGCAGCGGAGCCACCATCCAGAGCAACAGGCAAATGTCATTCTTCTAACAAGTTAAAACCTTTATGCCTATTTCTCTATACATTCCTTGTCCAACCCAGTTGTGTTTAGACACAGCCATTCCTACTTGTGACATTCTTCATGGGTTTGTAAATTTGTCTAAAGCAGATTGTGAATTAGGTGAGGGGCAGAGGATGTGTCACAGGACATGAACAGTCTGATTGCAGTTACAGACAGAGGGGATGCATTGAAGATAAATACACATGGTGACTTTTTAAATCAACCGAGGAACACTTCATATTTTGCAACTTTTGTAAGAGTTTACCATGAGTGTGCTTGCTTCCAACAGCTGTCATCTCATTTTCCCTCTCAATAGGCATTTCAAACTTTGTTGCTGCCAAGTCCACAAACTCTCTCTCTCTCTCTCTCTCTCTATATATATATATATATATAGTAGCAGTAGGGGGCGCTGTCGCTCCCTTGAACCCTCAGGTACCACGCCAAACACCAGGTAAACGTGCTACAATAATTATTTTTATTATAATAATTAAGTGCACCAAGCACCCTCCATTCTACACTACTCATAAATCAATCACAAACACAATAAACCAATCCTCCGACTCCCAGACGCATTGCTCTCCTACCACCCAGCTCAGCTCGCCATCTGGGAGCTTCCACAGTCCTTTCATATTCCCTGACCCGGAAGTGTTCCCAATCCCCAGTCCATGCCATGAGCATGCGTGTGACAGTAACCCCTCCCCAACAAGCATTGAGGTCATAGACATGATATGCATCGGCACTGGCATGGCGAGAACCTCAATGATGAAGGATCTTGAACCAATAAGACTGAAGGGCTAAGAACCATCTGGAGTCAACTCTTTGTGTAGTGCCATAACCTGCAAATGTGCATGGTCTGTCACTAGATGAAACTCATGTACCAAGAGATAGTTCCTCAGCTGGTCAGTAGCCCATTTAATTGCGAGTCCCTCTCTCTCCACAGCCATATACCTGGTTTCCTGATCCAGCAGTTTCTGTCTCAGGTACATTATGGGTTGTTCAACACCCTCAACGCTTTGGCTCACCACAGCTACAAGACCTGTGTGCAATTCATCAGTCTGTAAGATAAAAGGCAAAGAGAAACCAGGAATTATCAAAATAGGTGCTGAAGTAAGAGCATGTTTCAAGTCACAGAATGCAGTTTCTGTTAGAGGCACCACCTTCTTGGAGAAATGGGAAACAAACCAGTGATAATACCCCATCAAACCTAAGAAGGCTTGAACCTGCCTCTTTGTTTTCAGATGGGGCCACTTCATAATAACTTAAAGTTACATTGTGTACCGATGCTCACAAGTAACCTAAATATTTTGCCTCGGTTAACCCAAAATAGAATTTTTTTGGATTTATTTTTAGGCCAGTTTCACTTAGTGCCAGGAGTACCGTACACACATGTTGTATATGATCCTCCCATGTCCTGGAAAAGATGATGACATCATTGAGGTAAGCGGCACTATAGGCTTGATGGGGGCAAAGCACTCTATCCACAACATGCTGAAAGGTTGCTGGTATCCTGTGCAAACTAATTAGGAGAACCCTATACTGCATGCTGATGACCACTTGGGGTACTGAATGTGGCCTTTTCCTTTGTGGAATCCGTTAAAGGAATTTGCCAGTACCCTTGTGTCATGTCAAGCATGGCCAAGAATTAAGCCTTCCCAATCCACTCGAGAATTTCATCTAGTGGCATCCTAGTGGCATCGGACAGCCATCGAATCATGAAACTTGATGTGCCACCATTCATCTGGTTCCAGTACAATGGTGCTGGACCAGGGACTAAAACTTTCGTCGATTGCCCTAAGATCCAAAATGCGTCTGATCTCAAGATCAACAACTACTTATTTGGCTACTGAAAGGTGGCAGGGGCGCTCTCAGATAACAACTTCTGGTTCCATAACAGTGTTGTACACAATTAAGGAAGTTGCTTATTTATCACTTCCCATGTTGACAAGCTGGCTTCCTCATGTTCTTGTTGCTATTTGGATGAGAAATTGGTTTATTCCTGATTGTAAAATAGTACAGAGAAAAACTAAATTGTGAATTTCCCCTTGGGATTAATAAAGTATCTATCTATCTATCTATCTATCTA
>JANRMT010062854.1:81552980-81572524 GCA_026402145.1 Polypterus bichir lapradei
ATCTATATTATTGTCCTCATTGGATATTGCACATTAAGGCAATGAGCACTGTGGAACATAGAATCCATCCACTACTGTATGCAATTACTTTTAACAGGGGATCAATTACCAAAGGAATACAACTAGGACTAAGGAAAGTCCAGCATAATCCTTCTTAACCACTCAAAAATAAAACGGCAAACTCAATATTGATCTTTAGCATTAATTAAAGGTGTAACTGCTAGATAGCTTATTTAGCAATCCTTCCTCTGCAAGTTGAGTTTTACTCAGCACTACAATGTCAATGTTGGGAAAGCTCTTTACCACTCAGCACATTTCTTCTTTTGGGTCTTGCTGTGTCCACCATTTCCATAATTGTGTATATTCTAAGCTCCTGTTCTACAGATTTGGTTTTTGACTGCATCATGAATGATCTGACTGCTGCAGTAAATTGGCCATATGTATAAAGAGCAGGAATAAGACCGAATGCAGACTGCAGTGGCTGCTTATTCACCCTGGCTGCTTCTGAAAATTATGTAATTTAATTTATTTGCATTAGTTTCATGTAAACTTCTAGTTACCCTTTGTTAAAAGGTAGTTAGAGTACAAACTGTAACAATATAAATAGGGGGACAATGTCAGTTGTTTCTTTTAAAAACATTAATCTACTCTCCAAGCTCTAAATGAATGACAACATGTTTTTGCTCCCTAATAGCTACTTTATTGTACATCTCAGTAGATCACTGCCTGAAACCAGTACGTATTGAATGTCAGAACAAGTTATATGCAAATATACAGTGTATATAAAACACAAAAATCGTCTTTGTTTTTGTAATACTTGCTGCAATATACAGCTACATTGATAGTATATCAATCTGACATTTTTAAAATGTAATACCTTTCTGCTTTTTTTTAGGTTTATTTATCTTAAACATCAAATTGCAGTAAGCAAAAAAAAAACATTAATATCAGAAATTACAAAAGAAAATGCATCATTATTTGAAAAACAAAAAAGCAAAATGGAAAAAAAAAACCAGCCAGGCAGAAAAAAGTGTTACCAAGATCTCAAAAGCATTGCAACATTCTTTATAGAGAGGATTCATCTTATTTAACTGAATTTGTGACACCAGAGGAACTTAAAAGATCAAATGTGGTCGGCAACTGTAAAATAGTAATTATGGCAAAACTAAGAATAAATTACACTTTAAAAAACAATGTGCAATATTTATTAAAATCAGCAAGATTAAGTAAGTGAGGTACATGATGACAATTAGATACTTTAAGTGTCATGTTAATGTATGCTCAACAAAAAATATCTTAGTATGCCTAAGATCTGTATTCTTTAGAAAGTAAACAATATACTCTTGAGATAAATTTGACTTGGCAGCATGTTTGTTTCATGTTTAAGTTCACGTTATTTTCTAGACATGACTTTATATAACCACCATAAATGATTACATTTTCATTCATTTGCATGTTTAATATTTGCTCATCTTATAAAGGCAGAGGAGCCAGTTTGCAAGCTGCAGGGAAGTACAGAACTTTGTTCTTATCAAAAGATAGAGATATAATGATTGGGGGAATTTTTAACCATCTTAGCTCTCAAAGTGTAGAGTATCCCTATACATCCAAACTACTTCCAACAGAATGTGCTGTGAAAGTATGACTGAAACAGTTAGAATAAGAACTTCATTTAAGTTAGTCAAAGCTAACACTTTCTTACCTTTATCAGATTCAGTGCTATCCATGGCTAAAAATCTATACAAATAACAAGATTTCTGTCTATACTGTAACTAACATTAAAGAAATCTTAGCAGATGCTTCTAGACTTAGATTTAAATGTTAGACCAACAGTGCCAGCTAATTGTATATGAAAATAACTTTACATTCATAGATTCAAACGTAGCACAGATTTTAAGAGTTAAATCCAGAAAAGTATATTAATTTACATTGATTGTTGAAACCTATAAAGTAATTTATAAAATATGTATAAATTACATTGGTTTTCTACTTTAACTTTTTATGCAGCACTATTGCATTGAAACAGTAAGTAATAGGATAATCTGTCAACATATTGTAATAGCTGTTGTTATTAAAAATTAAAAAAAATATTGCATGCCATTGGGAATGTTAATATATTGTTTATTTATTTATCTTTTTTAATTATAACCAGATTTCAGAATTATACTGTATCATTACAATACGCATTCATTTTGAAAGGGTAATATATAAAACAGAAGTATTTATTAATAATTCAAAGTGAATTATTTTAATATTTTTAAAATTTGTCTCTTTACATTTGTTATTATCAGCCTCATAGTGATTTGCACCTAATGAAATATAATAAAATTTGTAGTGTATTGTGCAGGGAAAAAATATGTAAAGAGGGTATTTCAGTTCCTTAACTAAGAAGGTTCAGTGTGTAGAAGATAAAAGCACACTAGATATGAACTTCTTAGATACTGTTACAGCAAAAAATATATTGTGCATATGGAATATATCAAACACACTGCATCATTTATGACCATCATTCTTTAAGTTTATTTTAACTGATGTGAAAAGAAGCTTAGATGTGATATTGCCTGTATAAAGTAGGAATAGGTTCCTGAATGTAGTTATAGTTGATGAGTTCAGACAGACAGATAGATAGATAGATAGATAGATAGATAGATAGATAGATAGATAGATAGATAGATAGATAGACAGATAGATAGATAGATAGATAGATAGATAGATAGATAGATGACAGAGCCAAGTCATAGTTTCAGGACAGCGAAGATATGTCTGTAATATTGTTTACAGTATACATTTTGTTTTTGTCATTTGAATGAATTAGAATATAACAATGCTAAGACAATGGTTTTTACTATTCAAGAAATTCATAACAATAAAAATTTACTCCCTGCTGTTACTCTGAGATACAAAATGTATGATGCATGCACATCCATACATTTGTAAATTAAAAAACTCACTGCCACTCTGTTGTCCATGTTTCTGTGAGTGTGGTACCTCTTGCTAGAATAAAAGACTGAGCCTCCTCCTGCCTGTTTTGCTGGTTAATTAGCTTTCTTCAAAAGGGGTTTTGAGGTGTGAGGCACCCCAACTTCCACAGTAGAAAATTGCACTGTCCATCACAGAGTTATAGAAGATGTGAAGGGTTTCACTACCCACATTAAAGAAGCAGAGTCTCCTGAGGAAAAACAGCCTGCTCTGCAATTTCTTATATAATGTAGATCCTCCGTGTTCTGAAACTAGTCCAACCTGTCATTAATGTGGACCCTGCCATGATATAGTCAGTAGTTTCCTGGAATTGATCACATATCCAGCACACTGGGTCTGTGCTGTCCTTGAGGATTTTGTTCCGGTTGTAGTTGGTCTTCATGGCCTTGTCATGGGCAGCAAAGATATAGCACTCTTTTCAATTGTTATCATGTGTTATTCTACATCTTTCTCACCTACAATTTCTGGGTATTGCCCGTGCATTTGTTTCTGTTCCCATTTTTGTTTGACTTTTTTAATAATGGATGGTTGGAGCTTCATTTCCATGTTGTGGTGTTTCAGGGAGCTTAAGTTCTCTTCTGAAGATTGCGGCTTGGCTAGCTACGGAGAACTTTTTCTTTTACTTTTCATGCTCTGTAGCATTCATGAGGAGGGAGTCATTTTTGGTGTTAAGGTAGGTGTCTAGGCCTATTCTTACTTTTTAGGTGGTTTCCAGTTGGATTAGGCCTCTGCCACCCAATTTCTGGGGAGGTACAATCTGTCTAAATCTGATTTTGGGTGGTGCATCCTTTCTAAGGTGAGTATTTTTCTTGGTATTCTGTCACGTTTTCTGGGCTCTTCTAGTTGCCTATGGTCGATGTTGAAGCTGTAAATTATAACTAATATAGCCAGGGTGTTGATGGCTTCCATTTTGTTGGTTGCATCAAGTTCAGATTTTGTTACCATTTGTATTCTTTGATAGTAGTCCTTTTCTTTCATTTTGGTATGTTGTATTCCATCCCCTTCATTCACTCCCATGTATGTATATGTGCTTTCATGCTTTAAGTCTTGAATGGTGATGTCTAAATCAATTTGGATGTTTTTGGAGGTGGCTTCGGTACATTTGTCTAGTCCAAACTCCAATTTGATGTTGTCACTGAAGCCTTTTATGATGGTTAAAAGGCAAGTTTGTTCATGGTCATTCTTGGCAAACATTTTCAGGTCATCCATATAGAATAGGTGATTAATAGTCAATGAGCCTGAAGTATAACCATAGCTGATATTGTTCAGGAGATAGACTAGTGGAGCAAGTTCTATGCAATATTGTAGGGGAGAGAGAGAATCTCCTTGCAATATGCCACTATTGATGTTGATCTTTCTTAAATATAGCATTCCATGCGTGTTGTTTAGAGTAAGGGTTGTTTTCCACTCGTTCACATTTACTGTTAAAAAATGGGTGAGTATTGGTGATATTTTGTAGTTTTGTAGTCTAAGCATTTTAATATCCAGTCATAGGGCACAGAGTCAAATGCCTTCTTGTAGTCTATCCAGGTTGTTTTCAGTTTTTTTCTAAATCATTTTCACTTGCTCAATAATGGCATTATTATTAAAGTTGGTCTTTGTAGCCATAGCTTCCTTTTTGACACTCTTTTTGCTCTATGGGAATGTTTGTAAACTCTCTCAGTGATGATGGATGTTAAGATCTTATAGGTTGTATGGAAATGTGATAGGGCGATAGTGTTTATGGTTTTTGGTATCTTCAGTTTTGGGAGGAAGGTAGGTAGTACCAGTTGTTATCCTTTCAGGGCATGTTTCTGGGGTGCTGATGCACCTATTGTAGGTATCTGTCAGATCTTAATATAAGGATGGTAAATTGCTGATCCAGACGTTTGCTATCCCATCATTCCCAGGGGCACTTCAGTTACTGGACTGCTGTATAGCTGTTTTTGTTTCTTCTAGGGTTATTTGTGCCCATTCGTGTTGGTAGATTTGGATGTTCTCTGTTTCTATCTCTTTTTGCTATAGCTGTATTTCTCAGATGTTGCTCCAGAAGTTCTGCATCAATTTTAGTTTTTTTTTTTATCTCAATGGACTCAGTGCCTATTATTATTATTATTATTATAAACTCTTGTGACCTAGTGTATAAAATTTTTGCAGTACATAATTTTCACCACATAGGTTCTTTGCAGGCTGCTGATAATGCTTCAAATATTTGCTTTATATGGTTTACGGTACTTATTTCACATAGACTAGAGCATTGCTTAAACATTGCTTAGAAAGTTAGATCAAAAGTGTCCACTTTCAATATAAAAATCATAACAACAAACAATAGAACATAAAATCTAAATATAATGTAAGTTATATATTGCTCTCTTGACTTAAATATACCAAATTTTTAACCATTACATTGTATAATGTACCATTAATTATATTTTTTATACAATAGCGTAATTGTGTTTTTTCCTAAGGCAGTTTCAAATACTGACAATCCTCTAGAGAGTTAACAGCTCACTAGTAGTAAGATGTTTATACTAAGTTAATTTAGGTGAAAATAATTCAGAACCTAATACTGTATATAACCATCCAGCTTTCTTATACAGTATTTTCATTGTAAACAAGTTGTCTCTGAGATGTTGTTTGTGGTGGGGGTGTTGTTGGTTGCTATCATAAGGGCAGATGAACCATTTTGTGGCCCGTATGACACTGCTGAAGTGCCTTTATTATCAAAAGATGGAGATGTTATTCTTGCAGGCATTTTTAACATTCACAATCATGGCACTAACCTGCCTACATTTAAATTCAAGCCTCAACCAACTGAATGCAAAGAGTAAGTAAAAATCATATTTTAAAACATTCATTTTAGAGGTATAAATAAAAGAAAATATATACTTTTAAAAATATGTTTACCTAATGAAATTTAAATATGCAATGTGTTTTCCAGTTATTTTATTTAAATATATATATATATATTTCTATACATTTTCTGCATATAATGTATTTTTAATGTGTGAAAAGTGTAACACTGCTTTCAATATGTTATTTTATTATCAGTATAATTATAATGCAATCTACAAAAATATCAGATGTGTATTACATACAAACTCTTTGTTAGGATGGTGTTGTTATGCACTCTAGGCAGATAAGGTTTAAACATAATTGTGAGGTTTTAAACCTCAGAAAATTGTATTTGCAATTCTTTAACACTTCCTGTTTTGACTGCATTTTCATATTGTGTTTTTCTAAAAGAGTGAAAACTCTGTATAGCCTCAGTAGTAGTAATCGTACATATCTATTTAAAGAAAACTGGTAAAAACAGCAAAGTCAAATTAAAAATATTCTTTGTTTTTTTCTTGCTTTCTTTGACAGTTTCAATGAACGAGAATATCAAAATGCCAGAACTATGATATTTGCTATTGAAGAAATTAACCAAAATAAGAATTTACTACCTAATATTACTATGGGTTATAAGATATATGATGCTTGTTCTTCTGTGCAGCTTTCAATTAAGCAAACTTTAGCTCCATTAAATGACCCAGAAGACAAAAACCCTACTAATCATTCCTGTAACAGCAACCAATCCCCTGTCTTAGCTATTATTGGGATGTCTTCTACAACATACACACAAGCAGTTGCTTCTATAACCCAGGCTTTTATAATTCCACAAGTAAGACTTTTAGGATCCTTTCTTTTAAAAATATAGATGTTTTAGATGGAAGCAGCATAGCAATTTAAGTATTTAGCACTTATAAATTAAAATAACCTCAGGCTTTTCTCTGTGGTATCTTTCTCACAATAGAAGGTCGTGCTCACAAAAACAAAACATAATTAAGGCATAATTCTGATAGATAACACATTTTTTTAATTCTCTTTTTTAGATAACTTATTTTTCTACGTGTTCTTGTCTTAGTGACAAAACAAAGTATCCAACATTATTAAGGACAGTCCCAAATGATTATTATCAAAGCAGAGCCCTGGTACAGCTTGTTAAACACTTTGGATGGAATTGGGTTGGGACAGTAAGAACAGACAATGATTTTGGCAACGATGGCATGACAGCATTTGCACAAGCTGCTCAGGAAGAAGGCATTTGTATTGAGTATTCTGCTGTCATATCCACTGTGATGACAAGGCAAAAATACATTAAAATTATACGACTTATCAAGGGGTCTTCTGCTAAAGTTGTTATTGCTTTTGTAAATGCAGTAACTATGAAAACATTTCTTGAAGAATTAGTTTTAGAAAATGCAACTGGGTTACAGTGGATAGGAAATCTTAGCTGGATGACAAAGCGGCTCCCTGCAAAAGAAGAATATTACAGAATTTTAGGAGGTGCCATCGGAATGGCACTCACCAATGCTGAAATTCCTGGTTTAAGGGACTACCTTGTAAATATTAACCCTTTAACAAACCCTGAAGATGTTCTACTGAAAGAATTTTGGGAAGGGGCATTTAACTGCACTTTGAATTCTAAAGATGTGAGTAGAAATAAATGCACAGGATCTGAAAATTTAAGAGATGTAAAAACAGAATACACTGATGAGCATGAATTTAGAGTCCCTAGCTGTACCTACAAAGCAGTGTATGCCGTAGCACATGCATTACACAATCTGCACCAATGCAAGAATGGCCAAGGACCTTTCATCAATAAAACTTGTGCAAACAAGATGAATCCAGCATCATGGCAGGTAATGCATGTAATTCTGTGTTGTTTATAGGAATGCTTATCATTTTCAACATTTTTTTTTACTGGTTCACTTTATTCCAGTTGCTACGTTACCTGAAAGAAGTGAATTTCACTACAGTCTATGGCGATACAGTTTACTTTGATATAAATGGTGAACCTGAACAAAGGTATGAAGTGGTAAATTGGCATAAGGGTGAAGGAGGTCTCATAAAGTTTGTAACGGTTGGCATCTATGATCCATTTTTACCTGAAGAAAAGCGCATTAAAATGAATAATGTCAGCATTGTTTGGACAGGAGACCAAAAAGAGGTAAGAATAAAATATGTTAGAATTATTTTGCCTTACTTTTCTTTAATGACTTTTTTAAAACACATCCTAGTTGACATAGTGGTATATGACCAATGCTTGCATATTTATTAAAAAATAAAGTTCAAACAACCATTATGTAATTAATTAGTAAATCATTTAATGTACTGTATATTTCAAGTGTATTTGTACCTTTCATCATTAATCCTAATTCTCTAAATATTTGTCAAGACCCTAGCAAGACAAGAATTGATTACAATGTTATGCAGGACACACTACACTGTTTATTTAATCCTAAGTAAAGACACAAACTGCTGTTAAAAAAGGTTGATTGAAACAGGAGCAAGTTTATCTCCATACCCTGCAAAGACTGATTTCTGCCATTTGTCTGATGTGGCTGGGATAACCTTGGCATAGTGTTTAGAAAATGAAAAACAATCCACATACTCCAAAAACTAACGACTCAAAATCTAACAGGGCAAAAACCCTTCTGTTCTTCACATTGATTCCCATGAGTATCACATGCAAACACGAGGATAATGTCCAAACTGAAAAGACCCCACTGCAATCAAAAAAGTTTATGGTGGCAGTGTTTTAGGCCAGTGTGACAAATATCGATAGAATGACATTATTTTTTAGGACATTCTGTTAGTTTGCTTCCTCAGATATGACTTTTTAATCTGCTCTTGACTTTGAAAAGTAATCAGCATCATTCAGGACAATTCAAAATGTATAAGAAGAATGGAAGAAACTAAAGCCATTGATTGAAACGCTTTCAGAACACTGTGATTTACTGTCCAGTTGTCCACGGTTGGTTAATTGTTTGCACCCAATGCTTTTAAAACAGGCTATGGCTTCCTAGATTGGATTGTGAGGTTTGTGAATGCAATGTTACTTTACATTATATTACAAATCAGAAAGATTTCTTTGCATTCATTATACACGCAGAATTGTTAGCTATTATAATAAGTTAACAATTAATAATTAATACCTTTATTAAACATCTTTAATTATTTAAATGTGTTGCAATTTATAATTTAAATGAAACAAATTGAATAAGAATTTGAAATAAAAACTTAGCAATATAGGAAGCATTTCAAGTAAATGGGTACACACAAATATTCTGTTATGTACACTGTAGCTGATTACACAAGTGATTGAAATATTTATTTTTAAATCTCAGTATCATGATAAATTCAAAAATATTTAGTATAGACTAACTCTGGAAAAAATCTGTACACCCTGTAAAAAGATAACTAATGCAAATTTCTGTGCCAATATTGATACAATATACCTCAAACACTTCTTAAACCTGTCTGGACTTGGCTGACTTACACTCGCAAGTTCCCATAGTTATTTAAAAGGTATTCTTTGTGAAAAGGAGTCTTTCATTATTTTCTGAGATGAGACAATCTAGACTAAATATTGGCAAGTTTAACTTCTATTTTTATGTTGTAAATAAATGGACGCTTAGTGGAACTATTACCCACCGTTTCCCCAACAGACAGACACACTGGACACAATTTAAAAGCACCAAGTAGTTTAATTGTCTTTTTCTTTTCTAACCTTGCCTCCAAAGCAACACAGCCACAATAAGCACAATAAATAAATACAATAATCTCCTCCACGCCTTCCATCAAGCTCTGTCCTACTACTTTCCAACTTTATATAGTCCTTGACCTGGAAGTCCGAGTCAGATTGAGGACTTGAGGTTTTCTTCAGCCCGGAAGTACTGTGGGGCTTCTGACCCTGTGACTTGGGAGTACTTCCGGGCTATATGGAAAATAAAAATCCCCAGATCTTCCTGCAGTCTTCTGGTGGCATCCACGGTATCCAGCAGGGCTGTGATGCCGAACTACAGATTCCATAATGCTCTAATGGAACCTGGGGCACTGCTATGCTGCAGAGAACTTGCCATCTGGTGTCTTTGGTTTAGTGTCCCACAGTAGCTGCCTTCCCCCATCCTTCTCTTCTTTGGGCGTCCCAGCCGGGTTGAGCATCTGGCAGTCCGCCACAATGTACATACAAAGGTGGAACAATCTTGGCATAATCTATTACCATTCATTGGTATTTCCAAGAATTAGTCATTAACACAATTACTCAATTAGCATGTCCATGTCTGATTCCTAAATTGCACCTATTTTTGGGCTTTCCTAATCTTGAATTGGAATTGTTATGCTGTTTACATCAAATATTCCATTGCTTGACTGTATATTATAGTATGCTATTATATTCCGTTGTGGCAGAAGTTAGCTGAGTTCAGGTTCCAAGAATATCAGTGGGGAGTCTGCAAGTTCTTTCTGTGTTCATATTGGCTCTATTCAGAAACTCCTATCCCAAGAGCATTAATGATGAGTATATTTATAAATAAAAAATACACCTGTGTGGATACGTGTGTATTTGTGTATCCATGTATTGAATTGACTGCATATTAAGGGTTGTGGATTGAGAAAATGGGTCAATGGACTGCAACAGATTTTTCCGTTAAACTTTGTGTAAGAACATATTACATCAGGTTAATCAAATTATATTAAACATGGATTTTGAGACACTATTACCATTTTACAGAGGAGAATTCTACTATAAAGCATTTAGCCCAAACAACTTCTATAACAAAATAAATACCACTGAACTATCTGTGGCCAAAGGTTGAATTTAACTTCTATTTATAAACTATTTTCTGTGTTTAATTGTGAAATAATAAATCACTAAAACTTTATCTTTTTCTTCTAAAAAACTACTCAACTTGCATTTGTTTTTGAAGTGGCAAACATTTTTTTATGGAAAACTATGATTCCTTTTAGAGCTGACAATAGAAATCATTTGACCACAATGTATAAATACACTCACTTAGGGAATTACCATTATTTAGCACTCACTCATACATGCTCTCTTTTCATTTACAAACTAAAAATAAATTCTGTGCACTTTGGGCACTAAAAAGGTGAACCTTATAGCTATTAAGTGTTGCTTACACATCTAATGAGTGTACAGAATGTTTTAGATTTTCTACCAGACACAATGTCTTAGGGTGTTCTGCTTTTCAACAATGCCTTATTTATCTTCAAAAGCTCTTTTCTTAGCCAAGATTTAATTGTGACAACAGACAACTGAAAAGTGCTATAATACACTAAAACATTACGTTCACAATTGAAAGATTTTACAGTAAAAATGGGTACAGCTATAAAGGATGAAGTATATCTGCATTTATCCTTTTTGGTGGATTAAATGAGCAAAAAATTAGGTTGGTACTAATGAACTTTTGTGTTGATTGCATTCTAATTTATGAATGGAAATTAAACTTAAATATGACACTACCAAACACAGTAGTTTGTTTTAATAAATTAACAATAGAATTTTCGATTATAAAAACAAACAAAAAAAAAACTACTTTGCTTTCAGCAGTTTTGAAAAGCGTTTTTCTTTGTCTGAGATAAAAATTGTCATATTCTGTTTAATAGCAGTACAATTAATGTAACTGTGTTTGTGTCGTTTATAAGGTACCTATATCAGTATGCACGGAAAGCTGCAGGCCAGGCGCTCGCAAGGCAATTAGAAATGGACAACTTATTTGCTGTTTTGACTGCATACCTTGTGCTGAAGGTGAAATAAGTAACATGACAAGTAAGAGAACATTTTGTGCACTTTTTGCAGTCTTATATTTCAGTTATAATGAAAAAATGTATTAATGAATCAATGTTTCATGCTGCATCTTTCAGAATGTGCATACATCTAATTTCACAACAATCAAACACAAGTATATATTTGATGGAAATCAATTTTAGTAATGTTTTAAATAAATAGTAATAGTATTTCAAGTGCAATAGATAGTAATATGCTGCATCATACATAGAAATGGCTGCAAAGATGGTCAATTTATAATGAGCACCAATAGTACAATGATGTACACCATGACATAAGCTAGAAATGTATGTAAGCTATCAGTAGCATTAATAAATGGATTTACACTGGTAATGGAAGTCTTGATTCAAGCAAAATTGTGCCCTTTTCACAAAAATCCAGACATCTCACACATTGCCCATTTTTTGGAATTATCTGAAAAATGTAAAACTTTAATAAACCAAAATTCACTTTGGTTTTTGTTTACAGTATGGAGTAGCAGCGACTCAGTAAGAATATAACAAGATAAGTTTAAAATTAAAAAATGTTTTCTTGATCAGTGACATAAATGATTTTGCCAAATGTACATATGTAGAATTTGTATAGGCAAATTCTCCAAATTCATTTTGGTGTTGTTATATTAACATGCATGTTATCACAAACATTATCACTGTTGTTTTACAGCTTTGCTGAGTTTGCATTCTCTTCCTGTGTCTATATGTTTTGTTTTCCTCTTACATCTTCAATACTAGTAGATATGATTAAGTGGGTCTTAATAGAGGAGAGTGTATTTTACAGTGTGCTGCTACCCTACCAAAGGCTGCTTTCACTTAAAATATCGTTCTTGGGGTATGTTACCTTTACACCGCTGTTGTATCTTAAACTGACCTTACCCCCCAGATCATTTTTTTAAATATTTTCCAATGGATAAAAATACTAGGATAAGAAACTATTTCTTAATATTTTGGTAACATTTTCAGCACTTTATGTACTATTTTTAACCGAAACGTTAAGACACTTTTTTAATAATGTTTTGCAAAGTAATTCTCACTTCTTTATACAGTATGAATGAAAGTTATATTTTGCATATTGGTACATAAATTAGAAAATATTTGTATAAGTTAAGGAAGTTGCTTAGGAATAATACTACAGGAGATATATAAATTGAAATGTCTGTCATAATAGCTAAAAAGTTGATTACAAAAGGTAGGAGTGAGAGTTCTCGTGTGAGAATGAATGACATCACGATTTTGCAACACCCCACTCATGATGACGTTTTGTAGTTTTCTGATACTAATGCTAAGGCTGAACCACAATAATAATATTCAAAGTAGTAGTACAAAAAGAAGAAGAAGAAGAAGAAAGAAACATAATAAGGTATTGCACTAAAATGCATGTAATTTTTACAACTTTACAACAACATAAAGAATAATACTATAACATGGATCAAGATGGAAAGACTTAGACATGCACACTGAATGAGCCAGGGATTGATCCTTCCTTGTGCCCTATGCTTGCTGGGATGGGCTCCAGTTTCCCCCCAAGCTTCTGCTCAGGATAAAGTGGGTTTAGAAAAAGGATAGATGGATGGATTTACAGCTGTACTTCCCAAAGAATCACCTTCCCTGTGAAGACCACTGGAAAACCCTGTAAAGTAAGCATTACTGAAATAAGCCATAGCTATTCTTACACTGTTTTTGAAGTCACAGTCACTCTTCCAGTGCCCAAGTCATCTTCCACTTGCTGTAACTCTCTCTGCGATTCCACATTTTATCTTTTGCTAGGCTCTGTTTATCCAATGCCCGGGGAGTTTCTGCCTGCCTTCTTAAAACATTCTGGGCTTGTAAAGTGTAACACAAATGTTTTAGCAGTTCGTGGAATATGGTGCTCAGCATACCAGTGTGATATTTCTCTGTCATTTTTCATCCTTCCCTGCTTATCTTGAAGGTAATATGCTGGCTACTACAGTGCAGTTTGCATGCTTGACTACCTTTGTGTGGAAACTATGATATTGCTAGCAATTCACATATAAGTGTTTGTCTGTACTTGCAGCAATGATCTTTATATGCGTGCCAATTTGCATATATCCATCCATCCATCCATTTTCCAACCCGCTGAATGCGAACACAGGGTCTCGGGCATCTGCTGGAGCCAATCCCAGCCAACACAGGGCACAAGGCAGGAACCAATCCTGGGCAGGGTGCCAACCCACCACAGGACACACACAAACACACCCAGCACACAATAGGGCCAATTTAGAATCGCCAATCCACCTAACCGGCATGTCTTTGGACTGTGGGAGGAAACCCACACAGACATGGGGAGAACATGCAAACTCCACGCAGGGAGGACCCAGGAAGCGAACCACTGCGCCACCGTGCCGCCCTTCATATATCCAACTTGGTTTAATTTTAATTCAAGTGGAGTAGAAGGGAAATGTATAAATCTGTGCATGACCTCACACGATGTAAGAACTTTTGAAGCATGGTGGAAAATTCAAACTCAAGTTGTAACATACCCAAAACATTGCTATTACAAAGCTGTATTTTCTCTGTGGCCAAAAAGGTAATGTTATCAACACTGTAATTTCAGCTGACAGTGCATGATTTCTCTTTATAGATGAATTGATCCCGTAACGCTAAAGATTTGTTATGACTATTATTCCATCTTCACCAAATCAGTATTGTTTTACAAATTCATTGTTGTCCAGCATTTCCAAAATATTCCACCTGTTCCAGTACATAAATGCCATCTTCTGGCAGTGCCCAGCAATTTAGAACAGCTCAAGAGCTATCCTAAATGCTGCTAAAGTTAGCAGAAGTTAGTTAAATTAGAAAAAATTATTAAATGCTTTTACTCCTACTCTTAAAAGCAGGACCAAATTTGCATCATTCTGAGATTTTTTAGTCCATTAGACCATTTTCCCACACTGAAATACTTGATAAATAAAAGCACAGGTCTCAGTCGATCAAGGAGAATTAAAGTTATAGAACGAGATTATCTTAAGTTAACATAAGTCTGTTCAACTGTCTGGAAATGTGTATCATAATTATAGTAATTTACACCAAAGATCATTTTATTGAATAGAGTCTGGATAGATATCAGATCTCCCAAACCCAAAAAAAATGTATGCAGATTTAGCAAATGGATAGATTTTTGTATTAAAATACTTCTGAATATATATATATATTTTTGGTTTTGCTTTTCTTACAGATGCAATTGATTGCTTTAGCTGCCCTTTAGACTATAGAACAAATTTAGCAAGAACTCAGTGCATCTTGAAAGACATTGAATTTCTCTCCTTTGAAGAGGTCATGGGCTCATTACTGGTCCTGTTTTCTTTAATAGGAGCTATCATGACCATATTTGTTGCAGTCATCTTCATCCTCTACCGTGATACTCCAGTTGTGAGAGCCAACAATTCAGAACTGAGCTTTCTTCTATTATTCTCCTTGATCCTGTGTTTTCTTTGTTCACTTCCTTTCATCGGTCAACCATCGGATTGGTCATGTATGCTGAGACATACAGCTTTTGGGATTACCTTTGCACTCTGCATCTCTTGCATTCTGGCAAAAACAGTTGTGGTGTTGATGGCTTTCAGAGCTACGCTACCAGGCAGTAATGTCATGAAATGGTTTGGTCCCCCTCAGCAGAGGATGAGTGTTGCTTCCTTTACATTAACCCAAGTTATAATTTGCACAGTTTGGTTATTTTTATCACCCCCATTCCCTAATAAAAATGTTAAATCATTCAAAGAAAAAATAATCTTAGAATGTGAGGTAGGATCCATGGTAGCATTTTGTGCTGTGCTCGGTTACATTGGATTTCTTTCTGCTGTGTGCTTCATCCTTGCCTTCCTTGCTCGTAAACTTCCAGACAACTTCAATGAAGCTCAGCTTATTACTTTCAGCATGCTGATATTCTGCTCAGTCTGGATCACTTTCATCCCAGCTTATATCAGTTCACCTGGCAAATACACAGTAGCAGTTGAAATATTTGCAATATTGGCTTCTAGTTTTGGATTACTCTTTTGCATATTTGTTCCCAAATGTTATGTCATATTATTAAAGCCTGACCAAAATACTCGAAAGCATATAATGGGTAAAATGCCCTCAAAATCACTTTAGGAAGAAAAGTTACATTTCTATGTCTTCTAAATTCTTGTGTGAATAAAGTAAAACAAAACAAAATAAAACTAACTTCTGGTTCATTCCTGTGTCAATTTGTCAGTTATAAATTGAACTATTCATATTCATTGATAGTTTTATGAAGATATTTAGTTCCTTTAACTCATTCATTTGCTAAGTGGTGTGTACTCTTTACTAGTCTTCACAGAATATACTCAATAATGAAATTAAAGAAAAGGGCTACAGTATTTCTTTGTTTTATATTGTATTTTTTGTCAAAAAGCAAAAATAACACAAAAAAACGTTGCATATCTTTTGCTTCTTTCTGGATAAAAGACATGTATCTGGGTTTAGTGAATATTCACTGATTATATTATTTCTGATGTTAAAACAGTACTAACTACCTTTGCTACATTTCTATAGCCTTCATAAAATGCTTGTATGTTATCAGCAGTAAATTAGCAGCATTGGCCAACACAAAGCAGCACTGCAAACTGTCAACAGTCAAATAACATTCAGCCACCAAGAACAAAAAAAAGTGTCTATACTAATAAAAGGCAAAGCCCTCACTGAATGACTGACTCACTCACTCACTCACTAACTGACTCATCACTAATTCTCCAACTTCCCATGTAGGTAGAAGGCTGAAATTTGGCAGGCTCATTCCTTACAGCTTACTTACAAAAGTTAGGAAGGTTTCATTTCGAAATTCTACGCATAATGGTCATAACTGGAACCTACTTATGTATATATATACGGCCATAGCCTGCAGCTCGGTCGCTGTGTGAGGTGGAGTTGCGCCCCTCATCGTCACGCCTCTCACGTAATTGAGTGCCTGCCATCCGTCAGCGGCAATCCAATACACACACTGCCGCTAAATATTTGCAGGTGAGGGACTGTGCTTATGCAAGCAAAGATGAGATGATCAGGTAAAGCCGTGGACATCGCAAGATCGCACAAGAGAGCGGCTCACGTCAACTGACTATGAACGCAGTACGTAGAGAACAAGGAAGAGCGCTGAACAAAAAATGCATTACACAATTGAGAAGGCAGCAAAAGAATATGAAGTGAGTGACGCATACAAGCATATTCATAAGTGCAGCTACTGCGGAAACAAAGCACGGTGTAATCCGTAAGTTTAAATTAAGTTTATAGACACGCTGCCGCTGGCATTTGTCATGCTTACGACAAATACGATATTCGCGAGATACAAGTTTAATGAGAAGACGCGGGGTATAAACGAGACTTTGGATCACTTTGTAACGGAGTTAAAATTGCTGTAACGGAGTTAAACTTGCAGGTGAAGGACTATGCTTATGCAAACGAATAGGAAAACAAGGTGTAAAGCTTAGCTTTAAATTAAGTTCATAGACACGCTGCCGCTGGCGTTATAGCTATAGAATAGTTTTTGGCACAAACTCAGCAAAAGTGCGAGAGAAACTTTTAAGTGCCTGGTTTGAGCTAACATTAAATAATTGCTGGTGAAGGACTGTGCTTATGCAAACGAATAGGAAAGCAAGGTGTAAAGCTTAACTTTAAATTAAGTTCATAGACACGCTGCCGCTGGCGTTTGTCATGCCTAAGACGAATACGATATTCACGAGATACAAGTGAAGGACTGTGCTTATTCAAACGAATAGAAAGCAAATGTTACGTTATTTTTAAAATGTTTCCTTTTCTTTTTCATAACTTCTTTAACACACTTCTTCTCCGCTGTGAAGCGCGGGTATTTTGCTAGTCTATACTAATAACAGGCAAAGCCCTCACTGACTGACTGACTGACTGACTCACTCACTCACTCACTGACTGACTGACTGACTCACTCATCACTAATTCTCCAACTTCCCGTGTAGGTAGAAGGCTGAAATTTGGCAGGCTCATTCCTTACAGCTTACTTACAAAAGCTGGGCAGGTTTCATTTTGAAATTCTACGCGTAATGGTCATAACTGGAACCTATTTTTTCGTCCATATAATGTAATAAAGTGCAGCTCGATGGCCGTGGGAGGCGGAGTTGTGTCTCGCATCATCACGCCTCCCACGTAATCACGTGAACTGACTATGAATGCAGTACGTAGAGAACAAGGAAGAGCTCCAAACAGCACTGAAGAAAAAACGCATTACACAATTGAGAAGGCAGCAAAAGAATATCAAGCGTGTGACGCATTCAAGCATATTCATAAGTGCAGCTACTGCAGAAACAAAGCACGGTGTAAACTGTAAGTTTAAATTAAGTTTATAGACATGCTCCTGCTGCCGTTTGTCATGCCTAAGATGAATACGATATTTGCGAGATACAAGTTTAATGAGAAGACACGAGGTATAAACGAGACTTTGGATCACTTTGTAACGGAGTTAAAATTGCTGTAGCGAGAAACTTTTAAGTTCCAGGTCTTAGCTAACATTAAATAAAGCCATGGACATCGCAAGATCACACAAGAGAGCGGCTCACATGCAGCTACTTCGGAAACAAACCACGGTGTAATCCTAAAGTTTAAATTAAGTTCATAGACAGGCTGCCGCTGGCGTTTGTCATGCCCACGACAAATGCGATATTTGCGGGATACAAGTTTAATGAGAGGACGCAGGGTATAAACGAGAGTTTTGATCACTTTGTAACTAAGTTAAAATTGCTGGTGAAGGACTGTGCTTATGCAGATTCCGAGAGACTGTATTTGTGGGGGGATTGACAGTTAAGGCGGGTGGGGGAGTGACGTCATCATCTCCCCTCCCATTCACCTCATTTCATTCACTTCATTTTGCTCCGAGCTGAGCTCCGGAGCTAACGCGGTCTTGCGGAAACAACTTCGTGAGGCTGCCACCAAATACTCACAGAAAAATCCACAAGTTAATACACATGCTGTCTCTAGAGTTGTTCCACACTCTGAATCCTCCAGGCACTACTAAGCATAATCTAATTTTGAGGGTTGGGACATCAATAATGTTACTGAAAACCTTACAGCCACCGAGACTTTGTAACGGCACGAGACTTCTTTGGCTGACTGCCTGCCCATATAAGGCACACCGCTGTTTTTTTGTGAAGCAGCCTTTACACAGCTTCTCCGCTGTTTTAAAAATGAACGCCATATAAGGCTGTCCTTTTCCTTGCTTTGCGGTTGTCTGATGTTTTATTGTTCGTTTATTACGATTGTTACAGTAATTGTGTAGCTATTTTAGACTTATTTTACTGTTCAGGTACCCATTTCCTTTATTTAATCCGCACCTTCTCCGCTATTTTTTGTTCGTTTATTACGATTATAGTTATTTATTGATTCCCTTCTTTGGCTGACTGCCTGCCCATATAACGCGCTCCGCTGTTTTTTTGTGAAGCAGCCTTTACACAGCTTCTCCGCTGTTTTATAAACGAACGGCATATAAGGCCGTCCTTTAAAACAACCTAATTGAAGCAACTATTTTTACTGCCAGTGCCTCAGGTGAGACAGTTTTTATTCCTCGCATCCCCGTTATACCATCTAATCTCCCATTTCAATTCAAATGCTTTCAATTTCCAGTAAGGCTCTGCTTCACAATGACAATTAATAAGTCTCAGGGACAGACCCTACAAAAGGTTGCCATTGATTTGAGGCAAGATTGCTTTTCTCCTGGACAACTATACGTTGCATGCTCAAGAGTAAGCTCGCAAAGCTTGGTCATATTACAACTGGAGTGCTGAACTGACAACATGGTATACAAAGAGATCCTTAACAAATAATTATTGGTATATTTTCCCTCAGTTTAAAAAGGTTTACTTTTCTTCTTAATAAAAATTTAAAATCAATACTTCGCCGCTGCGAACCTCGGGGATTTTGCAATATATATATATATATGTGTATATATGTATGTATATGTG
>JANRMT010062854.1:81572924-81589210 GCA_026402145.1 Polypterus bichir lapradei
TATGTATTGTGAAAGAATGAAACAACTCTTAGCAAGGTTTGGGGTTTGTGGCCCCGTATCTGTAACAAAGCAAAAAACAGGTCTTTTTTCTCAAAACAAAAAATTGTTGTAGAGGTAACAAAAGACAAAGATGGCGGATTTGGAGGGACAATATAAAGGGGTGGACCGGAAATTAAGCGTGATGGCTGTTGGGTAGACGTGGTGGTGGATGGGAGCGTGACGTCAACTATGAGGGACCAGAGGGAAGAAAGGAACTCGGAAGTGGAGACTGTTGTTTACTCCGGGTGGTGTTATGGCGGCGTCGCTTCGTCTTTTCTAAGGGATAAAGAGAGAGAGAGGTTAGTACACTGTTTTCATCCCCCGACGGTCTCATTGCTTTGCGTGTCTGGTCCTTCAACTGCTCCCGCTGGGCTTGTGCTTGACATGACCCCCCCCCCCCCAGCCCAGACTGAGAGGTCGTGGACCCTGGAGAGAGCATCAGCATTGGCCTGCAGGCCGCCTCGACGATAAGTGACAGTAAATTTGTAGGGCTGTAAGTCCAAAAACCACCTTGTGACCCGGGGATTCGACTCCCGATGTACGGCCATCCACCGCAAAGCGGCATGGTCCGTTGCCAAGGTGAATTCCTGCCCCAGGAGGTAATACCTCAGATACGTTACCACCCACTTAATGGCCAAGGCTTCCTGCTCGACCGCCGCGTATCTGGTCTCCTGGTCCAGCAGTTTCCGGCTCTGGTACATAACGGGATGTTCGACACCATCGATGCTCTGGCTCAACACGGTGCCGAGACCTGTGTCCGAAGCATCGGTCTGGAGGAGAAAAGGACGTGAAAAGTCAGGTGTTCTCAAAACAGGTGCTGAACTTAGGGCCTTTTTTAAGTCACTGAATGCCCGCTCTGCTTCACTATTCCACACCACTTGGAAGGGAGCTCTTTTCTTTGTTAACTTCGTCAAGGGTGCTGCCCTCTCGGAAAACCGAGGTACAAACTGGCGATAATACCCGGCAAGTCCCAGGAAGGCTTGCACTTGTTTCTTGACCACCGGACGGGGCCATTCCAATATGGCTTTAACTTTGCTACACTGTGGTTTTACCAGACCTCCCCCTACTAGGTAGCCTAAATATTTGGCCTCGCTCAAACCAAAATAACACTTACGAGGGTTGATGCGGAGGCCGGCTTTCGCTAGCGTCAGGAGAACTGCGTAAACCTGTAATACATGTTCCTCCCATGTGCCAGAAAAAATGACCACGTCATCCAGGTAGGCGGCACAATAGGACCGGTGGGGCCGTAGCACTCTGTCTACCAGACGTTGAAAAGTCGCTGGTGCCCCGTGCAGTCCTAATGGGAGGACCTTGTATTGCCAGTGGCCGCTAGGGGTGCTGAAGGCCGTTTTTTCTTTTGCGGATGCCGTTAAGGGAATTTGCCAATACCCTTTGGTCATGTCCAGGGTAGTCAAATAACGAGCCATCCCCAGCCTTTCGAGTAGCTCGTCTATCCGGGGCATGGGGTAGGCATCAAACTTGGAGACCTGATTAAGATGTCTGAAGTCGTTACAGAATCTCCAGGAGCCGTACGGCTTAGAAACGAGGACGATCGGACTGGACCAGGGGCTATGACTTTCCTCAATGATGTCCAGGTGATGTCGCTGTACCTCTAGCTCCACCTCCGTACGTTTTGCTTGTTTTATAGGGTCCTACCCTATAAAACACCATGCAGGAGAAATATTGGTACTGTACACAATTCATAACGTGACAGAAAACTGCATAGTTTGAAGTGAGTAAGGTCGACTTCATGCCACATCTCGAAACCTTGTGGCAGAAACTTTGAGGAAAAGAGTTTTGAGTAACAAATTACATTTATGGTTTACTATATTTTTGTGTGTCCAAAACTTAAAGGCAGAGGTGAGGTAGCTCCAGTACAGAAAGTATTTTCATGGTAGCTACTGTAGGACCATGCTTACCAAAAAGTGAGAAAAAATATATATATAAAAAAAAAACTAAATTACAAAAAAACAATGTATTAGAAGGTTTGGGAAGCTGATAAAAATCTAAAGCAATTGATTAATTCTCTTCTTTTGGATGGTTAAAGGCTGTGGCATAGTTAATAAGTTAGTAATAAACTTTTAAAATACAGTCATCTTTCAGTATCCACAGAGAATTGATTCCAGGATACCCTGTGGATACCAAAATTTGTAGATGCTCAAGAGCCTTATATAAAATGGCATAGTATTTGCATATAACCTACACACATCCTCCCAAATATTGTAAATCATCTGAATACTTAATACAGTGTATTGTAAATGCTTTGTAATTACTTTTTATACTGTAATGTTTAAGGAATTATGATATTCAAGATGGTACTAGTGAGGATGGCTGTCGTTGTGCCGCGTCCTCCTCAACTTTGCATTTTTTTTGTGTTTTTAGCATTATTTTTTCATTTTCTTGCAACTCGTAACGCATTCATTATATGTGACAGGGAGATTTTTTTGGATAGCTGACAAAATTTGCAATCTGGAACCACACCAATGGACTTTTCTATGAATGGAGGCTTCTCACCTTGGCTACCTGGGGAAAAACACCACCAGAGGAAAAAGGGGAGAAGAACCAGAATCCTGGTCAGGCTAAGGAACAGACAACACCGTTCCCAACTTTCCAATATGGCCAATATCAAACATTTAATCCTTGGGAAATAAGATGGATGAACTAAGAGCCAAACTGGCTTTCTATCGGGACATTAGGAGATGCAATGTTTTTTTCTTCATGGAGACATGGCTGGATCCCTCATTCTTTGACTCGGCCATTGTATCTTAGGGTATCTCTATTCATCAATGGCACAGGATAAAAGAGTCAGATAAGCAAGTGGGAGATGGCGTATACATAATAATCAGCAAACAATGGTGTGTGGATGTACAGATAATCTCGTCGGAATGTTCTCCTGAATTTGAACACCTTTTGATCAAACGCAAACCTTTTTTTTTAGCCTAGAGAGTTCACAGAGGTATTTTGTACCTCAATCTATATATATTTATAGGTACTGTATATGTATACCACCCATGCCTACACTTCAAGGGTGCTGAACGAACTATACAATATTATCAATCAGCAGGAAATGTTACACTCAGAGGCTGCTTCATATTAATAAAGTCACTCTGAAGAGGGTTTTGCTGAAATATCACCAGCACATAAACTTTCCAATGCACAGTGATAACATCCTGGATTATGTTTAAACCCCATACACACGTCTACAAATCCCGGCCCAGACTAGATTTAGGCCATTCTGATCACTCCTGAATCCTGCTGCTGCCAGCCTATAGGTAGAGGCTGAAATGCGAGTAGCTTGTGGCACAATCGGTTCATTCCTGGACAATCCAATCAGTCACCATCTCGCATTTCTGCTTCTGCATTACGGACTAGGAAACTTTCAATGACTACTCTGACTATGTAACGGGATAAATAAATAAATCTATTGATGATGTCGTACCACAGGTTACTGTACAGACTTAACCCAACCATCCTAACCAGAAGCTGTGGTTTAACCAAGATGTCTACATGGTGCTTAGAGTACAGACATATGCCTTTAAAACCGGAAACCCTTGTGAGTATGGAAAATCCTGGTATGTACTTAGAAAAACTATAAAAATGGCCAAGGGACAATATAGGGAAAAAAAGGAATCCTGCTACAGAGACTCAAACACCAAGCACATGTGGAGTGTGCTAAAGACCATTACAGACTACAAGGGAAAGAGGTGCAACATGAGGGAGGTGACTGCTTCTCTCCCCAGGGAGCTGAACACCAGCTGTGGCCCCTTTGAGAACTACACTAAGTCGAAATTTCTGGCAGAAGAGAACAACTGCCCTTTTCAAATATCTCATGCAGATGTGTGTAAATACTTTAAAAAAGTAAATACACATAAACTCCTGGACTGGACAATATCTCGACGTGCTCTCGAAGCGTGTGCCCATGAATGCCAGATGTCTTTACAGACATCTTTAACATTTCCCTGCTCCTGTCTGTACACCCCACATGTTTTAAGAGGACCACCATCCTTGTCCCGAAGAAGACAAATGCGAGTTGTCTTAAAGACTATCACCCTGTTGCAATCACCTCCCTTGACACAAAGTTGTTTGAGAGTATGGTTAAAGATCAGTTTACATCCCTACTAACCGCTACCCTTGATCCACTACAGTACAACTATAGACCAAACAGATCTGCAGACAATGCAATCGCATTTGCACTGCATACTACTGCCTGGACCAGAAAAATATGTATGTAAAGACACTGTTCATCGATTACAGCTGCGCTTTTAACTCCATAATTCCATCCAAGTTGGTTATGAAGTTACGTGATCGGCACATCAGGACATCCCTGTGCAACTGGATCCTGGACTTCCTGACAGGCAGACCACAAGTGGTAAGGATTGGCAATGTCATTTCATCCACACTGACACTCAGTGTCAGTGCCCCCTTTGATTTGAGCTCAGCCCCGAGTTGTATACTCTGCTCACCCATGACTGTATGGCCATAAAAAGCTCTTGTTGAAGACAAAAACCTGCTGCTCAACATCAGCAAGACCAGCAACGTCAGCAAGACCAAGGAGATCATAAGAGTCATAAGACGCCTCCATTCACATAGAGGGAACAGATGTGGGGAAGAGTCACTTGTTTCAGATTCCGGGAGATCAATATCACTGGGGATCTAAGCTTGTCGCACCATATACTGTAGGTGTGATCAAGAAAGTAGCAAAACAGCAGCTCTTTTTTCTACGGCAGCTTTGGAGGCTTGGCATGGACTCCAGAATTTTCACGAATTTCTACCAATGTACCATTGAGAATATTCTATGTGGTTGTATCACAAGCTGATATGGCTGCTGTAATGCTCTGGACCTAAACCTCTGCAAAGGGTGTGCAGATCAGTGCAACACATCAAAATGTTATTGAATAGATCCTGCCAGGTTTTAAAAAAGTTTTGAACAGATCCTCTAAGTGATAATTTGATTTTTTCCAATTTCAAATACAGGTAAAATTCCATTACAACAAACTTCCAGGGACCTAAAAAATATTTTGTTGTAACAAAACTTCTGTTGAAATGAGATTCTGCATTGGTTACTATAATGCTTTCTTTAACTTGTATCCAGGCGTTTGCAATCATTTCAATGGCTTCTTTCGCGTTAATTTTAATCTCCTCCTGCCTACAAGTTATGCTGACAAGAATTTTTCTCAGCATTTCCTTGTGATAATATACTTTCAGGGTGCGAATGATGCCCAAATCCAATGGCTGAAGCACTGCTGTGCAATTAATGTGGGAGGAATTCACCGCGAACATTATCTAAATGTGGAAGCATGTTGTGGGCAGCACAGTTATCAATCAGGAGCCAAATTATCCTTTTCAGCTTCATATTGTGAGGTTTCTGAACTCTTTTGAGACCCCCCTAACTCCCCACCCAATGAGAACGACACGCTGAAGTGCGTCCTGAAGCACAATTGCAGCGTCTGTGGGCAGGGCAATAGCAGGCTCACAGCGGTGCAGTGAAGCGCCATAGAAGCAAATCATAAAAGACTGGGGTCACGCTATAAGTCCCTGTCTTGCACCCCAAAGCACGAGGCTTAGTCTCAGTACTTTAGCAAAACCATCTTTATTCAGCTTGAAACAAGAACGGTACACTTATTTATTGTAGTGTGATCTGCCTCTCTGCTATAGACAGACACAGCAGTCAGGCAAGGTCGTGGCCAGGTCAGGTAAGTGACCAAGTAATCCTGTTATCTGCATTTATAATTTACATGCTCCTAACTTTGCATCACCCATCGAGATCTTTTCTGTTTACTTTGGCAGAGAGACGCAGTATAGCACTGCCTGCTATTGCCCCGTACAGACGCAGAGATCGCACTTCAGGGCGCTCTTTGGTGTGTTTGTCCCGTTGATGGAGGTCACAAGAGAGGTTACAAACCTCACATTTTCTTGAATGAATGCCTCATTAATAGGAATGCTTTTTGAACGAGCATCACTGAACCACATAAAAACTGCTTTTTCGACCTCTTTAAATATAGCAGTTCACATATGTTTGCAACCCAAAATTTTTCTTCTTTTTTTCTTGGTCTTCACTGGCCATGTCTTTTTTCCTTTTGCCACAATTGAGAGCTGCAAAAAATGTGTTTTTTTTTTCTAATATGAACTTTTATCATTTTTTCGTGTCTGCCGTTTCTATAGGAGGGTGACGATGAGTTAAATTTCAATGTATGTTTTTCAAATGTTGATGAGCAATAAGCAAAAAATATCACTGAAAACCACTGAAAACAAAAACAGCAAAAAAAAAAAAAAAACAGTTCAAGGAAAGTTTGAAGAAAGAAAACAAAATTAACAGTGTTTGTGTTTGGGGATCGTTGTGCACAAGTGAGCTGCGGCCACAGAACTAACTGCTCTGCAGATGATTCATTCAGGCATTTCAAGGTCTTTTGTGCACTTCGTTGTAATGAAAGTATCTGCTGAATGTACTTTGTAGTAACAAGATTTCTATAGACTCGTGTCATATGGGGAAGCTGTCAGGACCATAAAAATACTTTGCTGTAATGAAAATTTTGTTGTAAAGATATTCGTTGTAATGGAATTTTACCTGTAGTATATAACATCAGTTCCCCACTGACTTAAAAGAGGTGAGCTAGGATTCTTCCAGTTAAGCAAGATAAGTCCACGTGCTGTGATAAAATAAGAACACAGAGACACAGGTTAAGTGTTGGGGAGACTCCTCATATACTGGCTGTAGGGTCCAGTTCAGAAACAGGGTCAAACAAATAAAAGACATTCGACCAAACAAAGTGCATTCTTGGTGCTTTTATGGAGCCAGTAAAGGAAGTCCAATTAAGCAGGGAGGAAATGAGGACAATAGTGGAGCTGACGTTGATCATAATGGCCGGAGATGATGTCAGAAGCGGAGGTACGGATCTGAAGTCATCAGGGGGGAGTCCAGAACTTTGGTAACTCCACGGAGCTGAAAGAGGAGTCTTTTGCATGGACGAAATGTTATGACCGGTTTTCTTTATTTGGTTGTTTTTCTTTAGAATGAAGGAGAGAAAAGCATTAGTGCTTCGTTCAAGTCCCTCATCCTTTGTTCTTTCACACGCGATCGAGCAAGCCTTTTGACTATACCCTAAGCGCGTGTGTGTGACACGATGCCACCCTCAGCCTAGACCCATTGGGTTGAGTGGCCCAAACCGAGAGGTCGAAAACCCAGGACAGGGCTTAGCCTGGAGAGTGCCCCGACAACAAACGACCATGAACCTGCAAGGCTGCAGGTCCAAAAACCATCTAGTAGCATGAGGGTTCAATTCCCTATGCATAGCCATCCATTGAAGGGCCGTGTGGTCTGTAATCAAGGTGAACTCCCATCCCAGTAGATAGTACCTCAGCAGGATTACGGTCCATTTGATCACCAAGGCTTCCCATTCTACTGACGCTTGTCTCCCAATCAAGCAGTTTCTGGCTCAGGCACATTATGGGGTGTTCAGCAGCGTTGATACTTTGGCTCAGCATGGCACCAAGACCTGTGTCCGAAACATCAGTCTGGAGAACAAAAGGAAAATTAAAATCAGGAGTTTTTAATACAGATGCTGAAATGAGGGCATCTTTCAAGTCACGTAATGCGAGTTCAGCTTCTCGATCCCATACCACATGCAAAGGGGCCCTCTTCTTTGTACAATTGGTCAAGAGCTTAGCTTTCTCTGAGAAGCGAGGCATAAACCGGCGGTAGTAGGTTGCTAAGCCCAAAAAGGTCTGTATCTGCCGCTTGGTGATCGGTCTGGGCCAGTTCAGAATGGCATCGACTTCAGAACACTGTGGTCTAACAGTTCCCCTACCCACTAGATAGCCCAAATATTTGGCCTCGTTCAAGCCAAAGAAGCATTTCTTCAGGTTGATATGCAGTCCGACTCTAGCTAGCATCAGCAAAATTGTATAGACCTGCAACACGTGTTCCTGCCATGTTCTGGAATAGATGACAAAGTCATCCAAGTTACCAGTTTCCACTAGGGGTGCTAAAGGCGGTTTTCTCTTTTGCCGAGTCCGTTAGGGGAATTTGCCAGTACCCTTTAGTCATGTCAAGTGTAGTTATGAATTGGGCATTCCCCAGCCTCTCGAGGAGTTCATATCGGGGCATGGGATATGCATCAAATTTAGAGACCTGATTGAGACGTCAGAAGTCGTTACAGAACCTCCAGCTCTCATCTGGTTTAGAGACCAATACGATTGGGCTGGACCAGGGGCTGTGGCTTTCTTCACTTACACCCAGTTCTAACATTCACTTGACCTCTAACTCTACTTTGTTCCGTTTTGCCTCTGGGAGGTGGTAGGGGCATTCCTTGACAACTACCCCAGGTTCCGTGACAATGTCATGATTAATCAGTGAAGTTCGGCCAGGTAACTCACTAAACACTTCAGGGACAGATAGGAAAGCTGATTCTAGCTCCTGTTTTTGTAGGGAGATCAAATTAGTACCGAGATTAAGCACTGGTTTAAACGAGAAAATGGAGCGGGGTTGACCGGAGGAGGGATCTGCGTCCCTTTCCTTCCACGGTTTCAACTGGTTGATGTGAGAAATCCGCTCTCCTGGTCAACGGTTTGGTTGTTTAAATCAACAAGACCTTTACTCTCTGTAATCTCATAATGGCCCTGCCAATGAGCCAATAACTTTGAATGTGAAGTGGGAATGAGGACCATTACTCAATCTCCCGGGAGGAATTCCCTGAAAGTTGAGTTTCTGTTATATTTCCGGACTTGTATTGATTGAGCCCTATCCATATGTTCTTTTAGTATAGGTCTTATTTTCCCCAATCTATCACGTAATTGCGCGATATATTCTAATATATTTGTAGATGGGAGTGCCTTTCCTTCCCATCCTTCTTTTAGTATATCTAATATACCTCTGGGTTGTTATCTGTATAACAAGTCAAATAGGGAAAACCCTGTAGAGGCTTGTGGCAGCTCCAGGTATGCAGAAAGAATGAGGGGGAGTACCTGATCCCAGTTCCTCCCTACCTTGCTAACTACCTTGCAAAGCATCTGTTTAAGGGTCTGATTGAATCTTTCTACCAGCCCGTCTGTTTGGGGATGATAGACAGCAGGTTTAAGATGCTTAATATGGAATAACTTAGCGACCTCCCTGAACGTCTCCAAGGTGAAAGGAATACCTTTGGGATTTCCACTCTTGCAAAGACCCCGACAAGTTCCCAAGCAATATTTTTCGAAGTAGTCGTAACGTAGGGCAATGGCCTCTGGATAAAGAGTAGTGTAATCTACTATGACAAGTATATATTTATGTCCTTTAGCTGAGGGTTCGAAGGGACCAACAAGATCGATCCTAATTCATTCAAATGGGACGTCTTTTAAGGGAACAGGAATAAGAGGAGCACGGTCCCTTCGGGGAATCTGTTGAAGCTGACAGAAGAAGTCAACAATCAATGGACCTCCTCATTTATCCCAGGCTAAAAGAACCGGAGTTTAATCCTAATAATAGTGTTTTATCGGCCCCTAGATGGGCACCTAGGAGGCGGGTATTTGCCAGTTTACAAACATCCCGCCTATCCTGCCGGTAATTTTGGCATACTAGTAACAGGGACCTCGCCTCTCCTTCATGTTCTGCTACATGATATACCAGATCATTTTTTAATACAAAGTGGGGTCCTTGTGGTATAGGATCCCATAGGGACTGCCCATCAACTGATACTATTGCATTTCTAGCAAACTCCAGGGAATCATCATTCCATTCTTCTTGTTGAAAAGAGGACAGAGTTTGTTTAAATTGATAGTGTAAGGTTGACAGAGAATCGTCGCCATCCTCAAGGGGCAGGGATCCAGATGTCACTCTGCTCACCCGTGTTACACAGAGTGGAGACAGTCATGTCTGGGGAATCCCCATCCATTACAAGGCCCATTTACCAATACCACTCCTGTGTTAGGAAGAGATAGGGGGTTGGACAAGGCACAATACCTAACTGCTTTTTCCCAGGTGCAATCCATCCACTCCGTGGAGAGTGGACAGGAGTTAAACACACTTGAAACAGGGGGGATGACTGGGAAATCTTTGTTTTGGTCTACTTGAAGGCTTGGGACAGCACTGGATAGGCTCTGTGTTAGCGATATGCGCCTGTCTGGCTAAGCAAGCTGACTGCTCAGACCTCTCCATCCGGGAAGTCACCTGATGGCGCCTGATGACCTCTATAAGGGTGTCCATATTTTTGTAGGACTCTCTTCGAACCAGCTGGGTGAGGTGGTTGGACAGCACGTTCACCGGAGCCTCACAAGAGATCTGCTCTATGACCTGCCAGGCACTATTAATATCAGGCCGTAGCTATCTTCCTATTTTGCCCCATATTTCACAGTCTTGCCCTCTGGCTGGTCAGTCTGAATCAAGCCTCCACTGCCTCCATTCCCGCACCTGCTAGTTTGAGGTGATGCCATAGCACCTCAATATTTCCACCTTAAGAGTGTCATAATTAGCGGCATCCTTTACTGGGAGATCATGACAAGCTTGCTGCGCATCACCTTTCAAGCATGAGTATGTTTGCTCACTCCGACCTTGGCCAAAGATTACACGCAGTAGTGTGCTCAAAAATAAGCAAAAATTACTCAATGTCATCCCTCTCCATTAAAGCTACTAGCAGAGGGGGTGGAGGTTGAGAGGCCTCCAGCTTTACCGCTCCTACAGCGGTGACTCCGCCAACTGTATATTTCTCTCCTAGCTGCAGTTTTACCGTCTGCAGCTCCGTCAATATGGTTCCGAGCACAGTACTGAGGTCCTGTTCTTCAGACATTATGTGAACAATGAATCCTGCTGACTACACCAATCTATGATAAGAGCACAGAGACACAAGTTAAGAGTTGGGGAGACTCCCCGTATACTGGCTGTAAGGTCCAGTTCAGAAATAGGGTCAAACAAATCAAAGACATTCGACTAAAGTGCATTCTTGGCACTTTTATGGAGCCAGTAAAGGAAGTCCAATTAGCAGGGAGGAAGTGAGGACAATAGTGGAGCTGACGTTGATAGTAGTGACCCAGAGACGACGTCAAAGCAGAGGTACGGAACTGAAATCATCAGGGGGGAGTCCAGAAGTGTGGTATCTCCACGGAGCGGGAAGAGGAGTCTTTTGTATTGACGGAATGTTATGACCGGTAGGAATGCTTTATTTGATTGTTTTTCTGTAGAATGAAGGAGAGAAAAGCATTAGTGCCTCGTTCCAGTCCCCCATCCTTTGTTTTTTCATGCGCAATTGAGTCTTTTGACTGTCCCCTAAGCACGCGTGTGTGACAGTGCTAATAGTGAAGTAAAGGCAATTACAGTTTGTTTGTAAGCCCATCTGGGTTTATAGCAAAACAAAGCTGTTAATGGATTAGGAGTGATTGCGACACCAAGGCTGTCTCATAGGCATTTAAACATTTTTGTCCAGAATGATGTTAATTTGGTGGCCCAACATGTGGCCCAAGTTCACAGGATGGATCTTGCCCTGGAAACATTTTGGACAATTTTAAATAAAACAGATGGCTCAATAAAAGATTTTAAGTTGAATAATTGAATACTTTGTGTATATGGAGCTAGAGTGAATTCTGTGCATGGATGCCTTCCACTTCTTCTCTGAAATGTTGAGTAAGGAATCCTTTTCCCACTGTATTCTGGGATCTTTAAAAAGAAGGGACTATAAAATGGTTTTATATATTATAGAAATGCTGTCTGATTCTTCAAGACTGATAAATATTTCTACTGGAATAGAAATAGGTGGGAGGTGAGGAAAATTGGGCAGATTTCATTTTTTAAAGTTTCCTATTTGGTGATAGTGTAAAATTGTGTTGATGGGAAACTAAATTTAGAGTGTAATTGTAGGATGCAAATACATTATTTATATACAAATCTCTAAATGATTTAATCTCATACATTTTCCAAATATTAAAAACTGTGTATGTTTGAGAGGTTGAAAAAGGGGGTTGTCTATTAGTGATGCCACAGATAAAATATTTTCTAACTTGAAGTGCTTCCTTCATTGGTTCCATATTCTGAATGAATGAAGGACAATTGGGTTGTTAGTATAATGATAATATCTTGTATTTTCTGGTATACAAAGCAAGGAATATAAAGAAGTACTTGAAGATTTCATTTCTATTGCAGACCAAGCTAATGTGTGTTCATCTGTTTGTGTCAGTGTCCAGGTTTTTATAACTTGTATATTTGCCACCCATTAATAAAACTGAAAATTAGCATAAGGTCATTGTAGAGTCACCCTTTAGATGTGTATATATTTCGAATTCCAAGTAAATGAAGTTATGATTGAATCTAATTTGTTAAAAAAAGATTTGTTAATGTCTGTGGGGATGTTTTGAAATAAAAACAGAAGCTTAGGGAGGATTTTCATCTTGATAGTGTTAATTCTCCCAGCTAAATTAAGATGGAGATGCACGTCTTGTTTAAGTTTTTCCAAGCAGACAGCAAAATTTTATTGAAAAAAAGCTTTATATTTACTTGTTATGTTTACCCCTAGGTATTTCAACTGATCTGCAATGATAAAAGGGAAGGTATCCAATCTAATGTTGTTTGCTAGAGAATTCACTGGAAAAAAGAACACTTTTGTTCAAATTAATTTTGAGTCCAGATATCTTTTGAAATTTTGCTAGTGCAGTTAGAGCTACAGGCACAGAGGTTTGTGGGTCTGATATATACAGTACCATATCATCTGCATACTGGTATTTTCTGTTCAAGTCCTTCTCTGCAAATCCCCTTTATCTTTGACTAGCAAAATACCTGTGCTTCGCAGCGGAGAAGTAGTGTGTTAAAGAAGTTATGAAAAAGAAAAGGAAACATTTTAAAAATAACTTAACATGATTGTCAATGTAATTGTTTTGTCACTGTTATGAGCGTTGCTGTCACCAAGGATTTGATTATCATTATTTCTTTCATTCAGGTTCGTATTTGCAGGATGTGTTATATTCCGTTTTTGTCAACCGTTGTAAAGATAACAGGTTTCACTCATCGAAGTGTTCACTACCCAAATCGGTATGCGTGAATCTAAGATGTTTAATAGGCATTCCCAGTATTAAGTTGTGGATTTGCCTGCGAATATTTAGTGGTAGCGTGTCTATGAACTTAATTTAAACTTAAGCTTTACACCTTGCTTTCCTATTGATATGTCTACAAAGGCTTGTTCAGATTCAGAGGGTTGTTCCTTTCTTACTGCATCAATAAACCGCTTGTCTTCCTCTTTATCTGAGACATCAAACACTGCATGCACGGGTTTACCTGTCCCAGTCCTGCAAAGTCAGTTCACGTGAGCCGCTCGGAGTACATGCATCAAAGCTTCTCTGCTGTGCTTGTGCTATCCCGTGCGATCTCGCGATGTCCACGGCTTTATTTAATGTTAGCTCAAACCTGGCACTTAAAAGTTTCTCTCGCACTTTTGCTGAGTTTGTGCCAAACACTATTCTATCCCTGCCCATCTCATCTTTGTTTGCATAAGCACAGTCCTTCACCAGCAATTTTAACTCCGTTAGAAAGTGATGAAAAGTCTCATTTATACCCTGCGTCCTTTCATTAAACTTGTATGTCGCGAATATCGTACTCATCATAGGCATGACAAACACCAGCAGCAGCGTGTCTATGAACCTAATTTAAAGTTAAGCTTTTCACCCTGCTTTCCTATTCGTTTGCATAAGCACAGTCCTCCACCAGCAATTTTAACTCCGTTACAGCAATTTTAACTCTGTTACAAAGTGATCAAAAGTCTTGTTTATACCCTGCATCTTCTCATTAAACTTGTATCTCGCGAATATCGTATTCGTCGAAGGCATGACAAACGCCAGGGGCAGCCTGTCTATGAACTTAATTTCAACTTAAGGTTTACAACGTGCTTTGTTTCCGCAGTAGCTGCACTTATGAATATGCTTATATGCGTTACTCGCCTCATATTCTTGTGCTGCCTTCTCAATTGTGTAATGCGCTTTTTGAACAGGTTTCATTCATCGAAGTGATCACCACTCAAATCGGTACTCATGAATCTAAGATGTTTAACAGGCATTATCGGTATTAAGTTGTGGATTTGCCCCGTGAATATTTAGCGGCAGCATGTCTATGAATGTAATTTAAACTTAAGCTTTACACCTTGCTTTCCCATTGATATGTGTACAAAGGCTTTTTCAGCGTCAGAGGGTTGTACGTGTCCTACTGCATCAATAAGCAGCTCGTCTTCCTCTTTATCTGAGACATCACACACTGCATGCACGGGTTTACCTTTCCCAGTCCTGCAAAGTCAGTTCATGTGAGCCGCTCGGAGTACATGCATCAAAGCTGTGCTTGTGCCATGTCGTGCGATCTTGCGATGTCCACAGCTTTATTTAATGTTAGCTAAGACCCCGCACTTAAAAGTGTCTCTCGCACTTTCGCTGAGTTTGCGCCAAACACTAGTCTATCCCTGACCATCTCATCTTCGTTTGCATAAGCACAGTCCATTACCAGCGAATATTTCTCGGCAGCGTGTCTATTGGATAGCTGCTGACGGACGGCCTTATATGGGCAGGCACTCAATTACGTGGGAGGCGTGATGATGAGGGACGCAACTCTACCTCACATGCGACCGAGCTGCAGGCTATGGCCGAATATATGTACGTAAGTAGGTTCCAGTTATGACCGTTACGCATAGAATTTCGAAATGAAACCTGCCTAACTTTTGCAAGTAAGCTGTAAGGAATGAGCCTGCCAAATTTCAGCCTTCTACCTACATGGGAAGTTGGAGAATTAGTGGTGAGTCAGTCAGTCAGTGAGTCAGTGAGGTCTTTGCCTTTTATTAGTATAGATGCATTTCGAAAGTTAACAGCCAATGGCACAATGGTGATTGCAAATAGCAGTGGTGACAAGGGGCATCCTTGTCTAGTACCGCGTTCTAGTTTGAAGTAGTCGAAAATAATGTTAATACAAACTGAATCTTCTGGACTGGTATACAGTAGTTTGATCCATGCCCATATATTAGGGCCAAACCCACATTTATGCAAAGTAGTGAATAGGTAAATCCCATTCAACCTTATCAAAGGCTTTTTCTGCATCCAAAGATAATAAGATCTCCGGAGTGTTAGACTTTATGGATGAATATATTACATTAAATAGGTGTCAAAGATGGGAAGCTAAGTGTCTACCTTTAATAAATCCGGTTTGTTCTTGTGATATTACCGAAGGGAGCACTTTCTCAATCCTTCTAGCTAGAACTTTAGAGAGTATCTTAACATCATTATTCAGAAGTGAGATTAGTCTGTATGATGCACCAAGTTGGGTATTTTTTGCAGTGGTCATTGCGATGATTGTTACCTTCAGCTCAGACTGTACGTTTTGGTCTTCTCTATGCTCTGCTGGTGGAGTAGCAAGCCCAATCGGATTTGTTGTTCCCGCTAAATGAAGGTGGGTAGTTGACAGTACGGACAATAAGGTAATTTTCAGTTTCAATGAGCCTTTTGGAATTGACAACTTCTTCTGGCCCGACTCACTTGCACTTTTGCTCAAGACTGGAGGCAATGCTCAAGCATCAGGTCCCAGGAGATCTGTGCTTTCACCTATCTGTTCCAGGTCAGGCTCTGGCAGGCTGTACCTTGAACTTGAGGCCTGTTCAAGCTTGAATGAAGCTTTAGCTGTCTTTTTAGTTTCTTTCTGAGACTTTTTTCCTGCCACTCATGCTTATATATACTTGCATAAACTGCAATTGAAGCCCCTCGGATTGAGTAAATGCAGGATACCTTGGGATGATAAAAAAGGAAAAATAATAACCACTGCTAACGGAGTTCCATCTCAGACATCCATCTCCGAAATGAACCCAAAAAAAATTTTGCCTTGTTTTTGACTCTGCAAAACTATAAACTCCAGAAAGATCACTAATATAAGCATTTGTTATTTATGAAAAGTGAACAATTTTATGTAGAAAACTTTTCAAGTAAATTGTAGGAAGGTATTTTTGAATTATTAATTAAATACACAGGCTTTGAGGTTGGTGTCGGTTTTGCTAATTGAAAAAAGATGTCCTCATTTTACTTTGTTTAATTGACATTTTTTATGAAGATCTGATTTCAGAAATTATTAAACACATGTTGATGTTGCTTCCAGATAAATATTTTATGTTTAAGCCTAATATTTGCTGTAATTTTCAAGGAAACATTTTGATTTTTTATTGTGTGGCACAGTGTTGTTGTTGACACCAGACCTCTTTTCCTTAGTAAAAGAAGGCTCAGAACACCTAGATAGATAGATAGATAGATAGATAGATAGATAGATAGATAGATAG
>JANRMT010062854.1:81589220-81686867 GCA_026402145.1 Polypterus bichir lapradei
TAGATAGATAGATAGATAGATAGATAGATAGATAGATAGATAGATAGATAGATACTTTATTATTCCCCAAGGGGAAATTCACATACTCCAGCAGCAGCGTACTGATAAAAACAATACTAATTAAAGAGCAATAAAAAAAGCAGTGCAAGTTAAAAAATGCAAGGTGGTGAGTGCAAGGCAGGTGAAACAGTTAATAATCTTGTGTGGTGTTAACGTTTAACCCCCCCAGGTGGAACTGAAGAGTTGCATAGTGCGGGGGAGGAACGATCTCCTCAGCCTGTCATTTGGAGCAGGACAGTGACAACAGTCTGTTGCTGAAGCTGCTCCTCTGTCTGGAGATGATACTGTTCAGTAGATGCAGTGGATTCTCCATGATTGACAGGAGCCTGCTCAGTGCCCGTTGCTTTGCCACAGATGTCAAACTATCCAGCTCGGTGCCAACGATAGAGCCTGCCTTCCTCACTAGTTTGTCCAGGCATGAGGCATCCCTCTTCTTTATGCTGCCTCCCCAGCACATCACCGCGTAGAAGAGGGCGCTCGCCACAACCGTCTCATAGAACATCTGCAGCATTTTATTGCAGATGTTGAAGGACGCCAGCCTTCTAAGGAAGTATAGTCGGCTCTGTCCTCTCTTCTACAGAGCATCAGTGTTGGCAGTCCAGTTCAATTTATCATCCACCTGCACTCCCAGGTATTTATAGGTCTGCACTTTCTGCACACAGTCACCTCTGATGATCATGGGGTCCATGAGGGGCCTGGGCCTCCTAAAATCCCCCACCAGCTCCTTGATCTTGCTGGTGTTCAGTTTTAGGTGGTTTGAGTCACACCATTTAACAAAGTCCTTGATTAGGTTCCTATACTCATCGTCCTACCCACTCCTGATGCAGCCCACGATAGCAGTGTCGTCAGAGAACTTTTGCACATGGCAGGACTCCGAGTTGTATTGGAAGTCCGATGTATATAGGCTGAACAGGACCGGAGCAAGCAGTCCCCTGCAGCGCTCCTGTGCTGCTGACCACAATGTCAGATCCGCAGTTCCCGAGATGCACATACTAAGTTCTGTCTGTAAGATCCAGCCACCAGGTATGAATCTACTCCCATCTCTGTCAGCTTGTCCCTAAGGAGCAGAGGTTGGATGGTGTTGAAGGCACTAGAGAAGTCCAGAAACATAATTCTTACTGCACCACTGCCTCTGTCCAAGTGGGAGAGGGATTGGTGTAGCATGTAGATGATGGCATCCTCTGTTCTCACCTTCTCCTGGTATGTGAATTGCAGAGGGTTGAGGGCATGGTGGACCTGTGGCCTCAGGTAGTGAAGCAGCAGCCACTCCATGGTCTTCATCAAATATGATGTCAGTGCAACAGCCCTAAAGTCATTCAGCTCACCAGGATGTGATACCTTTGGGACTTGGGTGATGCAAGATGTTTTCCAAAGCCTCGGGACTCTCCCCTGTTCCAGGCTCAGGTTGAAGATGTGCTGTAGAGGACTCCCCAGTTGAAATGCACAGGCCTTCAACAGTTGTGGCGATACTCCATCTGGACCTACTGCTTTGCTGGCACGAAGTCTCCTTCCCTCTCTGCTACCTGGGCTGCTGTAATTTTGGGCGAGGGGGAAACTCTCTCCTATGCTGGTATTAGCAGAAGGATGGGTGGAGGATGCAGTACTCTGATGTGAGAGTGGGTTAGGGTGGTCAAACCTGTTAAAGAAGTTGTTCATCAGGTTTGTTTTCTCCCTGTCTCTCTCGATGGAGGCACCCCGCTTCGAGCTGCAGCCAATGATGATTTTCATCCCATCCCAAACTTCCTTCATGCTGTTATTCTGCAACTTCTGCTCCAGCTTTCTCCTGTACTGCTCCTTCGCCTCCCTGAGCTGGACTCAGAGTTCCTTCTGCACGTGCTTGAGCTCATGCTGATCACTGCCTTTAAAAGCCCTTTTCTTCTGGTTCAAAAGGCCCTTGATGCCACTTGTCATCCATGGTTTGTTGTAAGCATAGCAGCGTACTGTTCTTACTGGAACTACAATGTCCATATAGAAGTTGATATAGTCAGTAGTGCAGTCAACAACCTCCTCAATGTTCTCACTATGTGACCCCTGCAGGATATCCCAGTCCGTAGTTCCAAAGCAGTCTCTCAGAGCCTGCTCTGCCTCAGGGGACCATTTCCTGAATGAGCGTGTGGTTGTAGGTAGCTCGATCACTCTTGGTTTGTAGTGAGGCTGAAGCAGAACCAGGTTATGATCTGCTTTCCGAAGCGCAGGCAGAAGGGTGGCGCTGTATGCGTCTTTAACGTTTGCATACAGTAGGTCAATAATCCTATTTCCCCGGGTATTACAATCCACATACTGGGAGAAGGCAGGTAAAGTTTTGTCCAGTGTCACCAGAGATTAGCACAAGTGCCTCGGGGTGTTGTGTTTGTAGTTTAGCAACAGCAGAGTGGATGATGTCACACGCTATCTCCACGTCCACCCGAAGAGGGATGTAAACAATAACAACAATGACGTGTTCAAACTCTCTGGGCAAGTAGTAGGGATGCAGACTTACGGCCAACAGTTCGATGTCCCTGCAGCAAGTGGAGGTTTTAACGTTTACATATGTAGGGTTGCACCACCTTGTGTTCACATAGACATCGAGTCCTCCTCCTTTCCGCTTCCCGCAGGTATTTGTGTCTCTGTCCGCTCTAACTGTGCTAAACACAGGTAGCTCCATGTTTGCCTCTGGAATGCTAGTTGTTAGCTACGTTTCACAAAAACACAACAAACTGCATTTTCTGTAGATCCTGACATTTTTCAGCAGCGCAGCCAGTTCGTCAATCTTATTTGGTAGTGAGTTCATATTTCCCAGGATCACAGAAGGCACCAAAGGCTTGTATCGCCACTTCCTCACTAGCCGCTTAGCCTTTAGCTTAGCGCTGGCTCTGCTGCCACGATACCGCCTTCTTACCTCGTCAGGTAAATAGGGAACCTCAACGACACAGACCTTTGTTCTCAGCGCTAGAAGTTGACTACCTGAATAGATGAGTCTCGGTGTGTAAAAATCCATGTCCAGAAAAAGGTAGAAAGATAAAGAAGATAAAGTTGTGCACTGAGCTGCTGGAAAGGCTGCAACTTACGGCGGCGTCTACCAGTTAGACTCATCCGGCTTAGTGAGTGTGCTAAAAAAAAGAAAAAAATGTCTTGATATAACTAGATTTGTTCATAGAAAATTAACCTCATAACCATACAGATTTAGCATTAGCAGGGAAGAAGCTAATGTTAGCTTGGCCAGGTCTGAGGGGACACCTAATGTTAAACGTAATTCAAGTGGAAGCAACCCAGCTGATGATAATGGAGCCCAGGTCCAAAATGATAATTGACAGCAGCACTTTTACAGTGTTTCTGTAGATTCTGCATTATATGGACCATTAGGCAAGTGTGTTCATTTTCAAAAGTAGCCATTTTGTCTATTAGCTTTTTTTTATTCCTTGTTCTGCAGTCTGTTCAGATGTATAGATTATCCATCTTTTGTGTAGATAACTAAGGGGTATTGTGCTTTTCCTTATTCTGTTGATTTCTGTATTTTGAACTCTAAGAAATTAATACTGTATTGATTACAGTTCTTATTCTATTTAATGACCCTGTTATTTATTGTGTTGTTCACATTTGATTACCCTCCTTTAGTACATACTGTATACCGTAATTACAAGGCAAGCACCTAGACTATTTTATGGTTGTTCGATTCTATTTTTGGGCAAAAAGAACTGGGTACAGCTACTTAAAGAAAAACTTTAAAAAGCCAAAGACACTTATTTTGTGTCCGTTGGAAAGAACCGCTAGATAATGATTTATAAATCACTAGCCATCCCCCACGGCTTCCCTTGCATATTAGTGAAACAGGACAGTGAGGAGAGCCCCGCCCAACTCTCTACTCCTGACATCACTCTTCCCCCTTCCCTCGGCCATAGCCTCTGTCTCAGATTATTGCAAATATATCACTCCTGCGATCGAACTATGATTCTTAGCGCAATGAGAGAAGCCACAAAAAATCCAAAATGTTCAAGCAAATTATAGAAAAAAAAAGATCTAAATCTGTTAAGTAAGTCTCTCGTTCGCTAACTAAGTGGAATTAAGGTTACGCCCTGAGGCAGACGTGTGAGTGAGGAGGGCCCTGCCCCCCTCCCTGCAGCCCAATGAGTCTCTCTTGGATTCGCACTAATAAATCTGTACCGCAAGTGAACTATGATACTGAGCACGATCAGAAAGTTGCAAAATCAATGGAATGTTCAAGCAAATTATAGAAAAAAACCTAATCTAAATCCGTTAAGTAGTTCTCTTGTGAAAAGCAGACAGACCTACAAACGGGTCTAAAAAACTATAAGAAATTTCTTGCTTGGACCACGAAATTTTTAAAACCATTTCTTAGCGAGCACCTATGGGCCAAGGGTAACCTACATTCCAAATTTCATGTCCCAAGTCCTCATGGTTCGGGAGATTTTGTGATGAGTGAGTCAGTGGTATTTGGCTTTAATATATATAGATTACCAATATTATTAATTACACAGATCCTGCCACTCCTATGGAATTTACGAAAATTGATACAGGTGCTGGGTGCCTGTAATTTCAAAAACTTGCTTGGTTTCAGTACTGGATGAATATCTTTTTGTTAGTGTGTAGTTAATTGCATTTGATTTCTCCCCATGTTTATGTATTTTTTCACCAGAGGTGATGATACCCAGGGGCACCGTTAAATCTTAATCCAGCCCTGTTGTTAATTGAGCATCAGCCCACTGGGATTTAGAGCCTTGCGATGTGCCAATAGAAATAAACAAACCTGGATGAGATATTAATCAATCTTGCACACTTACAAATATGGCCACTTAATTACATGGGGCTAATTGAGATTTTCCATTCAATACAAGTACATTTGACTGTTATAGAAAACTGGGACTGTACACACATATGGGGAGAACATAGGAAACTCCACACAAAAGGGACCCCGTAGCAGTGCTACATGATTAATGTCATCATAAGTGTATTTTGTGCTGAATCCTGTCTTTCGTAGCGTTGTCCTGTTTACATGGTTTGTGTGTCTGTGTAAATGTGCTCCCCTGGAAACAAAGAGGGAAGCATAACACTGTGGAACAGTGGTCCCTCATGATAATTTGTCCTGTAAATCCAATCATCTGCATCCGGGATATTCACTATTTAAACAGGAGGTCAAAAGGAAGAAAAAAAACTCCCGTTCTACTATACTGTCTATTCATTGCACAGCCAGGAGAAAGCAACAATACAGATAATTTACACCTTTTCTGCTTGCCTGATTCAATGTCTGACAACTTCACTTTTGCAATACAAAACCCAGGGGTTCTAGACTTTGCCAATGTACCGAGGATAAGCACAGTGAGACTGTTTCTTGTCGTTTGGGGAGAGGAGCAAGCCATCATTTTCACCCGTATACAATTGCCATAGGACACTTTTCCAGCTAAAAAAGGTTCACAAACATTATTCATTTTAATATTCTGGACTTTTATGTGCATTTCGTGTTTTCTGTATGTCTCATTGATTTCATGTTCAGCGTGGAGTCAAGGGAGGGTTCGTGTTGCATAATTTTTGCTGCACCTTTTTATTATTACATTCTGCCGGTCACTTTTGGGGTTGAGTGTTATGTCGGGGCTGGTTGGGGTGTGACATATATGTTGTTTGGAGTTTGTTTCATTTCTTTTTTTACTAATACAGGTATATACTCACTTAATTATTTTACATATTGTTTGTCTTTTGGCTTACCGTTAATCGTCGATTGGGGAAATTTATTTGGAAGAAGTACGGCTTGTCGGGGCTAACATCCTCAGCTTGCCAGGACATAGGTCTTGGTGATGTAGCTGCCGGTTAGGGAGAGTGAGTCGGCCATTGCAACCCATTCATAAATATGACCAAGTACAAATACTCAGGAGCGTCAATCTGTTTTTTTTTTTACACATTAGAACAAAGAAAGGTGTCATACAGGTGTATTTACAGATTTTAGCAGAGTTCCATGAGGCTGGCAATTGACAATAAAGAGACCTCATCTGGAATAGTTGGAACACTGCTACATTTTGTCCGAAGTTGAAGGCAGCTTTCAATGTCACCTGAATATGCAACGTAAGGTGCAGGGACATCTGAATCTGTCAGAGAGAACTTTATTAAGACATGCAGATGACTTCCAAAGTGATGACTTGTCACAGCACTCTGTGTCTGCATTCAAGGTAGAGGGCTATAATGAATTAAAGATTCAAGGAAACATTCAGGAGCAACAAGGAGGTGCTTGGGTTGGCAGCCTCACTCTTGAAACAAATGTGTCAAGGTTTAAAGGAAATTCTTTGACAGAAGCCTACTGAAAATTAGGAAATGAACAAGGATGAAGCCCTTCTAGTGGTAAAGAAGTCAGGGAAAGACAAAGGTATTGCTTTTAGAATAATTACAAATATTTCTAGGCTCTTTTAATTTTCTCTCTTCATCGTCTCTTCATTTTTTCTTATCATTATTGCCATTGATATATAGCAATTCTAGTTTTATGTGGTTTATATGCAGGCCATTCAGTAAAAAGTTGAATTACACATACTGAAAATGGTTTAATTCAAAGCATTTATATATTTTGTTTCAATAGTTTGTTCCTGTCTTTGCATGCTGGAGTTAATGAGGATAATATTACATTGCTTTTCTGATATGTCAGCAAAAGCTGCACACAGTATGCTAGATAAGGCCTCACAAGTGTATTGTGCAACTTAAAAATAACATTCCCTTACTTCCACTCACATTTATTTTGCCTTTTAGCCTTCTTAACTACTTCTTAAGTACTACTTAACTATTTACTAATAAGTTCAGTTTGACTCGTATGGTTTTCTTGAGACTGAACATCAATTTCAATATTGCCATTATGCTGCGTTCACACATGGATGGTAAAAAAAAAAGTCACATTGCACAGTATAGGAGAACATTGAGAACAAAGTGGTTCATGCAGTGTAAACATTACTATGTCGATGACTGCTAACCCACATCCACCTGTAAAAGAGGCTGTTGAGAGGTATAGGTCTGAATGGGAAACAGAATGTCTGTGGGTCAGCCCTGTCCCTGGCAATGAATGCTTTTTGCCATCAAATTTTTACAGTTACCCACGGAGTGATATCTGACCTGAAACAGCATGGTGCATGTGCTACCCATATCCAAGCAACTAAAGACCAGATGACACAGACTGGAATTGCTTGATCAGAATTTCCCCAAAACTGACATAGTATGTTGCCTGTATGGTCCATTATTACACTGTAACCAATAAAACTAGACAATAATTAGTGCAAATTGATCATGCTAATATTTCCATCCATTTGGGCTGAAGGTTAAGATATATAGATTTATCTTATAATTCATACATGTTACATTCAGTGACAATGTTCTATAAGACGCTAGGGGGGTCGCTGTTGCCCCTTCAAACCCAACAGACAGACACTCAGGACACAGGTTAAAAGCACCAAGAAGACGTTTAATATTTCTCTTCTTTAAATAGTGCCAAAAGCACCACAGCCACCACTAATACAATTGACTATAATGACAATAAACACTATTCTCTTTCTCAGACGGAGACTTAAAGTTCTTTAGTCAGCCCGGAAGAACTTCCTTGTACATCTGGGCTATAAGGGAAGCATGACTCCCCAGGTCCTTCCACAGCACACCCTGGTGGCACCCGCGGCACCAAACAGGGCTGAGATACCGAACTCCATCTCCCAGGATGCCCTGTGGGAACGCAGAGTACTGCTGCAATCCAGGGAGCTGCCATCTAGCGTCTTGGGGGAGGCAGTGTCCAAAAGTTGCTGCCTTCTCCCATCCTTCCATTCTTGGGGCGTCCCAGCCGGGTTGAGCTGCCGACCGTATCTTACAGTTCACTTTAAGACATCTAAATAAATAACCCTCAAAGTCTACCCTGTGTGATCCATATCCAGTGTACATATTTAAACATTTTCCAGTCTATCCTTTGCAATTTAATGCCTACAATTATTATATTTAAAATTTCTGTAGTTACATTTTTTTAGCGCAACCCACAAATTAATTTAATCAGGTAAATCTGACTGCACTTTACAATTAACGCTAAATGAATCCATCTACACATATTTTCAATCTAATATAATGACTCCAGGTAATTATGTACTTGTTTGTGTTATTGTAAGTGATTTTACAATATTGCAATTCAACCATACATATTGGTTTTCCCAAATATTATAGCAACATCTGGGGAATGGGTTGAGATGGTAGTTGTTCAGCATCCCTTACTTATCAACATTGAAAGTGGAAATCCTTCACATCAGAAGAACCACCTCAAAGGAAAATGCAAATGCACAAACTGTCATCTGACTCTGAAAATGAGCCACTGATGTTTTGCTCTTCCACCACAAAATCAGATATTGCTAATTACAGACTTGAGCAACAAATAGACATTGGCTTGGTTTGATGTGTTGGTGGAAGTTTAAGGAAGGCAAATACCCAGTCTTGCCTAAGTTAGCTAGAAAATATGTACCATCCCTCGCCAATGCTGTCCCTTGCAGTGTTGGGCGTAACACATTAGCAGTTTATGTGCATTACATAGTCACATTACATTTTAAAGTAACGAGTAGCTTAATGCAGTACTTCTTTAATTGAAGGAAAAACACCAACATTACTTAAAAAAACAACACAGAGTATTACTGCATTACTATGGAAGCTTATCCCCACCTCTCCAAAAAAAAGTTAATAATAATAATAATAATTGTTATTATTACTGCATTATTTCATAGAAGTATTGCCCTTTTACCCAAAAGACCTGCTGGGTCTGTAACTTCATGTACAGTATGTAAGTTCTTAATTCATTCCTGCTTGTGCTGAAGAGTAAATTTAATCAGCCCACTTCTGGGTTACAGGGAGCCAGTGATTATTGCAACAGCATGGAGTGAAAGGTAAGAAGCAAATGTGGTGGACAATATATCACTCCTTTGCATAGCTCAATCACACTGCAAATCAGAAAAGAGTGTGCTTTATGCAATCCAGTAACAGAAACCTGTTAATAAATTGTAAGTTTAGTTTTAATCCAGCTATTTGCTATAGATACTGTATGTTGTAACAGTGTGATTGGATGGCACAGCATCCAGTGTTCATACCTCGAATCAGCAGTGGCTTAAGGTGAGAATGTGAAAAGGGGATGAATATAATTTACTTCACAGAACATGAAGGAATAAACATTAACAAAAATAAATTGAACTGAAAAAAAACTGAAAATAATTGAACTGAAAAAGGTCACAACAATTCTGGATGAAAAGAAATAGCATATATTCAAAATTCAGGGTCACCTCCTTCTTCCATAACAGTGAATATAATGTTCATGTCTGCACAGAAGATAAAATCTGCACTTTGAACTTGAAACTTGAACTTTATATTTCCAGGCAACAAAATTTTCTTCAAAATTTGTCTCATTGTTGAACATTCAGATACAAAAAAGCACAACACAATCTACAGTACAATATACGATATATGATATCATCATCAAAATATTATATACAACTGCTATAGTGTATAAAAACATGATAATATAGCAGTTAACAGTATTAAGAAGAAACATTTCTGTAAAAGCCAAAGATTTCACAAGCAACATAAAGTGTCACTGCAAGAAAGCTCATGTTTAGCAGATTTTAAAACATGATTTATAGCTCCAAAAGAGTGAACTCCTAAACAGTGATAAAAAATTAAAAGGTGTGAGATATTCACCACTTATGACCTGGTAGTAAGGCCCATCTCTCTTTAATTATGTCCTAAGTGCAGACGAGAGATACTACAGTGATGAAATCAAAACATCTGCAAAATTGGGCACCAGAGAATACTACTTGTATGGGAGATGTTTTTTAAAATTAAGTGAAGCACACTGGATTCACAGTAAATCTTATAAATGACAGACCTTGGAGCAGTTGAACTGTGAACAAATAGCATACTAGAGATGCTGCTCCTAGTAGTAGTCCTGTATGTAAATTTCATGAAGGCAGAAGAGCCTGTTTGTAGCCTCTATGACACCGTAGACACACCTTTCTTATCAAAGGATGGAGACATAATGATAGCAGGAATTTTTAACATTCATGGGAATGAAAATACAGTGGCTAGTTTTAAATCTAAACCCAACCCGGCAGAATGCAAAGTGTAAGTACATTATGAAATATAATTGACAATGTAATATTTACCTAGGTCTTTAATAACAAATTTTATAATGATACACATTCTAACTGGAATATATATAGCTACATACTACTTTATACCATTAAAGGAAATTGGTGATGCATCAACATATATCCATTATTTTTTTTTTATCTTAAAGTACTCTTGTTCATCTTTCACAATTTTGCATATTGCATTTATAAAATACAGGAGCATATTAAAATATATTATTACTAGTAAGAGAACATTTTAAAAAATGTAATATATACAACACTTATGTAGCAATATTATTAAGGTTTTTAGCAATCCTAAAAAGAATTCATTCACTGTTTAAAAATTTGAATCTCTAATATGTTTAAGATATAACTTATCAATTAATAAAAAGATAAGATTTTATTAACCTTTTTAAATTGTTTTCTTTAAAGTCTAAATGAAAGAGAGTACCAGAGTTTGAAAACTATGATTTTTACCATAGACGAAATCAATAATAATAGTAAACTGCTTCCTAATATAACCTTGGGATACAAGATGTACGATGCTTGTTCTTCTGTGCAGTTGTCTATTAAAAAAGCGCTGGCAGTATTAAATGACCCCGGAAGCAAAACATTTAGTAACCTGCCTTGCAGCAGGGCTCCTGCTCCTGTCCAAGCTGTTATTGGGATGTCTTCTACAATCTACACACAAGCATTGGCTTCAATTACAAATGCCTTTCAAATACCACAAGTAAGTTGTATTCTTTAACCTCTACTTTCTATATACATAAAAATGTATATAATTTAAATCCTATCATTAATTTAAACTCAACAGATGCTTCTGAGTTAAATGATAAGTTCCTATTTGTTTTTACAGGTAAGTTTTTTTGCTTCCTGTGCTTGTTTAAGTGACAAAACACAGTACCCAACGGTATTTCGAACAGTTCCAAGTGATTATTATCAAAGCCGAGCCCTGGCACAGCTTTTAAAGCATTTTGGGTGGAACTGGGTTGGAACAGTTAGAAGTGATAACGATTTTGGAAATGACGGAATTGCCAGTTTTGCACAAGCTGCTCAGGAAGAAGGCATTTGTATAGAATATTCAGCTGTCATTTCAACTGTCATGACACGACAAAAGTATATCAAAGTCATACGTCTGATTAAAGAATCTTCTGCAAAAGTTGTTGTTGCCTATGTAAATGCAGTCCCAATGAAATCATTTATTGATGAGCTAGTGCTTGAAAATGCCACTGGTTTACAGTGGGTAGGAGTCCCAGCCTGGATGACAAAGAGACTTCCAGCAAAGGAAGAATATTATAAAATTATGGGAGGAACAATTGGAATGGCTTATCCCAATGCTGTAATCCCTGGATTAAGGGAATATTTACTGAATATCCACCCCTTCTGGAATCCTGAAGATTCTTATTTAAAAGAACTTTGGGAAGTTATCTTTAGTTGTAGTTTCAATTCAAAGGATGCTACAAAGAATAAATGCACAGGGGCTGAAAATCTGAGAGACATAAAAACAGAATACAATGATGAAAGTGAATTTCGAGTTCCCAGTTGTGTATACAAAGCATTGTATGCTGTAGCACATGCCCTCCATGATCTGTACAACTGCAAGGATGGCCAGGGTCCTTTTATAAATAAGACATGTGCAGACAAGTTGAGAGTTGAGCCGTGGCAGGTAGACAAATTTACTGTTTTCTATAATATGCAAATATAATATAGTCATTTTAAAATTATTATTATTGTTCTTGTTATTTTTGTCATCCTCAGGCTGGCAAAGTCATTCAGTATCATTGTTATATTACAGTGCTTGGGTTAAATTAAATGCAGTACACTTTTTGATTAATTGGCTACAGTTTAAAAACAGTGTCATCATTTTGATTTTTTTTTAATGTGCCTTATGTGAATAAATATGGGTATGTACTGTACTTATAAAAACATGTCCTGTAATGGACTGACATACTGCCTGTTGTTATTTTGTCGGAGCTCATATGTCTATCGCGCAAATGTCGTGTCAGTCCTGTTGTTCATTCTCATACCCATATCTGCCAGGTCACACTTTTGCTGCAGAAACTCTAAAGTGGAAAATACAGGGGAAAACGGACAGCAATGTTACTCTTGTTAATAAAAACTAAGATGATAAATGTCATTAACACATAAAACAAACACTTCGTTAACTAAAATTAAAATAAAAATGACAGAATGTCTGAAAACTAGAACTAAATGAAAATTACAAAATAAAAAACAAAACAAAACAATTTTTTGTAATTTATAATATTGAGTTTCACCACACTAGTGTTTGTGCATAATGTAAATGCAAGTGTTCAAATGCACGTATATTTATTATATTTTATTTAAGAATTACATTCATAGATTTGGTTAGGAACAGGCAGTGATTAGTGTGCATGTACAAGTATCTCTCGCTGCTTGTGTCCGAGTCTGTGAATTTCATTGGCCATTTCATCCCTCAGTAAGATTTCCCTTTTGAAACTGAAAGCAAATACCAAACCTCATCACTTATTAACAACTTACTCTGTGAATTTCATTGGCTACAATTGACCACATGTCACAGATGCTCTGTTGTCAGTGAATCCTAAGTAACCTTAAGTTAAATGTCAATGAAGAAACGCTTAAACTAAGATATGCCACACATTAACTGCTAAACAGTTTGAAAATTAGATCCATGGTGGATTTGTCAAGATCAAAATTCCACCCCCCACGCTTCAAATGTCACAGAGCTTCATTGATAGCAAATGGGTGGTGGACAGTAGTATTTTAAAAATATTTAGAATGCTGCAGTATTACAAAAATGAAAAAATAAAAACTCTCTAAGTGAGATGACTCAGTTTGGTAAGTTTACTTTACAGCCTCTGTGAAGGTCAAGCTGTGATTGTAAGATCTGAACCGAACAGCAGATGAATAGCCATTAAATGGTCGATATTGTCCACTGCTTTGTTATAAAACTGACAACGAAATCCACTCCTATACTGATCATTGTTCCTTTTATCACTTTGGGTGACTATAAAATCTACATTTATATCCCTACAGGTAATTGTGTTATTTGTTCATGGCTTTATTCTCTTTTACCTTCTTGTTTCTTAATCTAATTCACAACTTTGACTTTCAAATATTTATTAATGTTTGATATTAGTTTGTATCCTGCATTATTAATGTCATCCTTTCCTTTATTTCTATTGTATTCTTTTGGCTGTTTGGGAAGCTGTTTGAGTTTTCAAAAGGAGCTACATAAACAAAATCTATTATTATTACTATTATACAACTACACAGAGTCATGAGCTCAGATTTAATTGCTAAACTGGGCAGTGTCTGTATGGAGCTTGTATGTTCTCCCCATATGTACTGTATGTGGACTGAGTGTGTGTAATTTCAGATATTGTTTTATAGTTAAATATTTTGTGCCTCATTAAGCACCCTCACTTGCCAAAATCTGTTTAATCTACACATGTTGTGAAATTGCTGTACATCCTCCTAGTTTAGGCTCACAGGGAGCTCTCTAGGTTTTACATTTTGCTTATTAAGTAAATGATCTGAGATATTGCTAAAATAGATGTTCACTATTTATTGAAAACTAAATCCATCTCTGTTTCTGCTATTATTTGTATTAAGACAGCTCAAGAAGTGAGTTCAGTAGTATTTACAAAAATAAGCCAAATATGAATTCTGTGAAGAAAATACAGATTTAAAGTTTCCAAAAGGACAGATAACGTATAATCTGCATCAAAAGATATCAAAAATAAAATAAGAGTGTATGTGTATGGTTATCTTACAGCTTTCAAAGACAATCTCAAAAATAAAACAAAGTGTTTTTGAAATTAAATAATTACTAATTACTATTTACTGCAGGTTAAAGTAACAAATGATATCAGAGCACAAATGTAATTTGATTCCTGCATTTTTTGATTATACTGGCAGCCTTGAACTGTCACATTATCAGCAGAAAATTGAATTTTGCCACAGTCGGTAAAATTGTATGGATTAAGTTGATAGTTACAATATGTACAACATATATTTGACAACTATAAAGTAAACTGTGTTTTACACTTGCAAAATTGTGTTGGTGTGGACATTTTTGTTTTCAGAAAAACAAACAAAAAAAACTTAAACTAAATAAAAACTAAAAAAATGAAAAACTAATATTAGAAAATGGCAAAAAACTAAAACTAAATAAAAAGTAAAACATAAAATCAAAAACTAATTTAAAACTAATACTAAAGATTTTTTTTAAAACTTGAAAAACACTAATGAAGAGAAGAAAGAATAAATAGCAATATGTAATTTATCATTATCACCTTTTTTTAAGTTATAGTTTGAGCCTTTACCAACAGTGCCAGGGATGAAAAAGTACTGGATGGAATAGACATTCCACATCACTGACTGTTCTTGTAAGGCAGAGAAGGCTCTTTTTTAAGGAGGCTATATTATTTTAATGTTGGTAGTGACATCCTTCACATCTTCCACAAATCTGTGATGGCCAGTGTGATTTTCTATGGTATGGTGTACTAGGCCGGTAACATCACTTTAAGAGAAACCAATTAAAAGGGCAGGCTTAGTTAGGGTGCAATCTGGTAGTAGCAATGCCTCTCTCTGACACACTAACACTGCATACTTTCAGGGAACAAATTATCAAACAGAAGTGAGTGCAAGAAACACTGATGGGGCTCCTTACTATCAGCAATATGCCTGCATAATGCCTCACTGTGGCAGGGACTGCCAAGTCAGAATATTTCTTTCTTTCTTTTAAATTTTCTTCATTGTTTTAGCCATTCTGGTGTTTGTGTGTGTGTGTGTGTGTGTGTGTGTGTGTATGTGTATTTGAGTGTTCAGACTATAGTGTGTCTATCTATCTATCTATCTATCTATCTAGGCCGGAAGCTGTCCTGTCACACACATTCACACAGTTTGGTATTTGGTCAATATTCTGTACGTATACTATTTGCATAACCTCCTTATCTTTAGAAATTGCAAGGAATCCAGAGAATCTTAAGAAAGTCACACAGAAATGAGTGAATCCAAGCAGTACATCAAGGGTCTCAAAACAGTTCAGAGAGGAATGATATGGTTATAGGGGTTCATTTTATATGTATTTGTATTGTATTGACCCCCTTCTTTTGACACCCACTGCACGCCCAACCTATCTGGAAAGAGGTCTCTCTTTGAACTGCCTTTCCCAAGGTTTCTTCCGTTTTTCCCTACGAGGTTTTTTGGGAGTTTTTCCTTGTCTTCTTAGAGAGTCAAGGCTGGGGGGCTGTCAAGAGGTAGGGCCTGTTAAAGCCCATTGCGGCACTTCCTGTGTGATTTTGGGCTATACAAAAATAAACTGTATTGTATTGTATTGTATTTTAGCCAATTGTCCTAATTAGAATCCAGCCCATGCTGTAACTTAATGGAGTATACTTACTGTTTTAATTTTGGTTCACTTAAAAACTGTTAATTGCTTATTTTACTTTTAAACAGCTACTTTTGGCATCTTTCAGTTTTTCTTCTGCCAGTTAACAATGAGATGTGAAACTGAAAAAGGAAGCTAAATTTCATTTTTTGAAATTGTGTGTTTATTTTATAAAGTTTCTTTAAAAAAGATTTGAGAAAAAAAATTTAAAGAGAATTGCTGAAGCGTTGAACTGTAGTGTTCAGCTCCAGTCAAAAAGACATTCTGATGATGTTCTCCGTAAACCAAATTCCATTTTATTAATAATATATAGAATTAAAGACATTGTTGAAACACTGAAACAAACAACCGCCACTGGGCAGATTCTAAAATTATTACATTTTTGCAGGTTTTACACTATCTTAAAAATGTTAAATTTACCACTTTCTTTGGAGACAATGTTTATTTTGATGCATATGGTGATCCAGAACCAAAGTATGAAGTGGTAAATTGGCAGCATGGTGAAGGGGGACTCATAAAATTTGTAACAGTTGGCTTCTATAAGCCATCGTTACCAGATGGAAAAAGAATTCAGATGAACAATGTCAGCATTATCTGGGCAGGAGGTCACAACCAGGTAAGTTTAACTTGCTATTAGCAGAAATGTAAAACTAAGCACTAATTGAATGGAATGGCAGATAATGTAAAATCAGCTGAAATATTACAGAATGTCAAGTCAAGTTATACTTAGGCTTTATAATGCACTTCTCAGGTCTTACCAGGGGTATTGAATACAGCTTTGGTCTCCATGTCACAAAAAAGATATGGCAGCTCTAGAGAATGTCCATTGAAAAGTAAATAGGCTGTAAGGGGGTTAACATTTTCAGTTTAAGCAAACTGAGATTAAGAGGTTTCAAGGGTTTAAATTAATGATGAGAATTAATATAGTTGATCTGTTCTCTGTTCCAATCATAATGTTTTAATGTATAGTAAATTTTTTTTTCTGTTTGTTCCAGACCATATTGAACAGTATTTTAGCAAATCTTTTGTAATGGGTTTGCAGGGGGGAAGCAAACTTTTACAATGAAAAAGATGATTTACAGTTTCTGAAGACTAATTTTATTATGTTGCAAAGTTTATTCACATTATGTATTATTCCATTTTTCTTTATGAGATACCTGTACATGTGTGTACAGAAAGTTGTCTGCCTGGCACACACAAAGCAGTTAGAAAAGGCCAACACATTTGCTGCTTTGACTGCATACCTTGTGCTGATGGAGAAATAAGCAATCAGACCAGTAAGTAGCAAAATACTGTATGTGTATTTATTATTTAAGAAATAATTGCATAGTATTTTCAAAACTTCCTAAAAAGATTCACTGTTGGAGGAGGCTGAAGCCAATCCTAACAAGACAGGAAAGAGCCTGGGACAGGGTGCCAACTAATGATTATGCTCAATCATACATTCAAGGCCAGTTTCAAATGAGAAATTAACCAAACATGAAGTAATGCCAATTAATGATCTGGTCGTTTCTTGTTTTACCTCTTTGACGTCAGCAAAACGCCTTCCTTTCAAGTCTTTTTTCATCTGAGGGAACAAAAAGAAATCAAACCGGAGTTAAATCCGGTGAGTAGGGTGGGTGGTTCAGGGTTGTCATACCGTTTCAATAACAATAGTTTCTGCAACACTTTTTTCAAGAAGAAAACAAAATTTCACTGCCGCGCGTTGCTCATGATAATCAGCCATCGCAAAAAAGCGACGCTTGCACAAAACTACTTTTACAAAAAAATTCACTGAACACAAGCACAGCCTTCCAGACTGATGGCACTTGGCAGACTGACTTGTGAGGAGTGTAACTAGATCGCCCTAGCGGCCCAACCACATACTACAAGTACCAACCTAACAACAACAAAATTCCGGTTATTTTTGGGTCCCCCCCTCTATTTACACTCGTAAACGCATTCACTTCTACGAAACAAATTTACATTTACCAATATGAATCAATGTCACATCCCAACTGGAAAGACTTACAAGCTTATGGACAACATATAAACTCTTTATAGAACACTTCTTAGGTAAACATTGAAAAGTGCTCAGTCCCCTCTTACTGCCATGCTGAGCCTATCACTACAGTACTGCTTGATAGGCATGAACTTCTTGTAAATTCTTGTAATATGGAATTTAACCAAAAAAATAATCAAAGGAATAAAGAACATTGTGACCCGACATTTGCGCGATAGACATATGAGCGTCGACAAAATCGCGAAAGTTTCATTAAATATGAATTACTAGTTTAAACCATATATAATAATGTTTATTTTAGAAGTCAATATTATGAGACACGGCACGCAGATAGTCCTTAAGATCACGCCCTGCATATGTAGGAAGAATTGCAGCAAGTAGTTGAGCGTATTTAGACTTGCTGGCTGCATGACTGCTGGTGATTCCGCTTTGAATACGACGCTTTATGCCAACCCTCGACTGAGTTATTTGTTCGCGGCATGCAATCAGCACGGCATGCAGATAGTCCTTAAGATCACGCCCTGCATATGTAGGAAGAATTGCAGCAAGACGTCTTGATAGTTGAGCGCATTTAGACTTGCTGGCTGCCTGACTGCTGGTAATTCTGCTTTGAATACGACGCGTTATGCCAACCCTCGACTGAGTTATTTGTTTGCAGCATGCCATCAGCAGTTATAACAGTTATAACCTAGCACATACAGTAATGTGTACATAATGCGCACGTACGTGTCTCACTCTCTTGGCCTCTCTTGCGATTTTGTCGTGGCGATTTTGTCAGCGTGCATTTGTCGAAAACCAGTTAGCGGGTTTGTCGGCGCTCATTTGTCCATCGCGGTTTTGTCGGCGCTCATATGTCTATCGCGCTTTTTTAGGTGAACCAAAGAACATACAGCATCACCTGGACACGCACAGTACAAATCCAGTAGTCTATTTTGTGGCAATGCTTTTCAAAACTTTTAAAGAAAACTATTTATACTATAATTTTTCATCTAAACTTTAAAAGCAGAAGAAATAATAAATAACAAATTCTTTTAAATGGTTTTATACTGGATACAATTCAGGATAACAGAGTCCAGACCTAATTCTGTCAGCACTGTGTGCACAAGGCAGGAAACAACCGAGATTCAGCACCAGACTACTGATGGTCCCAATTTTGAATACTTATCAAATTTATTTCAAAAATATCAGATATTCAATGCCCCTTTTTGAAAACATAATCATCTTCATTGATTTAGCAAATTATGGATGGTACTATCTTCACCTGCAAAAATGCTGCAAAGCTTTTCATAAAATTATTAGTCAGTACTTCACATCATTATGGAGGCATTTTCTTCCAGCTCACCATGATGAACTGTTTCAATTCAGCAATATTTAAAGACTTCCTATAAGGAATTGTATACTTTTATGACATTTATAGGGGTGTTATGTTTGGACATTCTCTTGACATTTCTAAAATAGTCAATTTTTCCTTTTAGTAGTCTTTTGGAGTCTCACCAGTTAGTTTGGGGGTCATTGTCTTCCCACTTTATTCAATTATTCTTTGACCAAAAGAGAAATAATATGACATTTTCCAGTACTCAGAAGAAAAAAACGAAAATGTATTTTTTTGTCAGTGATATCAAATAATCTGTCTTTGAGCGTAAAAAGGGGATCTCCACCATATGAAGATGGTTTGCTGTTTTTATTGTTGAATGCTTAGTTTGATTTTCAGTAGACATTAAATCTATCGAGCAGAGTGTTTAACTTCTGACCTATGTAAAGATTCCTTCAAAACCTTAAGGTATTGTTCTTTTGGTAAGATTGACACAAGCCTATTTTTTCTTTATGGTGAACATTTGTTTCCACTCTTTATAATCTCCCTACTACCCAACAGTATGCAATACTTTCCTGGTAGTTGAGTAATGTATAATCACTATATTCAAGGTAATAAAAGTCCTATTTTATTGTATTTCTAATGATCTCCTGCTTGATTCTCGTTGTTTATCTTCATGTTATCTATTTGTCTTCAAGAAGACCCAAAATAACTTTAAATCCGTTTCACAACCGTATGTCTAACTGTATATAGTTGTAGACCTACAGCCTAAATAAGATGAAGACTTGTATGTAGATAAATACAAGGCAGCAATGAAATTTCACTCTGGAGACATTATTTAAGCAAACAAACATCATTACATTTTACATAAATCAACCTACCCACTGCCCTGACGACTATAGTAAACAGAAAAGAAAATTAAAGATTAAATATAGTTCAATAGCTCAACTGAACCAAGGACAACATTGATGTATCCTTGCCAAGTTTTCCAACTTCTTTTACGTTGTTCCTTGTAAAGCCAATTTATTATTTTTGTAATTTTAAGTAATATAGAACACTCTCTGCGGTGGGCTGGCGCCCTGCCCAGGGTTTGTTTCCTGCCTTGTGCCCTCTGTTGGCTGGGTCTGGCTCCAGCAGACCCCCGTTACACTGTAGTTAGGATATAGCGGATTGGATAATGTATGAATGGATAGAACAACCTTTAGACATTGTATTATGGTCGGTAGGTTAAGATTCTTCAAATAGATCAAGATAAAATGGAATTCTTGGAGTATAGTAAAAGTTATCACAATTGATTATTCATTAACATTTACGATACACTCCAAATAAATCTGATATGGGATTAGGGATTATTGTGATTCCAAGACTTTTTGGTAACCAAGTAATGATTCTGATCCAATGGAGTTTAAGAAGGGAGTATTTCCAAAACATGAGACTTGGGAAGTATGCGATGGAAGACATCTTTCATACTGTACATACGGTGGTGTTCTATGTGGAGTTAGATCTTTTTCAAACAGATTGAGGAATAGGGTATTGAATCTCGGCCCTAGTTCAATTATTACCAGAAATTTCAATTAAAAGATACTGATCCTAATGTTGTTTCAGTTTATCTGGACAATTTAGAATGTAATTTCTGGTTACATCCCATCATATTCTTTAAATTTGTAATTTATCTCTGTTTTTAATTTTTTTTTTTCTTTATCATGCCCACAGTATTGATTTTTGTGACATTATTTGGAACTTTTGTCATACATAAAAGTGATTTTCAGATTCATCATTGATATTGGAAATGTGATCAATCACTCCTGTTATTGTTCGACTCTGAAGTTTCTTAATTCTATTTTCTTAATTAGTGACTACTTTTTACTACTAATTAACTTCATTTAATGTATTTGCTATATAAGACTTAGATCCTTTAAATCAGGACAGAGCAATGTCAGTGCTGGAGGACTGCAGTGGCTTAAGGTTTTTGTTACAACCAAATTGCTTCATGAGAAATCACTAATTGCTGATGAAGCACTTAATGCTCAAGTGATATTCTTCTGCTACATTTTAGTTGTCTCGCTTGTTTAGATTTTGAACCCTTAATTACTTATTTTAGTCTTAAACAGCTGTATTCATTGTTTTAATTGCTCCTTATTAGCAATAAGATGCAAGTAACAAAGGAACCAGCAGTTCTACACCTAGCTTGTCTCCATTTCCACCCGTGTGTATTCATCATTCACTAATTGGTTTAATTAAGTACTCAGATGGAAGCTGAAGAAAAAAGTGAAGAACAGAAAATTACTCATGTGTTTTAGACTTCAAATCACTTGGATGATAAGTGAATCATTAGAAAAAAAAACCCTATGATATAAGAATGAACTGATAGACTTAAAACACTAACCAAGCATGAAATTAAATAAGATCTGTTACTGGTGTGGATTGGCTCCTAATTACCAACTGGGTTAGAACAACTCCAGGATCAGAGTTGGTTACTCCTGCCATATAATCTTTCAGAAGCGTCTTCCAAGTGACTCCTGTGATAGCTTTGTTGCAGATTTTTTCTGCATAGATAAATCAAGCATTTTCTGAACTAATGTGATCCAATTGTAAAGTCACTCAAGGACAAAAACCAAGTGTAACCACTCATAACATGTAAATTACAAGAACCTGTTCATACCACACAAAAAATGACAGTAAAGTGTTTCAAACTCTTCTGGAGCTGTGAGACAGCAGTGCAGTAGTATAGTACAATTTGTTTAATATTCATTAGGTGGGTGAACTGTGGTTAATATTATTAATTGCTCAGCTCTAACACACAAAATCACTACTAAATATTTTAACAACAACTTCTCATTTGAAAGTGATACATCTTTTCCATATATCCATATTATTTAAATCAATAAACTATTTATTTGCACAATTAGTAAATTTATTTCATGTATCTTTTACTAATGTAAATATTATATTACAAATCATTTTGGTTAACTTACATAAATGCTCGAAAGGAAATTAAACATTTATGAAACCACTAACTTTCATGTTGTGTTACAGATTCACTTCACTGTATGAGCTGTCCTCTCGACTACAGGTCCAGTCAAGACAAAAATCAATGCATCCTTAAAGATACTGAATTCCTGTCCTTTGAAGAGATCATGGGCTCATTACTCATTCTGTTTTCTTTATTAGGAGCTTTATTGACCATTTCTGTCTCAGTCATCTTCATCCTTTACATTGATACTCCAGTTGTGAGAGCCAACAATTCTGAACTCAGCTTTCTTCTGCTGTTCTCCTTAATCCTGTGTTTCCTTTGCTCACTTGCTTTCATCGGTCAGCCATCAGAATGGTCATGTATGCTGAGACATACAATTTTTGGGATCACCTTTGCACTCTGCATTTCTTGTATTCTGGCAAAAACATTTGTGGTTTTAATGGCTTTCAGAGCTACGCTACCAGGCAGTAACGTCATGAAGTGGTTTGGCCCCTGTCAGCAGAGAATGAGTGTTGCATCTTTCACAATAATTCAGGTTATAATTTGCACATTTTGGTTATTTTTATCACCCCCATTTCCTCATAAAAATTTTACATCGTACAAAGAAAAAATAATCCTAGAATGTGAGGTGGGGTCCATGGTAGCATTTTGTGTTATGCTCGGTTACATTGGATTTCTGTCTTCTGTGTGCTTCATCCTTGCTTTTCTTGCTCGTAAACTTCCAGACAACTTCAATGAAGCTCAGCTTATTACTTTCAGCATGCTGATATTCTGCTCAGTCTGGATCACTTTCATCCCCGCTTACATCAGTTCGCCTGGCAAATACACAGTAGCAGTTGAAATATTTGCAATATTGGCTTCTAGTTTTGGACTACTCTTTTGCATATTTATTCCCAAATGCTATGTCATTTTATTAAAGCCTGAGCAAAACACTCGAAAGCATTTAATGGGAAAAGTGCCCTCAAAATCACTTTAAGAAAAAATTTAAATTCCTACATTCGTTTATAAAGAAAAGAAAAAAATCTATCACTTCTAATGTGTTTCTGTGTATTTTTTCATTTATAAATGAATTATTCTTGTTCATTGATAATTTTACATATGAAGTGTTTTACTGTGAATCACCCTTACTTTAGGAATTTGATAAATGCTGTGTGCACTTTGTAATGGTCTTCAAAGAATAAACCTCAGTACTGAGAAAAATAACAAGGACTCGTGAAATTTATTTTTTTTTTGCTTTTCACTACTGTACAACAGTAATGTAATATGTGTGTAGTTTGCCTGGATAAATGAAATGTATCTGGTAGCAGTGATTAGTGCTTTTGCTTTTACTGATTTAGAGACCTGTCTATGTGGGGATTGTCATACTATCTGGAATTTTTTTTCTTTTTCACATTTCTAACATTTATGTTTTTTAGCAATTCTGGACTGTCTCTGAATCATTTATATTTGAATGTAGGTGAGTGTATGAATGTGCCTATAGCAGAAGACATCCCATTTAGAGTTGATTCCAGCTTTAAAGTTGTCTGAATTGGCCCTGTCTCACCTTTATTATAGTGGTTTACCAACTTTATTTCTTCAAGGTGCCCAGTGCATAGCCTGCCCATGGCTTAGGTGACCTAAGCATCTACCTAGCGCCCCGAGAATTTCAGGGGGCCCTGCACCAGCAACATTCAAGGTTTTTTATTTTATTTTATTTTTTTGTACACCACTTGCTTCACTTTCAGCAGAAAGGTGCCACAGGTGGGCAGAACAATACAATTAGTTATATTTAGATGAGTGCTATTTGATTGGTTTGCACTTACAGAGTGACATTTCATCCATCCATCCATCCTCTTCTACTTATTCGAGATCGGGTTGCGGGGGCAGCAGCTTGGGCAGAGATGCCCAGACTTCCCTCTCCTTGGCCACTTCTTAAAGCTCTTCCGGGGGAATCCCGAGGCATTCCCAGGCCAGCCGGGAGATATAGTCCCTCCAGCATGTCCTGGGTCTTCCCCGGGGCCTCCTCCTGGTTGGACGTGCCTGGAACAACTCACCAGGAAGGCATCCAAGAGGCATCCTCATTAGATGCCCGAGCCACCTCATCTGACCTCTCAATGAAGAGGAGCAGCGACTCTACTCTGAGCCCCTCCCGGATGACTGAGCTTCTCACCCTATCTTTAAGGGAAAGCCCAGACACCCTGCGGAGGAAACTCATTTCAGCCACTTGTATTCGCGATCTCGTTCTTTTGGTCACTATCCATAGCTCATGACCATAGGTGAGGGTAGGAACGTAGATAGACTGGTAAATTGAGAACTTTGCCTTACAGCTCAGCTCCTTTTTCACCACGACAGACCGATGCAGAGCCTGCATCACTGCGGACACCGCACCGATCCGCCTGTTGATCTCACGCTCCATTCTTCCCCCACTTGTGAACAAGACTCCAAGATACTTGAACTCCTCCACTTGGGGCAGGATCTCGCTCCCAACCCTGAGAGGGCACTCCACCCTTTTCCGGCTGAGGACCATGGTCTCAGATTTGGAGGTGCTGATTCCCATCTCAGCCACTTCACACTCAGCTGCAAACCGATTCAGAGAGAGCTGAAGATCAAGGCCTGATGAAGCAAACAGGACAACATCATCTGCAAAAAGCAGTGGCCCAGTCCTGAGTCCACCAAACCAGACACCCTTAACGCCGTGGCTGCACCTAGAAATTCTGTCCATAAAAGTTATGAACAGAATCTGTAACAAAGGGCAACCCTGGCAGAGTCCAACTCTCACTGGAAATGGGTTCAACTTACTGCCGGCAATGTGGACCAAGCTCTGACACTGGTTGTACAAGGACCGAACAGCCATTATCGGGGGTCCCCCACAGGATTCCCAGAGGGACACGGTCGAACACCTTTCCAAGTCAACAAAACACATGTAGACTGGTTGGGCAAACTCCCATGCACCCTCCAGGACCCTGTTAAGGGTGTGGAGTTGGTCCACTGTTCCACAACCAAGACTCCTGAATCCGAGGTTCGACTATCCGACGGACCCTCCTCTCCAGGATCCCCGAATGGACTTTTCCAGGGAGGCTGAGGAGTGTGATCCCTCTGTAGTTGGAACACACCCTCCAGTCCCCCTTCTTAAAGAGGGGGGCCACCACCCCGGTCTGCCAATTCAGAGGCACTGTCCCCGATGTCCATGCGATGTTGCAGAGGCGTGTCACCCAAGACAGTCCTACAACATCCAGAGCCTTAAAAACTCCGGGCGTATCTCATCCACCCCTGGGGCCCTGCCACCAAGGAGTTTTTTGACCACCTCGGTGACCTCAGTCCCAGAGATGGGGGAGCCCACCTCCGAGTCCCCAGGCTCTGCTTCCTCATTGGAAGGCATGTTAGTGGGATTGAGGAGGTCTTCGAAGTACTCCAAATCATATTATTTGATGTCATCCACAGTTAAATTCTGCTACGTACTTCTAAAACTTTTATTTTTATACTGTATTGAGGATTTGTTCAGTTCTGTGTATTGTATTGTATTGTATTGACCCCCTTCTTTTTGACACCCACTGCATGCTCAACATACCTGGAAAGGGGTCTCTCTTTGAACTGCCTTTCCCATGGTTTCTTCCATTTTTTCCCTACTGGGGTTTTTTTTGGGAGTTTTTCCTTGTCTTCTTATAGAGTCAAGGCTGGGGGGGCTGTCAAGAGGCAGGGCCTGTTAAAGCCCATTGCAGCACTCCTTGTGTGATTTTGGGCTATACAAAAATAAATTGTATTGTATTACATTGTATTGTACTTCCCCCACCGACCCACAACTTCCCGAGTCGAAGTCAGCTGCGCACCATTCCAACCATATACAGTGTTGACACTGCACTGCTTCCCTGTCCTGAGACGCCGGATGGTGGACCAGAATCTCCTCGAAGCCATCTGAAAGTCGTTTTCCATTGCCTCCCCAAACTCCTCCCACGCCCGGGTTTTTGCCTCAGCAGCCACCAAAGCTGCATTCCGCTTGGCCTGCTGAAACCTATTAGCTGCCTCCAGAGACCCACAGGACAAAGGGTCCTGTAGGACTCCTTCAGCTTGACGGCATCCCTCAACGGCGGTGTCCACCAATGGGTTTGGGGATTGCTGCCACGACAGGCACCAACCACCTTACGGCCACAACTCCGGTCAACTGCCTCAACAATAGAGGCACGGAACATGGCCCATTTAGACTCAATGTCACCCACCTCCCTCGGGACGTGGTCGAAGTTCTGCCAGAGGTTGGAGTTGAAGCTACTTCTGACAGGGGACTCTGCCAGACGTTCCCAGCAGACCCTTACAATACGTTTGGGCCTACCAGACCTGACCGGCATCCTCCCCCACCATTGAAGCCAACTCACCACCAGGTGGTGATCAGTTGACAGCTCTGCCCCCTCATCACCCGAGTGTCCAAGACATGTGGCCGCAAGTCCAACGACACGACCACAAAGTCAATGATCGAACTGAGGCTTAGGGTGTCCTGGTGCCAAGTGCACATATGAACACCCCTATGCTTGAACATGGTGTTCGTTATGGACAATCTGTGACGAGCACAGAAGTCCAATAACAAAACACCACTCGGGTTCAGATCGGGGGGGCCATTCCTCCCAATCGCGCCCTTCCAGGTCTAACTGTCATTGCCCACGTGAGCATTGAAGTCTCCCAGCAGAACGAGGGAGTCCCCAGAAGGTATGCCCTCTAGAACCCCCTCCAGGGACTCTAAAAAGGGTGGGTACTCCAGACTTCTGTTCGGCGCATATGCACTAACAACAGTTAGGACCCGTCCCCTCACCCAAAGGCGGAGGAAGGCTACCCTCTCGTCCACTGGGGTAAACCCCAATGAACAGGCTCCAAGTCAGGGGGCAATAAGTATGCCCACACCCGTTCTGCACCTCTCACCAGGGGCAACTCCAGAGTGGTAGAGAGTCCAGCCCCTCTCAAGGAGATTGGTTCCAGAGTACAAGCTGTGCGTCGAGTTGAGGCCAACTATATCTAGCTCCTTCCCCTTCAGAGAATTGAAATTCCATGTCCCAAGAGCCAGCTTCTGTAGCCAAGGATCAGACTGCCAAGGTCCCCGCCTTCAGCCACCACCCAACTCACACTGTACCCGACCTCCTTGGCCCCTCCCATAGGTGGTGAGCCCATTGAAGGGGGACCCACATTGCCTCTTCGGGCTGTGGCTAGCCGAGCCCCACCTCCAGGCCTGGCTCCAGAGGAAGGCCCCGGTGACCCACATCTGGGCAAGGGAAAACGCCGTCCTAAATTTTTATTCTTCATAGGAGGTTTGATGAACCTCTCTTTGTCTCATCCCTCACCTAGGACCAGTTTGCCATGGCAATAAAGCCCCGGACAACAGAGCTCCTAGGATCATTGGGACACGCAAACCCCTCGACCACTTATCGAGTGACATTTTCTGGCATAATTTACATGTTTGTTATGGATTAGCAGGTGGGTGGCAACTTTCAACTGGGATACCTGATTGACAGCTATTGGCCCATTCTTACATATCAGAGAAAAGATGCTTCAATAAAGTATAAAGCACACACACTTAGGATAGCAGGGATAGATTAATAACATCTTATTTGCAGTTGCTAATTATTAAATAATTTTGTTAGGTAATACATATAAGGGTGTTTCTCTAAACCAATACTCCACAAGCAGTGTTTCGTCTTGCATGAAAGAGAAGTGATCTGCAGATTATTTAATGAAATAATTAATTGGAAATCTCCATGTAGGGTGGCTTGTTCCCTGTGAGAAACAGATAGGCTGGGACTGTTTACACTTGTTCTTTATTAAAAAATAAAAAAAGATTGTTCACCCAATGCTATATTCTTGTCTGTTGCATTTTCATATTTAATGACTCTGACATTTAACTAATACTAAATATTCCCATTTTTATTTTCAAATTAGTTGATACAGCATCGAAAAAATTTGGTGCCTTGGTCCAGAATGTAGGTATTAGGAATTGAGACAGTGAAAATACTGGACTTCAAGAAGCTTTGGTTGTGGTAAGTAAATGTTAAGTTACTTAAGATGTCCAGTAATGAGGTTAGGAGTTTATATGTGGCCATAAGAAACAAAGTGCACAGAAATAAAAAGGTCTGTGCATTGGACTGAGGTGATGAATTAATTTCTCCTCCACCATGTGTGACATCAGCACCATTACTGAATGACCACCATAGCTTGATCATGCGGAGATGTCACTCTGTTAAAACCTAAGATTCCATCTCCGTGCTCTGACCATACTTAACGCTGCTAAGAGTGGGACATGGGCTGAGGACTCGAATTAGGTGCAGGTGATGACATCATAGACAGGAGCAGGAAGAGAAGAGAAACAGAAAACTGAAATTAATCAAAGTGATCACTTCACAGATTCAGAAGTAGTAGCATACAAAAGATAGTGAATACACATAATAAGGGAACCAAGGAGACACAAAGAAGGAAGTATCAAATATTCAAGGGTGTCAGAAACAGCCATCTTAACTGGCCAAAAATGAATGAAACCAGATATCAAAAACCTGTTAAGCCAGAAGCATTTAATGAAATAGAAAGGGCTATTTTAGAAATATGTCCATCTAAAATCGATTTGAGTAAAGCACAAAGCTGTACCCAGAAACCTCAAGAGACTGTTATGAACTGTGGAACAGGTGTAAAGGTGTCTTTGAGTAATATACTGGGATAGACTTAACTAGTTTTGGTAGTGTTAATGAGCATATGATAAAGTGAAATAAAGTCACAGAGGGTGGCCGTAGAAAAAGAAAGTAATTGCCAATTGAGGGTAGTTTTAACTGGGAGAAGTGGTGTTGTTTAAAGGAATGTTTAGTTGAGGTAAAAATGATGGTTGTGCCGTCAAGACAGTAAAAATTGTGGAGTCCAGATCCAGACTATACTGTAGAAGTTGGGTGTAAAGATGATGAAATTAATAGAAAGTTGATTGTGGCCAGTAAATGTGAAACAGAGAAAAAGTTAGTAAAAGGGAAAGTTACTTAAGATTTCTAGTAATGAGCTCAGAGGTTTATATGTGGCCATAACAAATAAAGTGCAAAGAATTAAAAAGGTTTGTGCTGTGGACTCAGGTACCCCTATATGTGCCATCAGCACCATTATTGACTGACTGCCATAGATTGACCATGGGCAGCAGAGCAGTGCTGCGATGTCACTTAGTTGGACTAGCAATCCCGTGTGCTATAATCATTCGCTGCTGACATTGGGACAGGGGCTGAGAAATCAAATGGGGAGCACAGATTATGGCATCACAGATAGTGGCAGAATGAACAGGGAAACAGGAAACTAAAGTTGTTCTAAGTGATCACTTCTGAGTTTCAGACATAGTAGTGTACGAGAGAAAGTGAATAAACATATTAAGAGAGCCAAAGAGCAACAAAGAATGAGCTATCAAGAATTTAAGGGTGAAAGTATGAAGTGTGTCAGTAGCAGGTATTTTAACTGGTCAGAGATAAATGAAACCAGATATTACACATTTTTTAAGCCAGAAGTAGCTAAAGAATTAGAAAAGACCCTTTTAGAAATTTGTCCATCTGAAATTGAATGGAGTAAAGCACAAAGCTGTGCCCAGAGGAAGGAGGAAAAGGAAACCTGGTGGTGGAATGGGGAAGTACAGGAGAGTATACAGAGGAAGAGGATGGTGAAGAAGAACTGGGATAGTCAGAGAGATGCAGAAAGTAGACAAGTGTACAAGGAGAAAAGGCGCAAGGTGAAGAGAGAGGTGGCAAAGGCTCTAAAGAAAAGGCGTATGATGAATTGTATGAGAGGTTGGACACTAAGGAGGGAGAAAAGGACCTGTTCCGAATGGCTAGACAGTGGGACCGAGCTGGGAAAGATGTGCAGCAGGTTAGGGTGATAAAGGATAAAGATGGAAGCATACTCACAAGTGAGGAGGGTGTGTTGAGAAGATGGAGAGAGTACTTTGAGAGGTTCATAAATGAAGAGAATGAGAGTGAGAAGGTTGGATGATGTGGAAATAGTGAATCAGGAAGTGCAATGGATTAACAAGGAGGAACTAAGGACAGCTATGAAGAATGTAAAGGCCGTTGGTCCAGATGACATACCTGTGGAAGCATGGAGGTGTTTAGGAGAGCTGGCAGTGGAGTTTTTAACCATATTGTTTAATGGAATCTTGGAAAGTGAGAGGATGCCTCAGGAGTGGAAAAGAAGTGTACAGGTACTGATTTTTAAGAATAAGGGGGATGTGCACAGCTGTAGTAACTATTGATGAGCCACAGCATGAAGTTATGGGAATGAGTAGTGGAAGTTAGGTTAAGAAGGGAGGTGGTGATTAGTGAGCAGAATGGTTTTATGCCAAGAAAGACAACAACAGATGCAATGTTTACTCTGAGGGTGTTATTGTAGAAATATAGAGAAGGCCAGAAGGAGTTGCATTGTGTCTTTGTGGATCTGGAGAAAGCATATGACAGGGTGCCTTGAGAGGAGTTGTGGTACTGTATGAGGAAATCAGGAGTGGTAAAGAAGTATTTAAGAGTTGTACAGGATATGTACAAGGGAGGGAAGTGTGACAGTGGTGAGGTCTGTGGTAGGAGTGATGGACTCATTCAACATGGAGGTGGGATTACATCAGGGATAGGCTCTGAGCCCTTTCTTATTTGCAATGGTGATGGACAGGTTGAGTGATGAGATTAGACACGAGTCTCTGTGGACTATGATGTTTGCTGATAACATTGTGATCTGTAGCGATAGTAGGGAGCTGGTTGTGGAGACCCTGGAGAGGTGGAGATATGCTCTAGAGAGGAGAGGAATGAAGGTCAATAGGAACAAGACATTATACATGTGTGTAAATGAGAGGGACGTCAGTGGAATGGTGAGGATGCAAGGAGTAGAGTTGGCAAAGGTGGATTTGTTTAAATACTTGGGATCAACAGTACAGAGTAATGACAATTCTGGAAGAGAGGTGAAAAAGAGAATGCAGACAAGGTGGAGAAAAGTGTCAGGAGTAATTTGTGACAGACGGTTATCAGCAAGAGTGAAAGGGAAGATCTACAGGACGGTAGTGAAACCAGCTTTGTTATATTGATTGGAGACTGAGCTGGAGGTGGCAGAGTTAAAGATGCTAAGATTTGCATTGGGTATGACGAGGATGGACAGGATTAGAAATGAGTACATTAGATTGTTGGCTCAGGTTGGATGGTTGGGAGACAAAGTCAGAGAGGCGAGATTGTGTTGGTTTGGACATGTGCAGAGGAGAGATGCTGGGTATATTGGGAAAAGAATGTTAAAGATGGAGCTGCAAGGTAAGAGGAAAAGAGGAAAGCCTGAGAGAAGATTTATGGATGTATTGAAAGAGGACATGCAGGTGATGGGTGTGACAGGGCAAGATGCAGAAGACAGGAAGATATGGAAAATGATGATCTGCTATGGCAACCCCTAATAGGAGCAGCCGAAAGAAGAAGAAGATAATTTCTGAAATGAAAAGAACAGAACGTCATAAGTGTCTCACAAACCCCTATCAATTTATACATTGTTTTCTAATTATTACAAGATGCATTATTAATACACTAAAATTAAAACCCAAAATATACAAGAGATCAAGTTGTACACCACGCTGCATAAATGCAAAATGCCTTGACACAATGTTTAAAGAATAAGCACTAACGTTTTAGTAAAACTTCATATGTAATTCATACAACAGCCATATATTAGCACTCAATAAAACATAGCTTATCGTACCCTTGAACATTTTTACAAAATAAACATATCAAGTAATGTAAAATTAAAAAACAATAGGAAAGAGCTGGCAATATGGTTTTAACACAGCAACCTCCACATTGCTTTGCTTTTGACAGCTCAACACTAGAATTACCAGAGCCTACGAAAAAACTCGTAGATCCGTCCCACCTTAAATCGCTTCTTAAAACCGTTCTCACCTCTCCGCCAGCATCTTTTGTTAATCTAAATGTGTTGATAAAGAAAAGTTGCAAGTAGCCGGCTATTCCATCCCCCCATCGGCTTAGAAAGTGCACAAACTTTTCCCAGCTCATGCCTTGATTGATTATCTGGGAGTGAAGTGGAGTTTTAGAATGGAAATAATGGATCATTATTTGGAATACACGCATTTCACGTGTGTTCCGTTTCTACAGTAATCCGTGTAAACACATTTTTAAAATAGAAACGTTTTTCATATTGTAGTAGTAAATGACAAAATGTAGGCATAAACTATATAATGTATGAAGCCTGAAGTCCAAATATCAAATTAACAACTTCACAAAAGGTACAAATATAACAGAACAAGTATGCTTTTATTCAAAAATATAACTACAGGAAAAAAAGCCGCATTAGCATGCCACATTGACACTTGCATATCTCAGCTTCCATGGTAGCGTAATGGTATCAGCTGCTGATTTGTAATCAACAGGTTATGAGTTCGATCCTGCACGATTCTCTTTTAAAAAGTAAACTGCTCTTATTCTTACTATTTTAAAATAAAAACATACATTTGATTTCAGTGTGTAACAGCCAGTGTAATTTATGATATTTGTAAAGGTTAGTTTTTTTTTTTATTCATTTTTCATTCTCTCAGTCGCGTTCAAGATCCTCCCCCCCCATCTGAAGACGCGCTATAGCTCTGCAGCGTACTTGTGACTGCATTCTCGTACCAATGCTTTTGCGAACTGCTGTGCCTGCGTGCACTTTTCGTGGTATTACACGTCTATTTTTTTTTAGCATACCCGTGTCGCTCAAACACAGGAACATCTGTTGTTTACAAGTATAACAAAACAAGTGCACTTTTATTCTAGACTATAAGTGAAGAAAAAATAAAGCAAGTTACAGTAGGCGGTTGATACGACAGCTTGCGTGGGGCAATGCTAAGAACTGCTGATTTCCGATCCGTGCTATATAAAATCATCCCATTCAAATATTAACAATTCCCTCACACCCTTCCAACATTCACGACATGTGTACATCTGAAGTTGTTTAAGCCCTTCAATAATTCTAGCCTTTTTTTCCATTGAGTGTGCGATTACACTTCCCAGTAAATTAAATTTGATTTTAGGTATCATATTGAATCTTACAGCCTCCAAGCTTCACCTGTGGCCCATTATGAATTATACTATTTAAATTTGTCATAAATGGTATGTACACTTGCCCCTTTTTAATTATTGTGTACTGCTATTTGGTGCTCGCTGAAGGTATTTGTCTGTCAGGATGCAGTCTGGTATCAGTACATTGGGTGATCTGTTTGGGGATTTTGGCTTTGAATCATTTCAAAATCTTCAGTCTCACTTGGACAATCTTTCTTCTACCTTTTTTAGGTGATTTCACATATAAAACGTGAACCATCTATTGCGATAACTATGTCTGTCTGTCCACATAAATTAACTTGGTCCACCCTGGACCAATTTTATTGAAATGTTGCACACTTATCAAGATGATTCAATTTCCATTGTGGTATCTTCAGCAGATCACATTGTGCAATGCAAAACACTGGCAAAGCTGCAAGCTCATCTATCTTAAAACAGAGAAATGCTCTCTGCAACTTCAGGTATGAATTAGTTCACTGTTTCAGTTTTACCTTGATCATGGTTACATCAACGTGTATATTTTCCTCTTTTTCACCTCTGATAGATGCTACTGATGATAAATAGGTCATAAACACGAGTTAATGAAGAACCAGCAGACTACCCTGCACAGGATAGGAAATCACTTTCACTGCTGCTTCAGCACCTACTGGACTGCAATCCTCTTATCAGCATGTCAAGGCACTAACCTGCCTACATTTAAATCCAAGCCTCAACCAACTGAATGTAAACAGTAAGTGAAAATCATATTTTAAAACATTTATTTTAGGGGAATAAATAAAAGAAAATATATGCACTTTTAAAAATATGTTTAGCTAATGAAATATGCATTGTGTTTTCCAGTTATTTTATTAAAAAAAATATATTATATATATTTCTATACATTTTCTACATATAATGTATTTTAATGTGTGAAAAGTGTAAAACTGCTTTCACTATTGTTATTTCATTATTATCAGTATAATTATAATACAGTCTACAAAAATATCAGATGTGTATTACATACAAACTCTTTGTTAGGATGGTGTTGTTATGCACTCTAGGCAGATCAGGTTTAATTTAAATTTAAATTTTAATTGTGAGGTTTTAAACCTCAGAAAATTGTATTTGCAATTCTTTAACACTTCCTGTTTTGTCTGCATTTTCATATTGTTTTTCTAAAAGAGTGAAAACTCTGTATAGCCCCAGTAGTGGTAATTGTACATATCTATTTAAAGAAAATTAGTAAAAACAGCAAAGTCAAATTAAAAAATATTCTTTGTTTTTTTCTTGCTTTCTTTGACAGTTTCAATGAACGAGAATATCAAAATGCCAGAACTATGATATTTGCTATTGAAGAAATTAACCAAAATAAGAATTTACTACCTAATATTACTATGGGTTATAAGATATATGATGCTTGTTCTTCTGTGCAGCTATCAATTAAGCAAACTTTAGCTCCATTAAATGACCCAGAAGACAAAAATCACTAATCATTCCTGTAACAGCAACCAATCCCCTGTCTTAGCTATTATTGGAATGTCTTCTACAACATACACACAAGCAGTTGCTTCTATAACATAGGCTTTTATAATTCCACAAGTAAGACTTTCAGGATCCTATCTTTTAAAAATATAGATATTTTAGATGGAAGCAGCATAGCAATTTCAGTATTTAGCACTTAAAAATTAAAATACCCTCAGGCTTTTATCTGTGGTATCGTGCTCACAAAAACAAAAGATAATTAAGGCATAATTCTAATAGATAACACATTTTTTTTTATTCTCTTTTTTAGATAACTTATTTTTCTACGTGTTCTTGTCTTAGTGACAAAACAAAGTATCCAACATTATTAAGGACAGTCCCAAATGATTATTATCAAAGCGTAGCCCTGGTACAGCTTGTTAAACACTTTGGATGGAATTGGGTTGGGACTGTAAGAACAGACAATGATTTTGGCAACGATGGCATGACAGCATTTGCACAAGCTGCTCAGGAAGAAGGCATTTGTATTGAATATTCTGCTGTTATTTCCACTGTGATGACAAGGCAAAAATACATTAAAATTATACGACTTATCCAAGAGTCTTCTGCTAAAGTTGTTATTGCTTTTGTAAAAGCATTAACTATGAAAACATTTCTTGAAGAATTTGTTTTAGAAAATGCAACTGGGTTACAGTGGATAGGAATTCTTAGCTGGATGACAAAGCGGCTCCCTGCAAAAGAAGAATATTACAGAATTTTAGGAGGTGCCATCGGAATGGCGCTGACCAATGCTGAAATTCCTGGTTTAAGGGACTACCTTGTAAATATTAACCCTTTAACAAACCCTGAAGATGTTCTACTGAAAGAATTTTGGGAAAAAACATTTAACTGCACTTTGAATTCTAAAGACGGGAGTAGAAATAAATGAACAGGATCTGAAAATTGAAGAGATGTAAAAACAGAATACACTGATGAGCATGAATTTAGAGTCCCTAGCTGTACCTACAAAGCAGTGTATGCTGTAGCACATGCGTTACACAATCTGCACCAATGCAAGAATGGCCAAGGACCTTTCATCAATAAAACTTGTGCAAACAAGATGAATCCAGCATCATGGCAGGTACTGCATGTAATTCTGTGTTGTTTATAGGAATGCTTAGCATTTTCAAAATTTTTTTTACTGGTTCACTTTATTCCATTTGTGACGTTACCTGAAAGAAGTGAATTTCACTACAGTCTATGGCGATACAGTTTACTTTGATACGAAATGGTGAACCTGAACAAAGGTATGAAGTGGTAAATTGGCAGAACGGTGAAGGAGGTCTCATAAAGTTTGTAACGGTTGGCATCTATGATCCATTTTAGCGCATTAAAATGAATAATGTCAGCATTGTTTGGACTGGAGACCAAAAAGAGGTAAGAATAAAATATGTTAAAATATGTTAGAATTATTTTGCCTTACTTTTCTTTAATGTCTTTTTAAAAACACACCCTAGTTCACACAGTGGTATATGACCAATGCTTGCATATTTATGAAAAAATAAAGTTCAAACAAATATTAAGTAATTAATTAGTAAATCATTGAATGTACTGTATATTTCAATTGTATTAGTACCTTTCGTCATTAATCTTAATGCTCTAAATATTTGTCAAGACAAAGACAAAAATTGATTGCAAAGTTATGCAGGACACACTGTTTATTTAATCCTAAGTAAAAACACAAACTGCTGTTAAAGGTTGATTGAAACAGGAGCAAGTTTATCTTCATGCACTGCAAAGACTGATTTCTGCCATTTGTCTGATGTGGCTGGGATAACCTTGGCATAGTGTTTGGAAAATGAAAAACAATCCACATACTCCAAAAACTAACAACTCAAAATCTAACAGGGCAAAAACCCTTCTGTTCTTCACATTGATTCCTATGAGTATCACATGCAAACATGAGGATAATGTCCAAACTGAAAAGATCCCACTGCAATCAAAAAGTTTATGGTGGAAGTGTTTCAGGCTGTGTGACAAATATTGATAGAATGACATTATTTTTTGAACTTTCTGTTAGTTTGCTTCCTCAGATATGACTTTTTCACCCACTCTTGTCTCTGAAAAGTACTCAACATCATTCAGGACAATTCAAAATGTATAAGAAGAATGGAAGAAACTAAAGCCATTCATTAAAACGATTTCAGAACACTGTGATTTACTGTCCAGTTGTCCAGGGTGGGTTTATTGTTTGCACCCAATGCTTTTAAAACAGGCTATGGCTTCCTGGATTGGATTGTGAGGTTTGTGAATGCAATGTTACTTTACATTATATTACAAATCAGAAAGATTTCTTTGCATTCATTATACACTCAGAATTGTTAGCTATTATAATGATAAGTTAACAATTAATAGTTAATAACTTTATTAAACACCTGTAATTATTTAAATGTGTTGCAATTTAGAATTTAAATGAAACATTAAGTTGAATAAGAATTTGAAATAAAAACATAGCAATATAGGAAACATTTCAAGTAAATGGGTACACACAAATATTCTCTTATGTACACTGTAGCTGATTACACAAGTGATTGCAATGTTTATTCTTAAATCTCAGTATCATGATAAATTCAGAAATATTTAGTACAGATTAACTCTGGGAAAAATTCGTGCACCCTGTAAAAAGATAACTAATGCAAATTTTTGTGCCAATATTGATGCAACATATGTCAAACACTTCCTAAACCTGTCTGGACTTGGCTGACTTACACTCGCAGGTTCCCATAGTTATTTAAAAGGTATTCTTTGTGAAAAGGAGTCTTTCGTTATTTTCTGAGATGAGACAATCTAGACTAAATATTGGCAAGTTTAACTTATATTTTTATGTTGTAAATAAATGGACGCTTGGTGGAACTATTGCCCACCATTTCCCCAACAGACAGACACACTGCACACAATTTAAAAGCACCAAGAAGTAGTTTAATTGTCTTTTTCTTTTCTAACCTTGCCTCCAAAGCGACACAGCCACAATAAGCACAATAAATAAACACAATAATCTAGGCCACTCCTCCCAGCAAGCTCTGTCCAACTACTTCCCAACTCCGGCTCACTTGCTGGGTCTTCAGTAGTCCTTTATATAGTCCTAGATGGAGGACTTGAGGTTTTCTTCAGCCCGGAAGTACTGTCGGGCTTCTGACTCCGTGACTTGGGAGTACTTCCGGGCTATATGGAAAATAAAAATCCCCAGATCTTCCTGCAGTGTCCTGGTGGCATCCACGGTATCCAGCAGGGCTGTGATGCCGAACTACAGATTCCATAATGCTCTGCAGGAATCTGGGGCACTGCTATGCTGCAGGGAACTTGCCATCTGGTGTCTTGGTTTGGTTAGTGTCCCAAAGTAGCTACCTTCCCCCATCCTTCTCTTTTTTGGGCATCCCGGCTGGGTTGAGTATCTGGCAGTCCGCCACAATGTACATACAAAGGTGGAACAATCTTGGCATAATCTATTACCATTCATTGGTATTTCCAAGAATTAGTCATTAACACAATTACATAATTAGCATGTCCATGTCTAAATTGCACCTATTTCTGGGCTTTCCTAATCTTGAATTGGAATTGTTATGCTTTTTACATCAATTATTCCATTGCTTGACTGTATATTACGGTATACTATTACATTTCATTGTGGCAGAAGTTAGCTGAGTTCAGGTTCCAACAATATGAGTGGGAAGTCTGCAAGTTCTTTCTGTGTTCATATTGGCTTTATTCAGAAACTCCTATCCCAAGAACATTAATGATGAGTATATTTATAACTAAAAAATACACCTGTGTGGATATGTGTGTATTTGTGTATCTGTGTATTGAATTGACTGCACATTAAGGGTTGTGGATTGAGAAAATGGGTCAATGGACTGCAACAGATTTTTCCGTTAAACTTTGTGTAAGAACATATTACATCAGGTTAATCAAATTATATTAAACATGGATTTTGAGACACTATTACCATTTTACAGAGAAGCATTTCACTATAAAGTACTTAGCCCAAACAACTTCTGTAACAAAATAAAAACTACTGAACTGATCTGTGGCCAAAGGTTCAATTTAACTTCTATTTATAAACTTTTTTCTGTGTTTAATTGTGAAATAATGAATCACTAAAACTTTATCTTTTTCTTTTAAAAACTACTCAACTTACATTTGTTTTTGAAGTGGCAAACATTTTTTTTGGAAAACTATGGTTCCTTATAAAGCTGGCAATAGAAATCATTTGACCACAATGCATAAATACACTCACGTAGGGAATTACAATTATTTAGAACTCACTCATACATGCTCTCTTTTTCTTTACAAACTAAAAATAAATTCTGTGTAGTTTGGGTGCTAAAAAGGTGAACCTGATAGCTATTAAGTTTTGCTTACACATCTAATGAGTGTGCAGAATGTTTTAGATTTTCTACCAGACACAATGTCCTGGGGGGTTCTGCTTTTCAACAATGCCTTATTCATCTTCAATAGCTCTTTTCTTAGCCAAGATTTAATTGTGACAGCAGACAACTGAAATGTGCTATAGTACACTAAAACATTATGTTCACAATTGAAAAATTTTACAGGAAAAATGGGTACAGCTATAAAGGATGAAGTATATCTGAATTTATGCTTTTTGGAGGCTTAAATGAGCAAGAAATTAGGTGGGTACTAATGAACTTTTGTGTTGAATGCATTCTAATTTATGAATGGAAATTAAATTTAAATATGACACTACCAAACACAGTAGTTTATTTTAATAAATTAACAATAGCACTTATGATTAAAAAAACAACCAAAAAAACCTCTTTCTTTTGTTTTCACCAGTTTTGAATAGCGTTTTTCTTTGTCTGAGATAAAAATTGTCATATTATGTGTAATAGCAGTACAATTAATGTTACTGTATTTGTGTTGTTTATAAGGTACCTATATTGGTATGCACAGAAATCTGCAGGCCATTTATTTGCTGTTTTGACTGCATACCTTGTGCTGAAGGTGAAATAAGTAACATGACAAGTAAGAGAACATATTGTGCACTTTTTGCAGTCTTACATTTCAGTTATAATGAATAAATGTATTCATGAATCAATGTTTCATGCTGCATCTTTCAGAATGTGCATAAATCTAATTTCACAGCAATCAAACACAAATATATATTTGATGGAAATCAATTTTAGTAATTTTTTAAATAAATAGTAATAGTATTTCAAGTGTATTAAATAGTAATATGCTGCATATTACTATCTGATACTAATGCTAAGGCTGAACCACAATAATAATATTCAAAGTAGTAGTACAAAAAGAAGAAGAAAGAAACATAATAAGGTAAGAGATTGCACTAAAATTCATGTCATTTTTACAACTTTACAATAATATAAAGAATGATACTGTAACATGGAACAAGATAGAAAGACTAAGACACACACACTGAATGAGAGCACTTAACAGTGAATAAGCCAGGGATTGATCCTTCCTTGTGCCCTATGCTTGCTGGGATGGGCTCCAGTTTCCCCCCAAGCTTGTGCTCAGGATAAAGTGGGTTTAGAAAATGGACGGATGGATGGATGATTTACAGCTGTACTTCCCAAGGAATAACCTTCCCTGTGAGGACCACTGGAAACACCCTGTAAAGTAAGCGTTACTGAAATAAGCCACAGCTATTCTTACGCTGTTTTTCAAGTCACAGTCACTCTTCCAGTGCCCAAGTCATCTTCCACTTGCTGTAACTCTCTCTGCGATTCCACATCTTATCTTTTGCTAGACTCTGTTTATCCAATGCCCTGGGAGTTTCTGCCTGCCTTCTTAAAACATTATGGGCTTGTAAAGTGTAACACAAATGTTTTAGCGGTTCGTGGAATGCAGTGCTCAGCATACCTGTGTGATATTTCTCTGTCATTTTTCATCCTTACCTGCTTATCTTGAGGGTAATATGCTGGGTACTACAGTGCAGTTTGCATGCTTGACTACCTTTGTGTGGAAACTATGATATTGCTTGCAATTCACATATAAGTGTTCGTCCGCACTTGCAGCAATGATCTTTGTATTCCTGCCAATTTGCATGTATCCAGCTTGCTTTAATTTTAATTAAAGTGGAGTGGAAGGGAAATGTGTAAATCTGTGCATGACCTCACACGTTGTAAGAACTTTTGAAGCATGGTGGAAAATTCAAACTCAAGTTGTAACATACCCAAAACATTGCTATTGCAAAGCTGTATTTTCTCTGTGGCCAAAAAGGTAATGTTATCAACACTGTAATTTCAGCTGACAGTGCATGATTTCTCTTTATACCGTAGATCCCGGAATACAAGCCGACCCGGTATATTAACCGATCCCCTTCTCTACCTACTAAATTACATGTATTTGCCGATGACCGGTATTTAAGCCGACCCCCTTCTCCAAGCAAAATTTTCTAAATTTCCTTAAAAGTGTCTCTTTGGGTATATTTATAATGTTTATCGGCGAGAATTTGAGACTGCCGGCATTTTTGATGGAAACCAGGAAGTGATTGCGGAGAAGTTTGGTAAATTGGAACCTTTGTGTTGAAACTATATACGCAAATACGGTACATCGACGGGTGGATTTCCGGAGACTTGTTATAAATTTGATTAACTTAAATACGCAATACAGTGGACCATTGACTTACGAACTTAATTCGTTCGCAAAGGCTAACCCATAATGCGTTCCGAACCTCCCACTGCAACACTTACTTAACCTTTTCATAATAAAAAGCACCAATAATTTTTCTAATGTACTAACCAAAAAGTTATAAAAAGTGCCTAGCCTACTTCGATTAGGCTAGGAGCATGGCGGCGCGCAGCGGCTCAGGTCTCTCCTTTTCAGTGCACTTTTTTGTTGTTTTTGTACTTTTTTTTTGTCCTTGTTTGTGCACAATCGGTTCGGCGAACATCCGCTACACCATTCAGAACCTTATAGACATCGGTGTCCAGAGCCAGACATCTGTTTTGAGTGTTTTTCATCACACGCACAACATCCCAGACAACATAGCGAGACCAGCGGGCTCTCCGTGGTTTGTTGTCGGGTCTAGGGGATGACACAGACGGAGGAGGGAAAGAAAGCAGAAGCGGGGCCGTAGATACGGCGTTATGCTAAGGCTAAAAAACAACCATACAAGCCCTATACAGAACTTTTTTCTGCACTGAAGGAGCTGCTTTTAATCTAATTGTAGATGCGTATAGTGACAGTAAAAGGCATTCTATTCTAGAAACAATTTCATACTGTACTCACCATTTAATTTGACATCTTTGGGCTGCAGGAAGGGAGGAGGAGGAGATATTTCCACACAATGTCCATCTTCGTTTCGAAATTACATCCACAAACACATGTATCTGGGCTCTGACTGACGCTACTAACGCTCTCGGTTGTTTGTTTACAATCGCGCAAGCAGATACACGTGACCGCATCCGTTTCGTAACGCAAGATGTGGATCTTAAATCAAAATAAAAAATTTTATTTTAAACTTCCCGATAATTTATTATAAATTTTATTAATAAAATCAACAACTAAAACACTTTTTTGAATAAATTTTTTATTTAATTTAAAGTACCGGCATGCAAAATTACTTCTTCATCTGAAAGATGGCTCTGTGATTTCGTCATTATTTACTTCCGTATTCATCGGCAAAACCGGCATTGCGCTGGAAATCTTGAATCTGAAATGATACTCGTTGTATAAACCAACCCCCAAACTCCAAGCCAAAAATCTAGGACGAAATTCTCTTCTTGTATTCCGGGATCTACGGTAGATGAATTGATCATGTAGCGCTCAAGATTTGTTATGAATATTATTCCATCTTTACCAAATCAGTATTGTTTTACAAATTCATTGTTGTCCAGCATTTTCAAAATATTCCACCTGTTCCAGTACATAAATGCCATCTTCTGGCAGTGCCCAGCAAGTTAGAACAGTTCAAGAGCTCTCCTAAATGCTGCTAAAGTTAGCAGTAGTTAGTTAAATTAGAAAAAATGATAAAATGCTTTTACTCCTACTCCTAAGAGTAGGACCAAATTTGCATCATTCTGAGATTTTTTAGTCCATTAGGACCATTTTTCTACACTGAGATGCTTGATAAATAAAAGCACAGGTCTCAGTCGATCAAGGAGAATTAAAGTTATAGAATCAATGAGATTATCTTAAGTTAACATAAGTCTGTTCAACTGTGTGGATATGTGTATCATAATTATAGTTATTTACACCAAAGATCTTTTTATTGAATAGAGTCTGGATAGATATCAGATCTCCCAAACCCATAAAAGATTTATGCAGATTTAGCAAATGGATGGATGTTTGTATTAAAATACTTCTGAATATACATATATTTTTTTGGTTTTGCTTTTCTTACAGATGCAATCGATTGCTTTAGCTGCCCTTTAGACTATAGAACAAATTTAGCAAGAACTCAGTGCATCATGAAAGACATTGAATTTCTCTCCTTTGAAGAGGTCATGGGCTCATTACTGGTCCTGTTTTCTTTAATAGGAACTATCATGACAATATTTGTTGCAGTCATCTTCATCCTCTACTGTGATACTCCAGTTGTGAGAGCCAACAATTCAGAACTGAGCTTTCTTCTACTATTCTCCTTGATCCTGTGTTTTCTTTGTTCATTTCCTTTCATAGGTCAACCATTGGATTGGTCATGTATGCTGAGACATACGGCTTTTGAGATTACCTTTGCACTCTGCATCACTTGTATTCTGGCAAAAACAGTTGTGGTGGTAATGGCTTTCAGAGCTAAGCTACCAGGTAGTAATGTCATGAAATGGTTTGGTCCCCCTCAGCAGAGGATGAGTATTGCATCTTTCATGATAATTCAGGTTATAATTTGCACAGTTTGGTTATTTTTATCACCCCCATTCCCTAATAAAAATGATAAATCATTCAAGGAAAAAATAATCTTAGAATGTGAGGTTGGGTCCATGATAGCCTTTTGTGCCATGCTTAGCAACATTGGATTTCTGTCATCTGTGTGCTTCTTTCTTAACTTCCTTGCTCGTAAACTTCCAGACAACTTCAATGAAGGTCAGCTTATTACTTTCAGCATGCTGATGTTCTGCTCAGTCTGGATCACTTTCATCCCCGCTTACATCAGTTCACCTGGCAAATACACAGTAGCAGTTGAAATATTTGCAATACTGGCTTCTAGTTTTGGACTATTCTATTGCATATTTGTTCCCAAATGTTATGTCATATTATTAAAGCCTGACCAAAATACTCAAAAGCATATAATGGGTAAAACACCCTCAAAATCTCTTTAGGAAGAAAAGTTTCATTTCTATACCTTCTAAATTCATGTGTGAATAAAATAGAAGAAAACAAATTAAAACTAACTTCTGGTTCATTCCTGTGTCAATTTGTCAGTTATAAATTGAACTATTCAAATTTATTGACAGTTTTATGAAGTTATTTAGTACCTTTGATTCATTAATTTGCTAAGTAGTGTGTACTCTTTACTAGTCTTCACAGAATACACTTTAATAATGAAATTAAAGAAAAGGGCTACAGTATTTCTTTGTTTCTATATTATGTTTTTAGTCAAAAAACAAAAATAACAACACAAAAAAACTTTGCATAATTTTTGGTTTCTTTCTGGATAAAATAAATGTATCTGGGTTTAGTGGCTAGAGTTGGGTTTGTGCAAATGTGACTTAATATAGATTGGAATCATATTCATAGTTGGTTACCACTTTGATGTTTCCAGGAATCTGGTTTTCCTTAACTCTATATTAGACAAAGCAGGCATAGGAACTGAGTGAATGTTCACTGATTATATTATTTCTGATTTTAAAACAGTACTAACTAGCGTTGCTACATTTCTATAGCCTTCATAAAATGCATGTATGTTATCAGCTTTAAATTAGCAGCATTGCCCAACAAACAGCAGCATTGTAAACTGTCAACAGTCAAATAACATGCAGCCTCCAAGAACAAAAAAAGTATAGTTAAGAAATGCAAAACCCCAGATTGTAAAACTCTACTAGTGAACTGTATTAATTACAAAATGCCAAGGAAAAATGTTCACTGTCTTCAGAGAGATATATTTTAAAATCAATGGGAGTAAAAATGAAATAAATAAATATAAGATTGATAAGGAATGGTCCATAGTGATATCACAAGAAAGCACTCAAAGAAAATTTTTCAATACAATACAATCAATCAAAAAAAAAAAATTAAAAATCAAACAAAAAAATCAATCAGAAAATCAATGCCATCAAGATCCATACAATAATATACAATCAAGCACAATAACTTATATAATATTTATTAAACACGTTGGGTAAGAGCTGCATAGACAGACAGATTGGGATCAGTCTACATTGACCTTTACAGATCTTGGTGTGTGTGTGTGTGTGTGTTATTGTGAGCTCAATTCTTTCTCTTCATCATCCAGCATGTGCTCTAGTAGGGCAAACCAACTGTAAGCTGTCTTCATATATACATTTTTGAGTGCACTTGAGTGTGTATGTGAGCATGCACATTTTAGTGTGTGCCTCTGTGTTCTTTTGTTTTTGTCTGCAAAAGCATTTCTTCTCCTGATGAAACAGAACAGTTGAGTCACTATATAAAAAATGAACTCAAATAAAAGGAAATAGCATTCTATCATTTTCTGTGACAAGTGATTCAGTAGCTCGCACCAGGCAATAATAACTCATTATGCATAAAGACAGCTCTACTTCTGACTCCTTCTTGTCCACTCTAGGAATGCAAGTATAGAAGTAGTTAAAGACAGTGCCTTTCTCCCTTCTTCTCTTCTTTTATAGGGTCCTACCCTATAAAACACCATGCAGGAGAAATGTTGGTACTGTACACAATTCATAACGTGACAGAAGTAAAACTGAATAAGGTCAACTTCATGCCACATCTCTAAACCTTGTCGCAGAAACTTTGAGGAAAAGAGTTGTGAGTAACAAATTTCATTTATGTTTACTATATTTTTGTGTGTCCAAAACTTAAAGGCAGAGGTGGGGTAGCTCCAGTAAAGAAAGTATTTTCATGGTAGCTACTGTAGGACCACGCTTAGTAAACAAGTGAGAAAAAACATATAAAACAAACAAAATTATAAAAAAACAATGTATTAGAAGGTATGGGAAGATAATAGTTAGTGGCATAGTTAGTAAATTAGTATTAAACTTTTAAAATACAGTCATCTTTCAGTATCCACAGAGGATTGATTCCAGGATCTCTTGCGGATACCAAAATTTGTAGAAGCTCAAAAGCCTTATATAAAATGGCGTAGTATTTGCATAAAACCTACGCAAATATGTACTTTATACTATATACTTTAAATCATCTGAATACCTAATACAATGTATTGTAAATGCTTTGCAATTACTTGCTATACTGTAATGTTTAAAGAAATGATACTCAAGATGCTACTGGTGAGGATGACTGTCATTGTGAGCCATCCTCCTTAACTTTGCATTTTTCTTGTGTTTTTGGCATTATTTCTTAGTTTTCCTGCAACTTGTAACACATTTATTATATGTGACAGAGAGATTGTTTTGGACATCTGACAAAATTAGCAATCTGGAACCACACCAATGGGCTTTTCTATGAATGGAGGCTTCTCACCTTGGCTACCTGGGGAAAAACACCACCAGAGGAAAAAGGGGAGAAGAACCGGTATTATGGTCAGGCTAAGGAACAGACATTACCATTTCCCACTTTCCAGCATTCTTCTAGGAAACGTTCAATCCTTGGGAAATAAGATGGATGAACTAAGACCCAAAATGGCTTTCCATCAGAACATTAGGAAAGCCATCATCCATCATTCCCTGACTCGGCCATTGTATCTTAGGGTATCTCCGTTCATCAACGGTATGGAACAAAAGAGTCAGGTAAGCACATGGGACATGGCATGTACAAAATAATCAACAAACAGTGGTGTGTGGATGTACAGATGATCTCGTTGGGATGTTCTCCTGAACTTGAACACCTTTTGATCAAATGCAAACCTTTTTATTCGCCTAGAGAGTTCACAGAGGTATTTTGTAGATTTATCTATAAATATTTATAGATATATGTATACCCCCCATGCCTACACTTCAAGGGTGCTGGACGAACTGTACAATGTTATCGATCAGCAGGAAATGTTACACTCAGAGGCTGCTTTCATCGTGGCTGAAAACAATAACAAAGTCAGTCTGAAGAAGGTTTTGCTGAAATATTGCTAGCACATAAACATTCCAAAGCACAGCGATAACATCCCATACACACATGTCTACAAATCCCGGCCCAGACTAGCTATTGGCCAATCTGATCACTCTTCAATCCTGCTGCTGCCAGCTTATAGGTAGAGGCTGAAATGCGAGTAGCTTGTGACACAATCGGTTCAGTCCTGGACTATCCAATCAGTCACCAGCTTGCATCACTGCTTCTGCATTACGGACTAGAAAACTTTCCAGACTGCTGTGGACAATAATTTCAATCACTATGCTGACTGTGTAACGGGATACATAAATAAATCTATTGACAAGGTTGTACCACAGGTTACTGTACAGACTTATCCCAACCAGAAGCCGTGGTTTAACCAAGATGTCTACGTGGTGCTCAGAGTACAGACAGATGCCTTTAAAACCGGAAACCCATGTGAGTATGGAAAATCCTGGTATTTACTTAGAAAAACTATAAAAATGGCCAAGGGACAATATAGTGGAAAAAAAGAATCCTGCTACAGAGACTCAAACACCAAGCACATGTGGAGTGTGCTAAAGACCATTACAGACTACAAGGGAGAGAGGTGCAACATGGGGGAGGTGACTGCTTCCCTCCCCAAGGAGTTGAACACCATCTATGGCCTCTTTGAGAACTACACCAAGTCAAAATTTCAGCCAGATAGAACAACTGCCCTTTTCAAATATCTCATGCAGATGTGTGTAAATACTTTAAAAAAGTAAACACACATAAAGCTCCTGGACTGGACAATATCTCGACATGCTCTCAAAGCATGTGCCCATGAATGGCAGATGTCTTTACAGACATCTTTAACCTTTTCCTGCTCTTGTCTGTAGTCCCCACATGTTTTAAGAGGACCACCATCCCTGTCCCAAAGAAGCCAAATGCGAGTTGTCTTAATGACTATCACCCTGTAGCAATCATCTCCCTTGCCACGAAGTGCTTTGAGAGTATGGTTAAAGATCAGTTTACATGCCTACTAACCGCTACCCTTTATCCACTACAGTAAACCTATAGAACAAACAGATCTACAGACAATGCAATAGCATTTGCATTGTATACTACCCACTCCTGCCTGGTCCAGAAAAACACGTATGTAAAGACACTGTTCATCGATTACAGCTGTACTTTCAACTCCATAATTCCATCCAGGTTGGTTATGAAGTTACATGATCGCCACATTAGGACATCCCTGTGCAACTGGAACCTGGGCTTCCTGACAGGCAGACCATAAGTGGTAAGGATTGGCAATGTCACTTCCTCCACATTGACACTCAACGTCAGTGCCCCCATGGATTTGAACTCAGCCCCCAGTTGTATACTCTGCTCACCCATGACTGTACGGCCATACAAAGCTCCTATACAATCATTAAATTTGAAGACAACAACCTGCTGCTCAATGTCAGCAAGACTAAGGAGCTCATCATTGACTATAAGAGATTGTGGGATGATGGGCACGCCCCCATTCACATAGAGGGAACAGAGGTGGGGAAGAGTCACTTGTTTCAGATTCCTGGAGATCAATATCACTGGGGATCTAAGCTGGTCACACCATATACAGTAGGTGTTATCAAGAAAGTAGTAAGACAGCAGCTGTTTTATCTATGGGAGCTGAGAAGGTTTGGCATGGAGTCTGGAATTTTCACCAATTTCTACCAATGTACCATCGAGAATATTCTATGTGGTTGTATCACAACCTCTACAAAGGGTGGGCAGATCAGTGCAACGCATCTGAGCTGCTAGCTATCCAGGACCACTACGGACAACACCTCAGGAGGAAGATACAGTGGATCCTCTCGGATCCCAGCCATCCCAGCCACAGATTCTTCATGCTCCTGCCTACAGGTGCATGTAGTCCCGCACTAATAGGTTCAGGGACAGTTTCTACCCACAAGCCATCAAGCTACTGAACTGCTGAATACTGATCACTTTGATAATAACAGTGATTTAAAAAATACTAGTCACTTTCAGACTTACCTTCTGTACATAAACTGAATGTACATATATATGCACTACACTACCTTGCTCTATAGACATTTAATATTTTACTATGCACCTTACTATTTTGTTCCTACTTTTACTAATCTTACTTTTTTATTAAGGGTTATTTTACTTGGCAATTCGAAGAGGCTCTGAGTCCAAGGATTTCATTACTGGTAATGATGTTACATTGTTATCTCTATATGACAACAAAATTTGAAACCTTGAAACAAGAAAAAAAAGCTTGTATATGTTCAGTACAGACACAACCATTATAGTTTGACTTCATCTTACACAACTAAACACTTTCTCACTTTAAACTTTTACAGATTGCTTTCTTAAAGGAAAATACACAGAATATTTAAAATACAAATATGTATAGAAGTTATAATTATAAATGGAGAAAATATAAATTGATTCTCCCTCTCTCTCTCTCACACATACTACACACAATACAAGTAGCAAACAAATGAGACATGAGGTGAACAATGCTCAAACAAGTGCTGGGGAATTACTGAGGATCTATGAAATGATACGAAGCTACAGCAGAGTATGCCTACACATACATTAAGTGATGCATCGATATGGAAATTCCAGGCGGTAACGATATGTTTTTGTCCACCTTTGACAATACTGATAATCAATGACTGACATATTTTTTATTTACTTCAGGTTTGAATGTTTTAGTTATACTGAAAATGTATTATGCATTATCAAAGAAACAACAGCAGCATATGAAACAGAGATGAACACTTTTTTTTATTAACTTGCTGACTTTTACGCTCTTCTTTGCTATTGATCTAAGTAAGCCAGTACTTTTAGTGGGGGAAGAAAGTAAGATGTGTCTAGTCTCTAGAGCAAAAATACTCCAGGTCATGTACAAAAATCTGCTTAACATACACTTCTTGGGTAAGTTAAGCACATCAAGACACCATGTCATTACATAACATGGCATTGGATATATAAACAAAAAAATGAAAGTATATTCTTTGTGCCATAATCAGACATATATTACTTTAGGTTAAACTAAAATGAAAGGTACAATGAGGCCAGTAACCCTGAGTTTAAGTTGGCTTCTTTAAAAACACAAATGGTAGGTTTTTCTTAACAAAATGAAGCATTTCTGCCTTTTCACCAGCAAGTCAGTTTCTGTTTTCATTTACTAAATTTGACACAGCTAAAAAAAGGCATTCACTGTTTACACTGGTACAAGGTGGTGATAGGTAGATGATCACTGCCTTGTCCAAGGTGGGGAAATGGGCTGCATTGCTTTTCCAATATTGAAGGCTGCAGTTATTTCTGGAGATAGGGGGGCTTGCTGAGATAGTTATTCAGCTGAAAGAAATAATAAAACAACAAGTTCAGAAACATCTACAGTAGATATATAATAATACAAAATAAAAAAATATTATTAGGTTGACCAGATTTGTGGTAAAGAAAACAGGACAACCCCCAGTACCAACTACTGGCATTAATAAAATCTTATAACGTTGAAAGCTTGACATATAATGATTTGAGTCATATAATAGGCATTCTGTATATAGTGTGATGCAGATGCGCTTTTAAGAGCTGCAGCATAATCTGTTCCACAATGAAACACTTTATATATATAAATATTGACAGAATACTGTATATTTCAGGGTGATTTTGTTTTAAAGCTATATGCAGCTGCATTTATCCAAAATTACCAAAGTTCTGCAGCTTTTAGCTTCTGTGGAATGGAAGTTAAAATCTATTGCTAGCTTCTGTTTGAAAATCTGCATGTTCTCTGTATGGCTAGGTATTATTACTGTATAACAGATAAATAAGCGTGCTTACATAGAGTAGGGCTACCAGTGTGGAATGCAGTTTTTGGCTACTTCCCGACTTGCCTCAGTAGTGTCTAGGTTATCGTCCAATTAAGATGCCAAACGTATGACAAGTTTTCTGATAAGCTTAATTAAAAATATAAGAAAAGACTAGAATTTCTGCTTTCCGTTGTAATCAACAAATTGTGTAAGAATGTTCTGTGATCTTTGGATGAAACTGAGCTTATTTTTTCTAACCGCTTCTTTGAAGATCTCTGTTATAAAAATGCAACTCACCCCCCTATGAGGGGGCTTTTTGCACTTAGTCTCTGTAAGGCAAAGACCCTCTACTCACCAAGTATAAAGAAATAAAAGAATTCTGCTTGTTTGAATAGGTGTCTGCCTGCTGTTGTCTCGACTTTGTCCACAGTTTTGATGGGCAGAGATGGGCAGGTGACTCCCCGAGCGGGATCGTCCAGAGGACCGGTAAAAGGACCGATACCGGCCGGATCAGGAGGACCAGCTCCGGAAAAACTTAGGGCTGGCCTGCCTCGGGTGTATCCTGCGTGACAAGTCCCTGGCCTCCTCTGACCGAATACGAGGGTCGAACCAACTGGGATTTCCCTAGCAGGTCACGAACTTCTTGGTGAGTAGACTGAGGGAGTCCGATTGAGTGAATGACGTAGCTCAGGGATTTGACCGGTTTACAGGAAGTTAAGGAAAATAAATACTGTATCACTAACGTAGTGGATCGTAAAACTGGAAAATAGAGAATAATACTTGGGTCCCTCGGGGGACAGTGTTAGATACTACAAGTACGTTAGTAAGTTACTCCCTGTGAAGTGGAATAGAAAGGGGTGAGTGGCACACTCCTATTAAATATGGGAATAGGAGTAAGAAAAGAATAGTATATGAATTGAGTGTCTGGGAAAAACACTGAGTGGGTGGACGAGTTTTCTGTTCCTAACGTCTGGTCATAATCCTGCTTCTACGGGTTGCTCTGTGGTGGAGACATGCACAAGCAGTTTGGCACATAGGAGGCGTCTGACGAAGGAATTGGTGTTGAGCACACCTTGTATTCCGTACTCCACGCTGAATATTGTTGTACGATTCTGCTAAACAACAGACACAAAACCACTTGAGTACTAATCCGAGAGTGGGACAGGACTGGGAGCAGAACCCCGATGGGGCTGAATTGTTCCACTGTGGTCCAGTGCCATTCATTATGGGAAAGGAAAATAGTAAACCGGTCAAAGAGACTCCTTTAGGAAATCAAAAGTCTCTGTTAGAAGGATTATTTTTGGAAAGTGTCTTGGACACGAGCTTTCACTCGGGTCCGAAAGGGGGTTCACCTAGAAAATTAATAGAAAAGAAAACTGGATTAGACTTTAAGAAAGCATGTAAAAAATGGAATAAACAGAGTGGTGGCAGATGGCCGATAGACGGGACTGTGGACATATCAGAAATACAATAAATAAGGAAAATATTATGTAGAAATGCACAAGGATGTTGTAACAAAGGTCCATATCGAATGGACATGTATGATAGATGGGAATTGGTGATAAAGGATAGGACCTTGGAAGCGGCGCAAAAGCGTAACGAGCTGCTGGCTGCTGAGGTCAAAACACGGAAAGAAAAGGAAGAGTTATTGCTAGCGTTTCAGAAAATGAAGGTAGAGACAGAGCCCCAGCCTGAAAGTAAAAGAAAGAAGACCGAAAAGAAAGACCCCCTATACCCTGTAATCTGTCCACCCCCTCCTTACCAAACTCCCCCGATTCCACCTTCTGCACCCCCTCCTCCAACTGCACCCCTGTTAACAGATGAACCGTCTGGAGCAAATTTTTTACGATGAACAATATCATTATGACCCGTCCTCACATATTGACCCTGAGGAAGATGATTCAGATCATTCACAAGGTGCTACTGGGTTGCAATGGCAGAAACCAGAAGAGTCATCTGTCTCCCAGCGCACGAGAAGTCAGACCTTCCGCTCTAAACCTATGGGCGGTTTTACTTCCCCCTTCGGCTACCCTAAACCTTCTGACCTGACATTCTCTTGCCCCCTCATTGAAGTCCCCAACCCCCGACAAGATCCCGCACAACTCCCAGGCAATAATAATCCCAATACCATAATGATTCACCGAAATTGGGACATTCAAGAATTAAAGGATGTGGTGTCTGAACTGCCCGACCCCAAAGCGGTTGGTGGACTGAAATTTGTGGAGCAGTTACAGCAGCTGGATGACATGTATAAACCAAATGCTGCAGAGTGGACACAGGTGCTCCGCCGAAAGCTGGGCACCACATGGGCAACTGTAAATCACGGTGATCTTAACGGTGCCCTTTGGTGTTGGAATAAAGCTCTTCCCCGAGGCCCCGGGAATGAAGGTCCTTTCCTCAGCCAGTGGGAGCCTTTGAAAGGAGCCCTGGCAGAAAAATATAAAAAGGGCACAGACTGGTCACTAATTTCAGCCGCTAAGCAGAAAAAAGACTAGACAGTGGATGAATGGGCTCACCGGTTGCAAGATCTGATGGCTAATCACTCTGGGCTAGACAATGCAAACGATAGAACTCATGCTGCAGTGCCTCCTTTTGTCTCAGGACTGAGAAGTGACATTCAAAGCAAAGTTTGCACGTCCTGAATAGGCTGGGAAATCGCTACATTCGAGGAAGTCAAGCGTCATGCAGAGCATGCTGAGAGACAGACTAAATTAAAAGAGTCAGACACACAGACCAAACTTTTGGCTGCACAAATAAATTACTATACTGGTGGAACTGACCCTGCTAGGGGGAGAGGACGCAGAAATTTCTTTGGAAGTCGAGGGCGCGGGATAGGGTTCCAATTATCAAACCCTAATAATCCTTTCACTCAGATGCCTAACCCTTCGGAGCAGACGCCAGCATCATATGCCTGTTACGGCTGCGGTGAACTTGGACATTTCAGACGCAACTGCCCACACAAGCACCCTCTGCCACCCCCTCTCCCTGAGCCCAATGACATTCCTTGGTCCTAGGAATTAGCAGGGACCCCCAGCCACTTTTTCCAGTTTCCTTTGCTTACTCGTCATGCTGATACTGATCCTTTATTGACTTTAATAGTAAACGGCAAAGAAACTGTCTTTCTTGTGGACACAGGAGCCACGCGCTCCACTTTGTCGCTGTTGGAGGTCCCTGCCTCGAAAGATACAGTACAGGTGCTTACTGCCTCGGGACAGCCTCATACTTTGCTGGTCTCGAAACCTCTGCAAGTGCAGCTCAGCACTGACAGCTCATCATTGACTCACCGCTTCCTGTTAAATCATTTGTGCCCTGTGAACTTGCTGGGAAGGAATCTTATGACTAAGTTGTCAGTCTCAATTTCTTTAACTGAACAAGGATTTTACTGCTCCATTCCTAAGCTCCTATGCCAAACTACACACCCCAAGTCCTCTTTTGCTGCATGGACCCTTGACATCTCACCGCACACCCTCCTCTTGAAAGCCTTTCATTCTTTCCCCTCATGCCTATTTCCCCACTTACAAGTCCCGGACACACTGCATTGTACTGCCCAATATTTCCCAGCTGAAGTAGACACTCCTTGGTTAGAATCTTTTCTTTCCTCCGGCACATGCCCTGAAACTTTGTACATTCCATGTATTTTTGTTTCATCTACTAAAGCTGCTGCTTCAGTTCACCTCACATGTTCACAAAGTATTTTCTATCTAGGTGGTTCAGTGCCCCATGTCTCTCTCGCTAAATCTAACACAGATCGCTGGGTTGAAATTGGGGACTGGGTTGAAAAATGTCTAAATAGAACTGATTGGCTGTACGTTGCGGCAGGTACTTTTGACACCTCAGACCATCTAGTTACTAAAGTATTAATTGAGATTGATCTGGCAGTTGTTCGTTCCCTGTGTCACCCGTCTCTCTTTATGTTCATTGCAAACTGATAACATTCCATGGCTCTCTTCGATTCCTGATACACTGTGGTCTCAAGGGAAAAATGATTTTGGCAGAATAGCAAATTGTGAACCTCTAGTAATCTTTCCAAAATCCTCCTTACATCCTCGCCGTGCGCAATATCCTCAATCTCCCGAGGCTGAACTCGGAATTGCAGCTGTACATAAAGATCTCGTTGAAAAGGGGGCTATAATTCCTATTAAATATTCTCCTGTAAACTCTCCTATCTTGCCAGTAAAGAAAGCTGATGGCTCTTGGCGCTCTTGTCCAAGACCACAGACAAGTCAATTCTGCTATCTTTCCCAGAGCACTGATCGTGCCTAATCCTTCCACTATTCTGTCTACAATCCCTCCATCTGCACGTTATTTCTCAGTTACTGACTTAGCAAATGCTTTATTTTCTATTCCTGTACATCCTGATTCTCAGTTTTGGTTTGCTTTTACTTTTCAAAACAGCCGTTGGACATGGACCGTTATGCCACAAGGTTATACGAGGCTCCTTGTGTATACGGCCAAGCGCTTGCTCAAAACCTAGAAGGTTTCTGGCCTGACAGTGGGAGTGCATTGATACAGTACGTCGACGATTTATTACTCTGTAGCGAAACAGAGAAAGCATGCACACAAGATACAGAATTATTGCTCAAGTATTTTGCAGAAAATGGGCACAAGGTCTCCAAAGCCAAGCTGCAGTTAGTTCAAACCACTGTCAAATATTTGGGGCATGACATCACTTGTGGTACCAGAGTTCTGTCAAAAGACCGCATAACTACTATTCAAAACCTGCCCAGACCGGTCACAAAACAACAGGTTATGTCTGTATTGGGCATTTTAGGTTACTGTCGACAATGGATTTTAAATTTTTCTGAAAGAGCACAGCCTTTGCAAAATCTAGCTAACACTGTTGAACTTCCTCTTTCTGGCCGCATACAGTGGAATGAGCAGGCTGAGAAGGCTCTATGTGATTTAAAAAGTGCACTACTCTCTGCTCCAACATTAGGGCTCCCTGACTATTCTCGTCCATTCACTTTGTTCGTAGACGAAAAGGGGGGATATATGAATGCAGTACTAACACAGCTCTATGGAGAAAAACAAAGGCCAATAGCCTATTTTTCAAGAAAATTGAATCCAGTGGCTAAGGGACTTCCAACCTGTCTCAGAGCAGTAGCAGCCACAACAGAAGCCGTGCTAGCCAGTACAGATATAGTGCTCATGAGTTCCCTAACAGTAAAGGTGCCTCACGCCGTACACTCCATTTTAGTACAGGCCAAAACTTCACATCACACTACTGCTAGGGCAATACACTATCAAAACGTACTCTGTACTCTGTCAAATGTCACAATTGAAAGATGCTCCACTCTAAATCCAGCCACTCTTCTTCCAACTGAAGAAGAAGAGGAGCCACACAGCTGTCATGACGAAATAATTAAGGCCATAAAACCCAGACCAGACCAGCAGGAAACTCCACTAGAAATAGGAGAAGTACTCTACGTAGATGGATGTTCCTTGCGATTGGATAATGGAACACCCTCAACCAGATATGCAGTGGTCAAAGGTGACCACCTGCTGGAGGTAAACCGAATTTCGTCAAGTTTAAGCGCGCAGGCAGCTGAATTAATTGATCTCGCCCGAGCCTGTCAGCTGTCAGAAGGGAAAGCAGTAACCATTTATGCAGATTCCAGGTATGCTTTTGGAGTCTGCCATGATCATGGAGCATTGTGGAAATTAAGGGGATTCAAAACCAGTACTGGTAAGCCCATCCAACATCAGAAATTAGTCGAATCCCTCCTCGAAGCTATAATAAAACCATCAAGACTGGCAATAGTTAAATGCCAGGCCCACGCTGGGAAACAAGGTCCTGTCAGTAAAGGAAATGACCTGGCTGATCACTTTTTGTAAACAGGCTGCCTACAATAACACACCAATAACACACCAATAACACACCTTTTTATTTCAACAAAAAGATGACAAAGACCCTGATAATCAAATAATCTCTTTACAGAGTGCAGCCACGGATAGAGAAAAGAGAAAATAGTCCAAAGAAGGATCCCTCTCTAATGGGGTCTGGACTCACAAGCAAAATAACAAAAACCTTTCCTCCCAAAAGCTTCTTTTCCAGGTATGGCAAAAATCGCACATGGCCTGGACCACGCCGGAAAGGATGCCACGATTCAAGATGTCAAGAGACATTGGGAAGCCGTAGGCTTCTCTACGTATGCAGAGCAATTCTGCAGGTGATGTGCGCTATGTCAAAAATTTAATGTAGGAAAGGGTACCCCGGTAAGTCCCGCTGTCACACCTAACCCAATGGGTCCATTCGAACATCTTCAAATGGACTTCATTGAACTAACACCATCTAAAGGGTATCGATACTGCTTGGTAATTGTCGATGTGTTCTCCCGATGGGTGGAAGCTTTCCCTTCCAAACATGCAGACGCCAAATCTGTGGCAAAAGCCTTGATAAAAGAAATCATTCCAAGATGGGGAATACCACAAAAATTGCAGACTGATAATGGTACCCATTTTGTGAATTTAGTAATCAATGAACTAACCACCTGGCTCCAAATTAACGTGCATCACTATTGCAAGTACCACCCTCAAAGCGGAGGTATAGTAGAAAGGTGCCCTGAGATCTAAATTGGCTAAGATCTGTGAGCAGACGAATTTAACCTGGCCTGACACTTTACCCCTGGCCTTAATGGGATTGAGAGGGAGGACACACCGGCAGTTGGGACTGTCGCTGTTCGAAATTCTGACTGGACGACCATGCCTGTCGGCATGGTCATTGGCAATGTCAATCTGCATACTGTGGACAATGATCTTATTTCCAGTCTTACAGGTCTCCGAGCATCCCTGAAGGAGGTGCACGAGCAGGTTAACCAGGCTTGTCGAACTAGTCCTCCACCAACGGAGTCACAGATTCCCTTGGGAACCTGGATACTGGTCAGAGACACCCGAAGGAAGCACTGGCATCAACCTTGCTGGAGGGAACCATTCCAAGTGCTGCTATCCAAACCTCACGCCGTTAAAGTCGAAGGACTTCCCGCCTGGATTCACGTGTCGCATTGCAAAAAATGGCATTCATAGTTTTGCTAGTCCTAATCTTTTCTATCCATCTGACTTTAGGACAAGGACAAACAGGTGGTGACCATCGGACTCACCAATTGAAGCAAATACATGGGGACTTTTCCACGTTAACTTTCCAAATAGGGATAACTGCCTTATTCCAGATTGACATTTGTTCCATTGCTCCATGTGGGTCCAGTGGACAAGACAAATGGAGATTGTCTGAAAAATACGTTTGTGTGACCCGACTCAGGTATAAAACTGATTTATATCCCTCCTCCAGTCTATCTGAATGTTCAAGCTGGAGTGATGTGTTTGCAAACACTGGCGACCAGGACTGGGGGTATAATCCGTGGGAAGCCCAGGAACATGATTTAAAAACAAGGTTTTCTATAATTAAATCAAGGTTTACCCTAATTCATGAATGTAAGGTAGAAACTTGTAATCCTTTGATTATCACTATAAAAGACCCCTCATATCATGAAAAAGGAACCTATATATTAGGGGCCCATGTTTCTGGCACAGATCTCCTTGGAAAATTTATTATACAGGTAACAGAGACACAACCTGCTTTTATCTCACCTAGCTCAAATATCCCTGCTACACCTCCTCCTGACAACTTACCCTCACAACCGATTATTTCTCTAAATATCACCACCCTTTCTTCTAAATTCTCCATAGAAACTGGATACAGTGACCAGAACCGATGGCTGCAGTGGGTCCTCTATTCTGCGCGACAGATAAACCAATCCAACTGTTATGTATGTGCCACTGCACGCCCTCACCTTGCCACTACCCCATTTCCCTTAACTGTTCCCTCAGATCCCACTGGCCTTCCTTGCTTGCTTTACCTATTTACTACCGCTTTCCCTCCAATGAATCCCAAATGTCATACCTTAAATACCCTTTTTCCCCCAATTCAACCTATGACTCCCCCTATGTTCCGTCCCTATATTGGCAATTACACTTGTTTCACTCGAGCCGCCCCTAAGAAGAATGCCATTTTCCTTGGCTCCCTTCCCTCCCCCTGGTGCTCCTTCACTTACAACGTCTCTATCAATGCCTCTACCTTTTTCCCCAATAACAATTGGTTCACCTCCCACACCACCGCCTGTGCGGATGTCTGGTGGATGTGCCGAAGATCTAAATTACTGGACATACTCCCACCTGAATGGACTGGTGCCTGTGCCCTTGTACAATTGGTCATGCCTTTCCGTCTCCTTCCCCTTCATGGCCAACAACCTCCATCCTCTCCCCGTTTACATCGTATTCGTAGATTCTTAGCACCGTTTGCAAATTTCTCATTACATGGTCCAGGTGTGTATATTGACTCAATAGGTGTGCCTAGAGGTGTCCCTAAAAAATTTAAAGCAAGAGATCAAGTAGCTGCTGCTTTTGAATCTCTTTTTCCCATAATCACTATCAATAAAAATGTGGATTGGATAAATTGTTTATATTATAATCAACAGCGTTTCATGAATTTTACTAAAGAAGCTGTTGAAGGAATACATGAGCAATTAGATAAAACCTCCCTTATGACCTGGCAAAATCACCTAGCACTAGATATGCTTCTAGCCGAAAAAGGTGGTGTTTGTGCTATGTTTGGAGATGCTTGCAGTACGTACATTCCGAATAATACTGCCCCTGATGGTTCCATTACCCATGCCCTCGCTGGTCTGACCGCTCTCTCCCTAGAATTGGCTGAAAACTCAGGCATCGATACCCCTCTTGATGGATGGTTTATATCCACTTTTGGCTCTTGGGGCCAATGGTTCAAATCCATTTTTGTTTCCCTTTTAGTTGCTTTAATTGTTATTCTTTTGATTTGCTGTTGTCTTATTCCGTTAATCCGTTATTTTATCCAGAAGTTTTTCACTGCCTCAATAACTAAAGCTTATTTCCTCCACACAGAACGCATGCATCTTCTTCCCCAGGCCCAATTTTCTTCCCAGTCTTCCCTCGATCTGGACTGTTTAGCTTAAACCCTCTTATTATTTAAACTTTTAAGTTTAAAAAGGGGGGAATGTGGAATGGAAGTTAAAATCTATTGCTAGCTTCTGTATGAAAATCTACATGTTCTCTGTATGGCTAGGTATTATTACTGTATAACAGATAAATAAGCGTGCTTACATAGAGTAGGGCTGCCAGTGTGGAATGCAGTTTTTGGCTACTTCCCGGCTTGCCTCAGCAGTGTCTAGGTTATCGTCCAATTAAGATGCCAAACGTATGACAAGTTTTCTGATAGGCTTAATTAAAAATATAAGAAAAGACTAGAATTTCTGCTTTCCGTTGTAATCAACAAATTGTGTAAGAAGATTCTGTGACCTTTGGATGAAACTGAGCTTATTTTTTCTAACCGCTTCTTTGAAGATCTCTGTTATAAAAATGCAACTCACCCCTTTATGAGGGGGCTTTTTGCACTTAGTCTCTGTAAGGCAAAGACCTTCTACTCACCAAGTATAAAGCAATAAAAGAATTCTGCTTGTTTGAATAGGTGTCTGCCTGCTGTTGTCTCGACTTCGTCCACACTTCCTTCAAAGGACAGTTCAGGCAATAGTATGACACGTTTTAAAAAATTCCAAAAATCGCAATATCTTTGTTTTAAAAGTTTTAGTAAAATTCAAAGCAAAAAAAAAATAATCATATTGTATACAAAAGAAAAGTTCTTGTTTAAAGAAAGTTCTGTTTAAGACTTACTTATTTTGTTTTATTTCTCTCTAGGTTTGGCCATACAGCCATAGTTTCAGATGGTCATATCAAAACAGTCAGAAAACTGCATGCCAATACCCTATAAGCAAACTAATTGAACAGTACATTCTTCTAGTTGTGTGACTATTTCCTAACTGGCTTAATTAACACTCTGTTATATGAGTAAAGCTAAGAAAGTTCTATTTCATGTTAACTTACAGGGAGTAAAAGACTATACCATAATTTAAGTTACTATGAGAAGCTGATATTCTTTTGAAATTAAGCAGACCCTTAATTTAACATTAACATTAACTTTCTAAGACTGGCTTTTACATAATGCTTACATTAACACTGCAGTATATCTTGTTTTAAAATCTTTTACAGTTTGGATGCAGGAGCTATGGTGTAGCAATGGATTGTGCAGATTGTGCAAAGTACAACGGCCTATGAGCTTGGAGTGCCCACTCGGGGCTGTATAGATTTTTTAAAATATTTTTTAATAACTTTAATAACTAAAACAACGGTTTCACAGTCTCGATACAGTGGCTTCAACATTCAATTTCTTGTTACATCAACTGTGTTCCTTTTTGTCTCAGCTAATGTTTGTGGAGCAGTTTGCTCTGCGCTTTTAAGATGTGCTCAGTCCCAGCAGGCCACCTCACAGTGCCAAATGTGAGTTACCAGCAAATGCACAATGATACCGATTGCATATTTGGAAGTTGCAATGTATGATTTGTTAGATTAGATTAGATAGATTAAATAAACTTTATTAATCCCAAGGGGAAATTCACATAATAGCCAATCAAACAATATGCCAATCAAAATAAATAATAAAAAAAATAAATATGTATTGTTATATATACTGTATGTCAAAATGGTATTTCAAAATAAACGTAATGAATGCCCTGGCGGAAGCATTGAAATGACTGATAGCAGTGGGCAGAAAAGACCTGTGGTGGAATGAGCCTGTGGCTAAACATGCTTCAGGAGAACACCTCCTGCAGGGATGGGGGGTATTTTTCATGATGGCATCCAATTTTGCTGCCAAAAAAAAAACTTAAATCTGTAACAAAGTTTTTTTTGTTTTTTTTTTAATCTGAGATGTCTACTAAACCTAATTATTATGATTGTTATTAATAATTTTATAATTCAGTTATTTTACTATGGCAGCAGTTGAATGTGGTCTTGCAGCCATATAAGAATTTTCTTCCACGAATTTCTTCATGCATCTTCAACAAAGAAGCAGCAACATCTCTCCAAGTGCAAATCTTTTTCTCTTGTGGTTCGCTGTTGCTCTCTGCATCTCCTTCACTAGCTGACATTTTGACCAGTTGTTTCTGAAGTGCTTCTTGGTTAAAAAATTGATCTTTGTACCATGCATCAAGGACAGTACATAGATACTATAGTGGCTCAGAGAATGCACCACTGAAGCATTTTGTGATAGCCTTTAAAAGTGAGTTTTTCACCATGTGAACTCTAGAATCTGCCTTGCCACACTTGCTAAGCAGGCGTTTAAGCGCTTCAACAGATGGAATCACATCTGCAATTGCAGATGAATGCACACTTATTGTATGTGTACAGGTATAGTAAGTTGCTCAAATGGTTCAAGTAGAGTAATCATGTTTTCCACAAGTCTCGACTGATGTATAGTCAGGGAGGCTGGAAGCTTGCATTCAGCACCATACACAGCAAGAGTGTGCTACCCATCAAGCAGACATTTCAGCATATAATATATGCTTTTCCAATGAGCTGGGAAGTCTTGCTGAAACATTCTTGTTGGGGTACCTAGGTCTGTTTTTATTCCTTTCTGTTGCGAATTGGTGAGCTTGACTGCTTAAAATAAGTAATTATTCGTCTTGTGGATATGTGTAAATATTACATTATGTAATGCTAGCATTGAGATATCTGCAAAGTATCACCGGGTTGTAAGAATGTACCAAGATTGTAAATGGTGCAGTAGCCTACAAAAAATGAGATCACCCAAGCATTTGCCTCAGATAATTTATCCTTGTGGACACCTACCATTTTCTACTCGTGGCTGCTGGATGCATGTGCAAACCTTATACAAGTGCAGGGTAAAAAGAGTGCAATAAAGAAGTGCACACTTTAAAAGTATATCCCAGGTAAGGATTTACATGACCAAATAACCAGGTTGCTAGCAGATAAATTTATGTCTGTTAACCTGGTTGCGCACAGATCAATATCCCACCAGAAAGATCAATAATTTCCACCAGAAATAGGGCATACATTTGTTATTTTTTTTAAAACCAGATACACGCAGGGAGATAGGGACAATAGGTTTTATACTTAAGTTGAATTTGTAAGTAAGTCAGAACAGGTACATTATTTTAATAAATGCTATTGTTGGCCGACTGTAACCAAGTGCTCTGCCAATGAATGATGGAGTTTCACCTCTCTCTGACCTTTTTATTATTTCTACTTTATTTTTAATGGTGATGGTTTTTCTCTTCTTTACTGTATCACCAGCACTTGCATCAGATTTGTGTTTCAGAGACATTCTTGAAGGGTGAAGACAAAAGGTTAAGATGAGCTCTTCTGCACAGCACTGTACACACTATCACAGCAGGAAGGCACCCATCGTCAACACGTCTGGTGTACTGACAAGAGACAACTTCCTGCTATGTGCGTAACAGTACAAGCAGGCTTGCTATTGAGAAAGAATGGGGGCGGCGAGGGGTGGTTCACCACCCGCGTACCACACAGTCTCTTCCACTACAGTATGCTGCCTGCAGCGTCCGCCCACCGAGAACGAACATGGTGTGGCCAATAGGTGGGTAGTGAATCACCCACCACCACCTCTATTCAACAGGCAGCCACCCGAGGCACAATATAATTCTACCCCCCCGTCGCCCCATTCAGTCACAACCAGGTCACAGCTTGCAGCATCACCAGAGAATGAACGAGAACGAACAGGGCAGCCGTGTGTGGTGGGCGGGCAATGAAACGCCCCCCTCCACTACATACAGCCTGTGTCCAGTCAGGAGCAGTAGCTACGGTGGCGTGGTGGGCGGGCAGCGCGACAGCAATAGGGATAGATGTGGCTCCAGACTACAGGTCACAGCTTGCCACCGGGAGCAGCCCGAGGGACACTACACTGCACTAGCAGCGAAATCACTCCCCTCCAGCCACCATCCAGCCACAGCGTCCCCAGGCCAAAGATGACGGAGCAGCAGTTACTGAGGCGCATGCTGCGGCCCCATTCGTAAGTTGGATGTCCATAACTTGGGGACTACCTGTATCTGTGAATTTCCAGGTTATTAGAGAGCATGTAAACAGACTCATTGAACCATTTAATGTTTATCAATTAGGATATGGCCAATTCTGCCTATTTTCATCCATCCATTATCCAACCCACTATATCCTAACTACAGGGCCACGGGGGTCTGCTGGAACCAATCTCAGCCAGCCCACGCAGGGCACGCACACACACACCCACACTAGGGACAATTTAGGATCACCAATGCACCTAACCTGCATGTCTTTAGACTGTGGGAGGAAACCAGAGTACCCGGAGGAAACCCGCACAGACACGGGGAGAACATGCAAACTCCACGCAGGGAGGACCCGGGAAGCGAACCCGGGTCTCCTAACTGCGAGGCAACAGCGCTTCCCACTGCGCCACCGTGCCGCCCATTCTGCCTATTTTTTTTTTATCTTTTATTGCATTTAATAAAAGTATATAACATTCCATACAATCTAGTCAAACTTAACAAAACTAAATTCAATTCAACCCCAAACAATGAGAATGGGAGGAAGGCCAACAGCCAGAGTAAAACTTTGAGAGTAGTAAAGAGGAAAAGAAGTCCTTCTCCCCAATATAAATAGTTATTCTAAAATGTTATTGATTAGATCCTGCCAGGTTTTAAAAAACTTTTGAAAAGATCCTTTAAGTGAGTGAGTCCAGAAGTATGGTAACTCCACGGAGCCAGAAGAGGAGTCTTTTGCATGGACGGAATGTTATGACTGGTAGGAATGCTTTATTCGGTTGTTTTTCTGTAGAATAAAGGAGTGAAAAGCATTAGTGCCTCATTCCAGTCCCCCATCCTTTGTTCTTTCACACGCAATCAAGCCTTTTGGCTGTCCCCTAAGCGAGCATGTGTGACATGACGCCCCCCTCAGCCCAGACCCATCGGGTTGGGTGGCCCGAACTGAGAGGTCAAAAACCCGGGACAGGACTTCGACATTAGCCTGGAGAGTGCCCAAATGATAAACAACCTTGAACCTGCAAGGTTCCAAAAAACATCTAGTGACACAAGGGTTCGATGCACTATGCATGGCCATCCATTGAAGGGTTGCGTGGTCCGCAACCAAGTTGAACTCCTGTCCCAGCAGATAGTACCTCAGCAGGATTATGGCCCATTTGATCGCCAAGGCTTCCCGTTCTACCGACGCTTCTACCGATCTACTGATCAAGCAGTTTCCAGCTCAGGTACATTATGGGGTGTTCAGTACTGTCTATACTTTGACTTAGCATGGCACCAAGACCTGTGTCTGAAGCATTGGTCTGGAGAACAAAGGGAGAATTAAAATCAGGAGTTTTTAATACAGGTGCTGAAGTAAGAGCATCTTTCAAGTCACAAAATGCAAGTTCAGCTTCTTGATTTCATACCACATGCAAAGTGGCCCTCTTCTTTGTAAGATTGGTCAAGGGCATAGCTCTCTCTGAGAAGTGAGGCACAAACCAGCGGTAGTAGCTCACTAAGCCCAAAAAGGCCTGTATCGGTCTGGGCCAGTTCAGAATGGTATCAACTTTGGAACACTGTGGTCTTACGGTTCCCCTACCCATTAGATAGCCCAAATATTTGGCCTCATTCAAGCCAAAGAAGCATTTGTTTAGGTTAATACCCAGTCCGGCTCTAGCTAGTGTTAGTAAATTTGTATAGACATGCAATACGTGTTCCTCCCATGTGCTGGAATAGATGACAACGTCATCCAAGTTGCCAGTGTCCACTAGGGGTGCTAAAGGCAGTTTTTTCTTTTGTGGAGTCTATATGCCTATATGAACGCTGGAAGGTTGCCATAGCCTTGTGCAATTTAAACGGGAGGACCATGTATTGCCAGTGTCTACTAGGGGTGCTAAAGGTGGTTTTCTCTTTTGCGGAGTCCGTTAAGGGAATTTGCCAGTACCCTTTAGTCGTGTAAAGTGTCGTTATGAATTGGGCATTCCCCTGCCTCTTGAGGAGTTCATCTACTCGGGGCATGGGATGTGCGTCAAATTTAGAGATCTGATTGAGACTTCGGAAGTCATTACAGAAGCTACAACTCCCATCTGGTTTAGAGACCAGTACGATTGGGCTGGACCAGGGGCTTTTACTTTTTTAATTACATCCAGTTCCAACATTCGCTTGACCTCTAACTCTACTTCGTTCTGTTTTGTCTCTGGGAGGCAGTAGGGGCATTCCCTGACAACTACCCCAGGTTCCATGACAGTGTCATGATTAATCAGTGAAGTCCAGCCAGGTAACTCACTAACCACTTCAGGGACAGACAGGAAAGCTGATTCCAGGTCCTGTTTTTGTTGGAAGGTCAAATTAGTACCTAGATTAAGTGCTGGTTTAAATGAGAAAAGGGAGCGGGGTTGACTGGAGCAGGGATCGGCATCCCTTTCTTTCCATGGTTTCAACAGGTTGACGTGATAAATCCACTCTGCCTGTCAACGGTTTGGTTTTTTAACCAAATAATCAATAAGACCTTTACTCTCTTAATCTTGTAATGGCCCTGCCAATGACCCAATAACTTTGAATGTGAATTGGGAATGAGGACCATTACTCGATCCCCGGGAGGAATTCCCTGAGAGCTGAATTTCTGTTATAATTCCAGGCTTGCATTGTTTGAGTCTTATCCATATGTTCTTTTAATTTAGGTCTAATTTTCACTAATCTATCGCGTAATTACGCAATATATTCTAATATATTTGTAGATGAGAGTGCCTCTCCTTCCCATCCTTCTTTTAATATATCTAATACTAGCAAAATACCCGAGCTTCACAGCGGAGAAGTAGTGTGTTAAAGAAGTTATGAAAAAGAAAAGAAAACATTTTAAAAATAACGTAACATGATTGTCAATGTAATTGTTTTTCACTGTTATGAGTGTTGCTGTCATCAAGAATTTGATTATCATTATTTCTTTCAATCAGGTTCGTATTTGGAGGACGTGTTGTGTTCAAGTTACGTGTTTGTCAACCGTTGTAAAGATAATAGATTTCATTCATCGAAGAATTCACTACCCAAATCGCTACTCGTGAATCTAAGATGTTTAACAGGCATTCCCGGTATTAACTTGTGGATTTGCCTGCGAATATTTAGCGGCATCATGTCTATGAACTTGTGGAATTGCCTGAGAGTATTTAGTGACAGCGTCTCTATGAACTTATGGATTTGTCTGCGAGTATTTAGCGGCAGCGTCTCTATTAAGTTGTGGATTTGCCTGCGAGTATTTAGCGACAGCATGTCTATTAACTTGTGGATTATTCCGCGTGTATTTGGCGGCAGTGTCATGAAGTTGTTTTCGTCTAGCTGCATCAGAAAATGTACCACGACGTCTGACACGCCTCCTTTTTACTGTTTTCTCACAGCTTGGATTGCTGCTGTCATAATCGATTTGAGTTTCATGGTTTGTTTCAATTACGTTAGTATTTGCAGGACTTATGTTGAAGTGACATTTGGCATCTGTCAGGTGTTGTAAGCATACAACCGGCTTCATCGATAACTTCGCATCCAGCTTTTGAGAGTTGAAACATTCATAAACATCAAAGTGTCCACTACTCAAATCGTCACCTGTGAATCTAAAATGTTTAAGAGGCATTGGTGGTTCTCCAAAGGTGTAAAATATTTGGCCATTTCGGTACACTTGAAAGCGACAACCGAACAATTCAGTGGCAGCCATCAACTCACATGCAGAAGCATAGGTGAAGGACTTAAGCATTTCACTCTTATAGTGCCCCTGTGTAGTATAATTATCTCCAGTACCGTCATCAGTCCACACCTTGAACCTGTCCCAGTCATTCAATACATAAGACACAATGTTCCTCCGGATATGAAGATTGAGCCTGATATGGCCGTACAATATGTAACACAGAGAATGTAAAAGGCAGGTGGCATCTCCGGGCATGGAAACCATTTGGTAAGTGACAGTTCTTTGATGATGGTGATCACTTCAATAGACATGTTAGTGGGGGTACGGTTGGAACGGTAAAAGAAATGGGTACCTGAACATTGTAAACTAAGTCTAAAATACCTACACAATAACTATAAGTGTAATAAACGAACAATAAAACAGCGGAGAAGCCGTGGATTAAATAAAAAGGCTGCAGTTATCAGCACAATAAAACAGTGGAGAAGCCATGGATTAAATAAAAAGGCTGCAGTTATCAGCAAGGAGACATGAATACCGTGGCGAAGCAAGAAAGGGAATGAAGAGACCGGAGCGACGGATGGCCTTATATGGGCAGGCATCCAATTACGTGGGAGGCATGGGGATGGGGGACGCAATATAGGCAGGCAGCCAACTACGTGGGTGGCGTGGGGATGGGGGACACAACTCCGCCTCACACGGCGACCGAGCTGCAGGCTATGGACGTATATATGTACGTAAGTAGGATTCAGTTATGACCGTTACACATAGAATTTCGAAATGAAACCTGCTTAATTTTTGTAAGTAACCTGTAAGGAATAAGCCTGCCAAATTTCAGCCTTCTACCTACACAGGAAGTTGGAGAATTAGTGATGAGTGAGTCAGTGAGGGCTTTGCCTTTTATTAGTATAGATACCTGGGGGTTGTCGTCCGTATAATAACTCAAATGAGGAAAACCCTGCAGAGGCTTGTGGCACCTCCTGGTATGCAAAAAGGACGAGGGGGAGTACCTGATCCCAGTTCCTCCCATCCTCGCTAACTACCTTGCAAAGCATCTGTTTAGCGGTCTGATTGAATCTTTCTACCAGCCAATTTGTTTGGGGATGATAAACAGCAGTTTTAAGATGCTTAATATGTAATAACTTAGCGACCTCTCTGAGCGTCTCTGAGGTGAAAGGAGTTCCCTGGTCCGTAAGGACTTCTTTTGGGATTCCTACTCTTGCAAAGACAATGACAAATTACGAAGCAATATTTTTCAAAGTAGCCATACGTATGGGAACGGCCTCTGGATAGCGAGTAGTGTAACCTACTATGACAAGTATATATTTATGTCCTTTAGGAAAGGGTTCTAAGGTGCCATCAAGATCGATCTAGATTCGTTCAAATAAGACGTCTTTTAAGGAAGAGGAATCTGTTGAAGCTGACACTTGGGGCAAGAAGTGAGGAGTTTAATCCTCTCTAGTGTTTTATCATCCCCTAGATGGGTGCCAAGGAGGGGGGTATGTGCCAGTTCACAAACCTCCCGTCGGTAAGTTTGGGGTACTAGTAACAGGGACCTCACCTCTCCTTCGTGTTCTGCTACATGATATACCAGATCATTTTTTAATACAAACTGGGGTCTTTTTGATCCCATAGGGACTGCCCATCAACTGAGACTATCACATTTCTAGCAAACATCAGGGAATCATCATTCCATTGTTCTCATTTAAAGGAGGACAGAGTTTGTTTTAACTGGTAGTGTAAGGTCAACATCGGGTCATCTCCAGTCTCAAGGGGCGTGGTTCCAGACATCATTCTGCTCACCTGCATTACACAGAGTGGAGACAGTCAAGTCTGGGGAATTCCCGTCCATTATAAGGCCCATTTACCAATACCACTCCTGTGTTAGGAAGAGATAGGGGGTTGGACAAGGCACAATACCTCTCTCCTTTTACCTACAGTAGGTGCAGTCCATTGGCTCCGTGGAGAGTGGACAGGTGGTTATAATGTGTCCCAGCTTCCCACACTTGAAACAGCGGGAAAGACTGGGAATTCTTTGTTTTGGTCTAGCCGGAAGCTTGGAACAGCACCGGATGGGCTCTGTGTTAGCGATACGCACTGTCTGGCTAAGCGAACGGACCACTCAGATCTCTCTGTCTGGGAAGCTGCCTGATGACGCTTGATGACCTCTATAAGGGTGTCCATGTTTTTGTAGGACTCTCTTCAAACCTGCTGGGCGAGGTGGTCGGGCAATGCATTCACCAGAGCCTTGCAAGAGATCTGCTCTATGACCTGCTGGGCACTATTAACATCAGGCCATAGTCATCTTCCTATTTTGCCACAGATTTCAAAGGCTTGCTCTCTGGCTGGTCGCTCTGAATCAAACCTCCACTGCCTCCATTTCCTTGCCTGCTGCTACGAGATGACGCCATAGCACCTCAATATTTCCACCTTAAGCGTGTCATAATTAGCGGAGTCCTTTTTGGGGAGATCATGACAAGCCATCACCTTTCATCTACAGTGCAAGTATGTTCACCCTCTTTGATCTTGCCAAAGATTACACGCAGCAGTACGCTCAAAAATGAGCAAAAATGACTCAATGTCATCCCTCTCCACTAGCTGCCCGTAGGTTGAGAGGCCTCCGGCTTTACCACTCCTGCAGCAGTGACTCGGCCTCTGTTTCCGCCAACTGTGTATGGGTCTCTACTAGTTGCAGTTTTACCGTCTGCAGCTCCATCAATATGGTTCGAGCACAGTATTGAGGTCCTGTTCTTCAGACATTACATGAACAATGAATCCTGCTGACTACAACAAACTGTGATAAAATAAGATCACAGAGACACAAGTTAAGTGTTGGGGAGACTCCCCGTATACTCCCCGTATACTGGCTGGTTTCATGGCCACTTCTCAGGCGTCAGCTCCTTTCTTTCAATCGTACATTGGATATAGGATGCCTCCAGAGCAGACCATGCTGATGGGCCCCACCTACGCAGACAACCGAGGTGTCTATGGACAGCAGCAACATCCCCATAGTTTCCAGCAGATGCCTATGCATACAGAAGCACTATATCCAGGGGTCACAATGTGAGACTCTGACCAAATGAACTTTAATGTCAGGGGGCACTTAGTCTAGATTTCTAAGGGGGGGGGGGGGTAGTACAAGGCTGGTGAGGTAGAAAGATCCACCTGGCACTCAAACAGGTGTCAATGATGGACTGATACCATTTAAAACCAGAAGAGACTGTTGATGTCAAAGATGTTGTGACATCCTGAAGAGGGCCTCAGATTTCCCCTACTTTCTTTAGTAATTTATTTTTTGCCAGTAAAAAAATGGAGGAAAGACTGTTTTACACTAAGTGGCAAATAAGGGTGTATTTGACTTTTTAGCTGCTTTTCTAGGAAGTCTTTCCAATTTTCTATAAATATGGTGGTTTTTTTATTGTAAATGACACTTCACAATGTGAAGTAAATTGTATATATTGTTTCAAACCTTTTGTTAAACCTTGTTTTTTAATATCCCTGCTAAATGCAGCGATTGGTAAGGGGGGGGGGGAATAAAGAGAAGCAATCTGTTTGCTTCTGTCCTAAATCAAGAAATTAAGCACTTTGAGCTACTGTTTGTATGAAAATGTACTATATAAATAAATGTTGTTGTTGTTGGCTGAAAGGTCAGGTTCAGAAATAGGGTCAAACAAATCAGAGACATTCGACCAAACAAAGTGCGTTCTTAGTGCTTTTATGGAGCCAATAAAGGACGTCCAATTAGCAGGGAGGAAGTGGGAAGGAAGTGAGGACAATAGTGGAGCTAACGTTGATAGTAGTGGCCGGAGATTATGTCAGAAGCGGTGGTACCTCCACGGAGCCGGAAAAGGAGTCTTTTGCATGGACGGAATGTTATGACTGGTAGGAATGCTTTATTCGGTTGTTTTTCTGTAGAATGATGGAGAGAAAAGCATTAGTGCCTCATTCCAGTCCCCAATCCTTTGTTCTTTCATGTGCAATGAAGCCTTTTGACTGTCCCCTAAGCACACATGTGTGACAGTGCTAATAGTGAAGTAAAAGCAATTACATTTTGTTTATCCTTCTCTACTTTAAGCCCATCTGAGTTTATAGCAAAAAAAAAGCTAGTAATGGATTAGGAGTGACTGTGACACCAAGGCTGTCTGATAGGCATTTAAAAAGTTTTGTCCAGAATGATGTTAATTTGGTACACACCCAAAACATGTGGCCCAAGTTTGCAGGTTGGATCTTGCCCTGGAAACATTTTGGACTATTTTAAATGAGACAGATGTGCTCAATAAAAGATTTTAAGTTGAATAATTGAAATCTTTGCGCATATGGAGCTAGAGTGAATTCTGTGCATGGATGCCTTCCCACTGTATTCTGGGATCTTTAAAAGGATGGGACTTTTAAATGCTTTTATATATTACAAAAATGCTGTCTGATTTTTCAAAAGTGATAAATATTTCTTCTGGAATAGAAATATGTGGGAGGTGAGGAAAATTGGGCAGATTTCATTTAGCAAAGTTTCCTGTTTGGAGAAAATGGGAAAAATTGTGTTGATGGGAAACTAAATTTAGAGTGTAATTGTTTGTAGGATGCTAAGACATTATCCATATACAAATCTCTAAATGATTTAATCTCATACATTTTCCAAATATTAAAAACTGTGTAAGTTTGAGAAGTTGGAAAAAGGGGGTTGTCTTTTAGTGATGTCACAGATAAAATATTCTCTAACTTGAAGTGCTTCCTTTATTGGTTCTAAATACTGAATGAATGAAGGACAATTGGATTGTTAGTATATTGATGATATCTTGTATTTACTGGTATACAAAGCAAGGAATATAAAGAAGTACTTGAAGATTTCATTTCTGTTGCAGACCAAGCTAGTGTGTGTTCATCTATTTGTGTCAATGTACAGGTTTTTATAACTTGTATATTTGCTTCATAGTAACAAAATTGAAAATTAGGTAGAACCATGCCACCTTCTGGTTAAAGTCATTGTAGAGTCACCCTTTAGATACTGTATGTGGATATTTCGAATTCCAAATAAATGATGTTATGACTGAATCTAATTACTTAAAAATGATTTGTTAATGTACGTGGGGATGTTTTGAAATAGAAACAGAAGCTTAGGGAGGATTTTCATCTTGATAGTGGAGAAAAGTCAAGCAAGCTTGCATATTGTAATCTTTTTATTTAGCCAATAAAAGGTGTCATTTTGCTTGACTTTTCTCTACACTCATAATGGCTAACACGGTACAACACCCTAGTACTACATCTTGATAGTGTTACTTCTCCCTGCTAAAGTAAGATGGAGATGCACGTCTTGTTTAAGTATTTCCAAGCAGACAGCAAAATTTTGTTGAAAAAAAGCTTTATATTTACTTGTGATGTTTACTCCTAGGTATTTAAACTGATCTGCAATGATAAAAGGGAAGGTTTCCAATCTAATGTTGTTTGCTAGAGAATTCACTGGAAAAAAGAACACTTTTGTTCAAATTAATTTTGAGTGCAGATATGTTTTGAAATTCTGCTAGTGCAGTTAGAGCTACAGGAACAGAGGTTTGTGGGTCTGATATATACAGTACCATATCATATGCGTATAGTGGTATATTTTGTTCAAGTCCTTCTCTGAAAATCCCCTTTATCTTTGATGCATTTCGAAAGTTAACAGCCAATGGCTCAATGGTGATTGCAAATAGCAGTGGTGACAAGGGGCATCCTTGTCTAGTACTGCATTCTAGTTTGAAGTAGTCCGAAATAATGTTAATACAAACTGAAGCTTCTGGACTGGTATACAGTAGTTTGATCCATGCCCGTATGTTAGGGCCAAACCCACATTTATGCAAAGTAGTGAATAGGTAATCCCATTCAACCATATCAAAGGCTTTTTCTGCATCCAAAGATAATAAGATTTCCGGAGTGTTAGACTTTATGGATGAATATATTACATTAAATAGGTGTCAAAGATAGAAGCTAAGTGTCTACCTTTAATAAATCCTGTTTGGTCTTGTGATATTACCGAAGGGAGCACTTTCTCAATCCTTCTAGCTAGAACTTTGGAGAGTATCTTAACATCATTATTCACAAGTGAGATTAGTCTGTATGATACACCAAGTGGGATATTTTTTGCAATGGTCATTGTGACAATCGTTACCTTCAGCTCAGACTGTTCGTTTTGGTCTTCACCATGCTCTGCTGGTGGAGTAGCAAGCCTAATCGGATTTGTTGTTCTCGTTGACTTATGGTGGGTAGTTGACAGTGTGGGCAATAGGGCCATTTTCAGTTTAATTGAGCCTTCTGGAATCAACAAGTTCTTCTGGCCTGACTCATTTGCACTTTTGCTCCCACTTTCGTTCAAGGCTGGAGGCAATGCTTAAGCATTAGGTCCCGGGAGACTTTTTTCCTGCCACTCATGCTTATATATACCTGCATATACTGCAATTGAAGCCGCTTGGGTTGAGTAAATACAAGACACCTCGGGATGATAAAAAAGGAAAAATAAGCACTGCTAATGGAGTTCCATCTCAGACGTTCATCTCTGAAATGGACCAAATAAATTCTGCCTTGTTTTTGACTCTGCAAAACTATAAACTCCAAAAAGCATCAGAAAGATCACTGATATAAGCAGTTATTTGTTATTTAAGAAAAGTGAACAATTTTATGTAGAAAGCTTTTCAAGTAAACTGTAGGAGGGTATTTTTTAATTATTAACTAAATACATATGCTTTGAGGTTGGTGTTGGTTTTTGGTAATTGAAAAAAGCTGTCCTCATTTCTCTTTGTTTAATTGACATTTTTTAAGAAGATCTGATTTCAGAAATTATTAAACATATTTTGATGTTGTTTCCAGATACATATTTTATGTGTAAGCCTAATATTTACTGTAATTTTCAAGGAAACATTTTGATTTTGTATTGTGTGGCACAGTGTTGTTGTTGACACCAGACCTCTTGTCCTTAGTAAAAGAAGGCTGAGAGCACCTGGCTTAGTGAGTGTGCTAAAAAAAGAAAAAAAGTGTCCTGATATAACTAGATTTTTCCATAGAAAACGAAGCCTCACAACCATACAGATTTAGCATTAGCAGGGAAGAAGCTAATGTTAGCTTTGCCAGGTCTGATGGGACACCTAAAGTTAAAAGTAATCTAAGTGGAATCAACCCAGATGATGATAATGGAGCCCAGGTCCAAAATGATAATTGACAGCAGCACATTTACAGTGTTTCTGTAGACTCTTCATTATGTGGACCATTAGGCAAGGGTGTTCATTCTCAAAAGTATCCATTTTGTCCTTTGTCTTTTTTTTTTATTCCTTGTTCTGCAGTCTGTTCAGATGTATAGATCATCCATCTTTTGAGCAGATAACTAAAGGGTATTGTGCTTTTCCTTATTCTATTGATTTTCTGTATTTTGAACTCTATAAAATTAATTCTGTATTGATTACAGTTCTTATTCTATTTAATGACCCTGTTATTTATTGTATTGTTTACATTTGATTACCCTCCCTTAGTACATATACAGTAATTACAAGGCAAGTGCCTAGACCATTTTATGGTTGTTTGATTCTATTTTTGGGTAACTGGGTACAAGTATTTAAAGAAATCTTTAAAAAGCCAAAAACACATATTTTGTGTTGGAAAGAACAGCTAGATTATGATTTATAAATCACTAGCCATCCCCCGTGGCTACACTCGCATATTAATGAAACAGGACAGTGAGGAGGGCCCCGCCCAGCTCTCTACTCCTGACGTTACTCTTCCCCCTCCCCTCGGCCCGCAGCCTCTGTCTCAGATTAACACAAATATATCGCTCCTGCAAGCAAAGTATGATTCTTAGCGCAATGAGAGAATTCGCTAAATCAACCAGAATGTTCAAGCAAATTATAGAAAAAAAAAGATCTATATCCAGTAAGTAGTTATCTTGTTTGCTAACTAATCGGAGTTAAGGTTATGGCCCGAGGCAGACACGTGTGTGAGGAGGGCCCTGCCCCCTCCCCACAGCCCGATGAGTCTCTCTCAGATTTGCACTAATAAATCGGTACTGCCAGCGAACTATGATACTTAGTGCGATCAGAAGTTCGCAAAATCAACGGAATGTTCAAGTAAATTATAGAAACATTCCTGATCTAAATCCGTTAGTTAGTTCTCTCGTGAAAAGGGGACAGACATACAAACGGGTCTAAAAAACTATAAGAAATGTCCTGTTTACATGGTCTGTGTGTCTATGTAAATATTCTCCCCTGGAAACAAAGAGGGAAAGATAACACCGTGGAACCGTAGTCCCTCACAATAATTTGTCTTGTCAATCCCATCATCTGCATCCAGGACATTCACTATTTAAATAGGAGGTCAAACGGAAGAAAAAAAAAAATCCTGTTCTACTGTACTATACTGCCAGTTCATTGCATAGCCAGGAGAAAGCAGCGATACAGATCATTTACACCTCCACCAATTGACTGTTTCAACGTCTGACAACTTCACTTTTGCAATGCAAAACCCTGGGGTTGTGGACTACGCCGACATACCGAGGATAAGCATGGTGAGACTGTTTCTTGTTGTTTGGGGAGAGGAGCAAGCCATCATTTTAATCCGTATATAATTGCCGTTGGACATTTTTCCAGCTAAAAAAGGTTCCCAAACAGTTATTTTAATATTCTGGACTTTTATGTGCATTTCGTATTTTCTGTGTGCCTCATTGATTTCATGTTCAGTGTGGGGTTAAGGTAGGGTTTGTGTTGTATAATTTTTGCTGCACCTTTTTATTATTACATTCGGCTGGTCACTTTCGGTGTTGAATGTTATGTTGGGGCTGGTTGGGGTGTGATACATATGTTGTTTGGAGTTTGTTTCATTTCTTTTTTTATTAATATATACTCACTTAATTATTTTACATATTGTTTGTCTTTTGGCTTATCTTTGATTGTCAATGGGGAAAATTTATTTGGAAGAAGACTGTCGGGTCTAATGTCTTCAGCTTGCCAGGCCACAGGTCTTGGTGGTGCAGCTGCCGGTTAGGGAGTGTGAGTCAGCCATTACAACCCATTCATAAATATGACCAAGTACAAATACTCAGGAGCGTCAGTCTGTTTTTTTTTTTTACACATTAGAACAAAGAAAGGTGTCATACAGGTGTATTTACAGATTTTAGCAGAGTTCCATGAGGCTGGCAAATAAAGAGACCTCATCTGGAATAGTTGGGACACTGCTACATTTTTTGGGGAGTTGAAGGCAGCTTTCAAGGTCACCTGAATGTGCCACCTAAGGTGCAGGGACATTTGAATCTGTCAGAGAGAACTATATTAAGACATATAGATGACTTCCAAAGTGAAGACTTGTCACAGCAATCTGTGTCTGTATTCAAGGTAGAGTCTTATAATGAATTAAAGATTCAAGGAAACATTCAGGAGCAACTATGAGGTGCTTGAGCTGGCAGACCCACTTCTGAAACAAATGTGTCAAGATGTAAAGGAATATCTTTGACAGAAGCCTGCTGAAAATTAGGAAATGAACAAGGATGAAGCCCTTCTAGTGGTAAAGAGGTCAGGGAAAGACAGAGGTATCGCTTTTAGAATAATTACAAATATTTCTAGGCCAGGGGTCTCCAACACATTGCTCGTGAGCTACCGGTAGCTCGCAACCCCTTTCCAAGTAGCTTGCCAAAGGGTTAATGAATCCTATATAAATTTGAAAACTTGATTTGTAAAATCCCAAAGCTGGCGAGTGAGTGAGGAAGGCCCCTCTCTTTGGCCCGTTGCGTGGATCTCAGATTCGTGCAAATAAATCGGTACTGCAAGTGAACTATGATACACAGTGCGATGAGAGAAGTCGCAGAATCAACCAGAATGTTCAAGTAAATTATAGAGAAAAACCCGATCTAAATCTGTTAAGTAGTTCTCTCATGAAAAGCGGACAGACAGACAGATAGAGAGACATTGGATTTTATATATTATATATTAGTAAACCTTCAAAATAATGTGCAGTTAAAGTCTCAACAGCATTCTCAGCATTTCTGGAGCTTAGCAGAGCCAGATAACTATAAGAATCTTCATCAAGTAGTTCTGAAAATGTCTGCTTTGTTTGGGTCTACATACTGTACCTCTGTGAGTCTGACTTTTCTGACATGAATGTTATGAAATCAAAGTTCAGAACAAGACTGACAGATGAACATTTAAATGACTCCATAAGAGTGAACCTAAGTGGCTACACTCCACCATACACCTCTCTTGTTGACTCCATGCAGTGCCAGTCATATGACTAACTAAAAAACACATCACACATGCAACTGGACATGTGAATACTCTTGTGAAATGAAACAGTGACATGTAACAAAATGACAAATGAATAAGTAATATCTGTGTATTTGTAATTGTATTGTTTTGTTTTGACAACATTCATATTTTAATTCAATTGTGTGAGATACACTAGAAAAAAATGCATACAGACATACAAAATGCACGTGCAGGTGAACTAAATATTTTTGTGATGTTACAATGCAAATTGTTGTGGACACCAACATTTTGTAAATGTTCAGGCAAAACAAGCTTATTCAATTGGTTTGGGTTGAAATAAGCTATGAGAATAAATGTTAGAAAACATGAGTACCTCTTGGCCATTTTCATTTTGTAAAAGTAGATCTCAGGGGAAAAAAAGGCTGGAGACCCCTGTACTAGGCCCTTTTAATTTTTCTCTCCTGATTGTCTCTTCATTTTTTCTTATCATTATTGCTGTTGATAATACACATCAATTCTATTTTTATGTGGTTTATATGCAGGACATTCAGTAAAAAGTTGAATTACTCATAATGAAAATGGTTTAATTCAAAGCATTTATATTTTTTTTCTATAGTTTGTTCCTGTCTTGACTTGCTGGAGCTTATGAGGATAATATTACATTGCTATGTCACAAAAGCTGCACACAGTATGCTAGATAAAGCCTAACAAGTGTATTGTGTAGCTTAAAAATAACATTCCTTTACTTCCAGTCACATTTATTTAGCTTTTTAGCCTTCTTAACTACTTCTTAAGTACTACTTAACTATTTACTGATAAGTTTAGTTTGACTCGTATAGTTTTCTTGAGACTGCACATCAATTTCAATGTTGCCATTATGCTGCATTCACACATGGATGGTAAAAAAGTCACATTGTACAGTATAGCAGAACATTAAGAACAAAGTGTTCATGCAGTGTACACATTACTCTGTTGATGACTGCTAACCCACATCCACCTGTAAAAGAGGCTGTTGAGAGGTATAGGTAAAAGTGGGAAACAGAACATCTGTGGGTCAGCCCTGTCCCAGGCAATGAATGCTTTTTGCCATCATATTTTTACAGTTACGCACGGAGTGATGTTTGACCAGAAACAGCATGGTGCATGTGCTACCCATATCCAAGCAACTAAAGAGCAGATGACACAGATTGGAATTGCTTGATCAGACTTCCCCAAAACTGACATGGCATGTTGTCTACAGTTGTGCTTGAAAGTTTGTGAACCCTTTAGAATTTTCTATTTCTGTGATGGTTGGTCTCATCCGATGCGAGAGATGGACGTCTGAAGTGGAGCTCCGCTAGCAGCGGTGTTATTTTTCATATTATTTGCTTATTATCCTGAGATATCCTGTATTTATTCAACCTGAGAGGGACTGCTACAGTATATGTAAGCATATATAAACATGGCCAACAAGAAAGGGGGTCCGAAAGAATCGAAAACTAAAGCTACATCCAAGCTAAGATCAGCAAGCCCTAGTTCAAGATACGGCCTTTCAGAGACAGACCTGGATCAGATGGGTGAAAGTACAGATTCCTCAGGACCACGGTCTGCTACCTCGTCGCCGGCTGAGAGCGAAAAGGGGAGCGAAGGTACGATCGCAAGTGCAGATCTCGATAGCTCGCCGATCGGGGAAGATCACCTGAAACTGGAAAAGGCCTTGTAGTCCGCGCCTTCAATTACTCTGCGCGAGCCGGGAGCAGCGGGGACACCGGCTACAGTAGAGCCTGCTGCTTCATCTACGGTACAAGAAAGCACAATTGAAATGTCTAAACTGCAGGTGATGTTCGCTGAGCTCATGCAAGATATAAAGAAAAGCGAGAAGTCAAATGAGAAAGCAAGGGTAAAGGCAAAATGAAAAACTGAGACAGGAGGTGAAACAGGAGTTGAAACAGGCAAATGAATGGCTGCGACAGGAAATGCAACAGGCAAACGAAACGCAGCGGCTGGAATTGCAACAGGCAAATGAAAGGCTGCGACAGGAGATGCAACTTGAGCTGCGACAGGTGCTGGGTAAAATTGAAGAGCACATTCAGGAAACCTCGGTTAAACTGAGCACGCTTACTGATCAATTGGAGGATCTCAAGGAGACATTCACGACTAGGATTGAAATAGCTGAAAATTTAGCTGCCGGTGCCGAGGAAAAAGCAGCAAATGTCAGCTCCGAATGCAAAAAACTGGCTGCTTTGGAAGATGGAAGCAGAAGGTATAATGTCAGAATTAAAGGTCTGCCTGAAAATCGAGAAAGTCCAAACCCTGTGAAATTCGCAGCTGAACTTTTTTCTAAAATAATCGGGGACGACTTTAAAGCAGAATCTGAGATAGCAGCAGCTTACCGCGTACGCGGATCAAACACCGTTAGACCCAGATCTTTTATAATTTGCTTTGAAAGATTATCATTTAAGATAGAGGTGATGGCACTCCTCAGAAACAAGCAAGATATTATATATGAAAATAACCACATTCGTGTCTTCCCTGACTTCTCTCCTGCAAAAGCTACTAAACACGCAGCCTTCTACAACATTAAACAGCGGTTATGGCAAGCCAGCATCAAATACAGCCTCTTGTATCCGGCCAAACTGAAAGTGGAATTGCAGGGTCAATTCTATGTTTTCGTTAGCAAGGAAGAAGCAGAAAAGGAATTAAGAAAGCTGATCCCAGAACTATTCTGATACATAATAGTGAGTCATGGCTGTTAATGATATAGCAAGGATTAATAATCTACTGTCTGATCTATTTGTTTAAAATACAGGTTTTTATCATCATATATTCTCATTATTACTTAGTATTACTAGGGCACTAACTGTTTATGTTTTATTGTGCTTAATTACTTTTTCTTTTTTCTCTTTTTCCTTTTTTCTTTTCTTTTTTTTATTATTAGCTAATTATTTCATCTCTACGCTAAACGAGACTGTTCAACATCATACCCTTGGTTTATTGTTATTGCTATTATTGCATTAAGACTTATTATGCTTATTCTGGACACATTTTTAACACCATCCCCCAGGTTTATTATCTGGGTGTATTATCTTAATGCACTAAGATTGCTGAAGACTATATATATTTAAATGCACAATTTTTTTTTTTTTTTAAGACTATATTGGTAATAGATATCTCTATCTTTTAACCCTAAAATGCCACTGCATGGGGGCTTGTTTTGCTTTGGACGTGCTCTGTCTCTGGGTATGTCAGAGGACTGGGACTGTGTGAAGTGGGCTCTAGCCTCACTTGGGGAGGCAAAAAGGGAGGGTGGGGGGTTAAGGGGGGGAGAGAAAGAGAGCAGGCTTGATCTATACCTAATCTATCCTCTTAATCTTTAAAATTATAACTACCAACGTAATAATAAACTGCATGGCAACAACTCTAGGGGAAATAGGAAATTAAGACCTAAGCTGTCTCAATTCCAGTTAAGACTATAAAATGACATCAAAAACTCAGAATCAATGTCTCCATGATGGGACAGTTAACTTCGTGAGCTAGAATGTTAAAGGCCTGAATCACAAATTAAAGAGAAAGAAAGGATCAGTTCTGGCTGCAAAAAGACTGGACTGGCCAAATGTTCCATTCTAGTTTTACAAAGAAAACTAGAGGTGTGGGATTTCTCATACATAGAACAGTACCATTTGTAGCATCAGATGTAGTATTGGATCCTGAAGGGAGATATGTAATGGTCATGGGAGACTTATCTAACGATCTTGATAAATGTTTATGCACCTAATGTTGATGATAAGGAATTTATACAAAATTTATTTGCATCCATTCCCAATCTGAACACTCATAAAGTTATAATGGCGGGGGACTTTAGTTGTGTTCTAAATCCACTTTTAGATAAGACTTTTTCCACAGGGGGAACGGCATCTAACAGCGCAAAGATAATTACAAAGTTTATAACTGATCACAACTTATCAGACCCCTGGAGGTTTTTAAACCCAAATTCAAGAACATATTCTTTCTACTCACCAGTACATCATTGCTACTCAAGGTTTGATTACTTCTTTATAGACAATAACTTCTTGCCTATGATTAAATCTTGCAAATACGATGCTATTGTTATTTCTGACCATGCACCTATGATCTTGGAGCTAAAATTACTAAGCCCCATACACTCACCCCGCAGATGGCGCCTCAACCCGCTTCTATTAGCTGACGAGGATTGTACAGAATTTATATCCAAACAAATCAAATTCTTCTTAGAGACAAATACATCCCCCGAGATCTCTGCAGGAATACTCTGGGAAACTTTTAAGGCCTTCTTAAGAGGACAGATTATCTCATATCTTTCTCACAGAAATAAATCTGAAGCCAAGAAAGTAGCAGAGATAAAAAGCGAAATTACTAGAATAGATGAAGAACACGCCAGACTACCAAGCGAGACTCTACATAGGAAAAGGCAGGCTCTACATTCAGAACAAAACCTCTTGACAACTAAAGAAACTGAACAACTAATTTATAAATCCAGACATCATGACTATGAACATGGAGAGAAAGCTAATAAGCTTTTAGCTCAACAAATTCACAAGCAAGAAGTGCGCAACGCAATCTCAGTAATCACCAACGCGAACGGAGATAAAATCGTCGACCACAAAAATAAATGCACACTTTCAGAGACTACTATAAATCCCTATATACTACTGAGTTTAAAGAAGAAAATACACAATCTAATGCATTTCTGGATACATTACAGATACCACAAATAGACACTTTTAGTGCTGAGGAACTTGATAAACCTCTGGCGTTATCAGAATTACTAGATGCTATAAAGGCACTCCAAGGCGGGAAAGCAGCAGGCCCTGATGGCTACTCTGCAGAATTTTACAAGAAATTCTCCGCTCAGCTAGCTCTCCTCCTATTAGCAACATTCATAGAAGCCAGAGATAACCAATCTCTTCCTCAAACCTTTCGCCAAGCACTAATCACCGTTTTTCCAAAACAAAATAAGGACTTATTACAATGTGCATCATACAGACCAATTTCACTTCTGAATAACGATGTTAAAATACTCTCTAAAATCATAGCTAGAAGGATGGAGAAAATGCTCCCCTCGGTAATATCACAAGACCAAACTGGATTTATTACGGGCCAACACTTATCTTTAAATCTTCGATGCCTGTTTAATGTAATATACTCACCAACTAAATCAAACACCCCAGAAATATTATTATCATTGGATGCAGAAAAAGCATTCGACATGATTGAATGGAAATACCTTTTTACTACATTGGAGAAGTTTGGGTTTGGCCCGAACATTTGTGCATGGATTAAATTACTGTATACTAACCCAGAAGCTTCAGTTTGCATCAACAACATTTGCTCAGACTACTTTAAAGTAGAACGTGGTACTAGACAAGGATGCCCCTTGTCACCGCTACTGTTTGCAATTGCCATTGAACCACTGGCAATACATTGTCAAAATACCGATCAGATAAAAGGGGATTATCAAAGAAGGACTGGAACAGAAAATTTATTATATGCAGATGATATGGTACTGTATATATCGGACCCAGAAAATTCCGTGCCTGCAGTCTTAGCAGCACTGACTTTTTCCAATTTCAAAAGATCTCTGGTCTCAGAATTAATCTGAATAAAAGTGTACTCTTTCCAGTGAATTCTCAAGCATATAATATTAGATTAGATACCCTACCTTTTATCATTGCAGAACAGTTTAAATACCTAGGGGTAAACATCACAAGTAAACATAAAGCTCTATGTCAACAAAATTTCGCCCTCTGCATGGAAAAAATTAAACAAGACTTGCATAGATGGTCAACCCTTCATCTCACACTAGCTGGAAGAATTAACACTGTTAAGATGAATATTCTTCCTAAGCTCCTTTTTTATTTCAAAACATTCCAATATACATTAATAAATCATTCTTTAGGCAATTAGATTCAACAATAACCTCATTTATTTGGAATTCAAAACATCCACGCATCAAAAGAGCGACCCTACAAAGACAAAAGGCAGAAGGCGGCATGGCTCTACCTAACTTCCAGTTTTATTATTGGGCAGCAAATATACAGGCATAAGAACCAGACACAAATAGAAGAACATACACAAGCTTGGTCTGCAATAGAAGTAAAATCCTGCAGTACTTCTTTGTATTCCTTACTCTGTGCTCCAATAAACACACGTTATCGGCAATATACTAATAACCCAATTGTGCTCCACTCACTCAGAATCTGGAGCCAATGTGGAAAGCATTTTAAGACGGAGAAGCTTCTATCTGTGGCACCTCTGCAAGAGAACCACCTTTTTCAACCTTCGCAAACATATGCAGTTTTTAATATCTGTAAAAAATTTGGAATTAACTTAGAGATCTTTATATAGAAAACGTCTTTGCATCCTATGAACAATTACATTCCAAATTTAACATTCCAGCTACACATTTCTTTCACTATCTTCAAATCAGGAACTTTGTTAAACAGAACCTTCCAGATTTTCCTCATCTTGCACCCTCATCCATGCCGGAAAAAATATTGCTCAATCTCAAGGACTTAAGACACCATCTCTACAATATATAAAATCATTTTACAATCCCTCCCTTTCAAAGATCCAAGAGGACACTGGGAAAAAGATCTCTCAATTAATATATCAGAAAAGGAGTGGAAAGCAGCAATACAGAGAATTCACTCGAGCTCCATATGCGTAAAGCATACAATTATACAACTCAAAATTATATATCGAGCACATCTGTCTCGACTAAAACTCTCCAAAATGTTTCCAGGGCAGGATCCAACCTGTAAACACAGCAACCTAGTCCCAGCCTCACTGGGTCACATGTTCTGGGCCTGCACCAAATTAACATTATTCTGGACAAAGATTTTTAATTACCTTTCAGACAGCCTTGGACTCACAATCCCTCCTAACCCATTAACAGCTGTGTTTGGGGTTCTTCCAGATGGGTTTAAAGTGGAGAAAGACAAACAAATTGTGATTGCATTCACTACACTTTTGGCACGCAGACTTATTCTGATAAACTGGAAGAACCCAAACTCTCCTATTTTAAGTCAGTGGGAAACCGATGTGTTATACTATTTGAAATTGGAAAAAATCAAATACTCAGTTAGAGGATCCGTACAGACTTTTTTCAAAACATGGCAGGATCTAATCAGTAATATTTTAAAATAAGCTCATAAAGCACAGAGAATTTATTAATTTAGGTATGTTTACAAGCCTTAAATTTCACGCCGTTTGGCTTGCTCTCTCTCTCGGGGTGGGGATCGATCTGTCCTTAACTCAATTTTTCTTTTTGTAAAAACTTGATTGATTTGTATGGATTGCAATAAAATTAATAAAGAAAGAAAAAAAAAAGAATTTTCTATATTTCTGCATAAATATGACCTAAAACATCATCAGATTTTCACTCAAGTCCTTAAAGTAGATAAAGAGAAACCAGTTAAACAAATGAGACAAAAATATTATACTTGGTCATTTATTTATTGAGAAAAATGCTTGAATATTATGGGCGGCATGGTGGTGCAGTGGTAGTGCTGCTGCCTCGCAGTTAGGAGACCCGGGTTCGCTTCCCAGGTCCTCCCTGTGTGGAGTTTGCATGTTGTCTGCGTGGGTTTCCTCTGGGTGCTCCAGTTTCCTTCCAAAGACATGCAGGTTAGGTGGACTGGTGATTCTAAATTGGCTGGTTTGTGTGTGTCCTGTGGTGGGTTGGCACCCTGCCTGGGATTGGTTCCTGCCTTGTGCACTGGGGTTGGCTCCAACAGACCCCTGTGTTCAAATTCAGCAGGTTGGAAAATGGATGGATGCAATTCAACCATCCATATTGGTTTTCCCAAATATTATAGCAACATCTGGGGAATGGGTTGAGTTGGTAGTTGTTCGGCATCGATTACTTCTCAAAATTAAAGGTGGAAATCCTTCACATCAGAAGAACCACCTCAAAGGAAAATGCAAATGCACAAACTGTCATCTGACTCTGAAAATGAGCCACTGATGTTTTGCTCCTCCACCACAAAATAATAATTACAGACTTGAGCAACAAATAGACATTGGCTTGGTTTGTTGTGTTGGTGAAGCTTCAGGAAGACAAATACCCAGTCTTGCCCAAGTTAGCTAGAAAATATGTAGCATCCCAGGCCAATGCTGTCCCTTGCAGTGTTGAGCATAACTCATTAACAGTTTATGTGCATTACATAGTCACATTACATTTTAAAGTAATGAGTAACTTAATGCAATACTTCTTTTTTTACTTAAAAAAAAACAACAGAGAGCATTACTGCATTATTATGGAAGCTTATCCCCACCTCTCCAAAAAAAGTTAATAATAATAATAATAATAATAATAATAATAATAATAATAATAATAATTGTTATGATTACTGCATTATTTCATAGAAGTATTGCCCTTTTACCCAAAAGACCTGGTGGGTCTGTAACTTCATGTATGTAAGTTTTTAATTCACCCCTGCTTGTGCTGAAGAGTAAATTTAATCAGCCCACTTTTGGGTTACAGGGAGCCAGTGGTTATTGCAACAGCATGGAGTGAAAGTTAAGAAGCAAATGTGATGGACAGTATACCACTCCTTTGCATAGCTCAATCACACTGCATATCAGAAAAGAGTGTGCTTTATGCAATCCAGTAACAGAAACCTGTTATTAAATTGTAAGTTTAGTTTCAATGCAGCTATTTGCTATAGATACTGTATGTTGTAACAGTGTGATTGGATGGCACAGCATCCAGTGTTCATACCTCAAATCAGCAGTGGCTTAAGGTGAGAATGTGAAAAGGGGATGAATAAAATTTATATTCACAGAACATGAAGGACTAAACATTAACAGAAGTAAATTTAATTAGACTGAAAAAGACAACAACAATTCTGAATGAAAAGAAATAGGAACTTAAAAAATAACATATATTCAAAATTCAGGGCCACCTCCTTCTTCAGTACAGATGACACTGCAGTTGTGACCCGCTGGGCTGGCTACTTTGAGCAGTTGTTCAAAGGCTGATCCTCCGGCTACGATGTTGGATATCTCTGGGTCCATGGTTCTTGAGGTTGATCATCCAATTAGCTGTGAACCACCCAATCTCACTGAGATTGCGCAGGTGGTGAACCAGCTGAGGGGTGGAAAGGCTGCAGGGATCTGTGGTATCCGGGGTGAACTTCTCTAGGCTGGCGGTAAGGCTGTCCTCCTGGCATTGCAAGCAATCTTTGCTTCCATTTGGGAGACTGGCATCATCCCAAATGACTGGAAAACGGCACTTGTCGTTCCTATCTGGAAAGGGAAGGGTGATCGCCTGGATTGCAGCATCTACAGGGGGATAACACTGCTCTCGGTGCTGGGTAAGGTCCTTGCTAGGGTCGTCCTCAATAGGATCCGTGGTCACTTGCTCACCTACCAGCGACCGGAACAGTCTGGTTTTACGCCTAAGAAGTCTACCATCGACCGCATCCTGGCACTGAGAGTTCTCATGGAGCGCAAATGCGAATATTGGCAGAGTTTCTTTGCAGTCTTTGTCGATTTTCATAAAGCATTTGACTTAGTTGATCGAGCTGCCCTGTGGGACATCCTGAGGGTTTGAGGGATCCCCTCAAGGTTGCTGGATGTCATGGCCTTCCTGTACACTGGTAATGTGAGTGCTGTGCAGAGTGGAGGCAGGACTTCTGCATTTTTCCCAGTTGATTCTGGGGTTCATCAGGGATGTGTTCTTGCTCCTACTCTGTTCAATGCTTGTATAGACTGGGTGTTGGGCAAGGTCGTTGGGTCCAGCAGCTGTGGGGCATCTGTTGGTGAAGAAAGATTCACAGATCTTGACTTTGCTGACGATGCTGTGATCTTCGCAGAGTCAATGGAGGCTCTGATCGGGGCACTCAAGAGACTGAGTGAGGAGTCTGGGTGTCTGGGCTTGCGAATGTCCTTGGTAAAAACCAAGATCCAGGCCTTTAATGACCTCTTGGGCACAGCCATCAACAGTGTGTCTCTTTGCGGAGAGAGTGCTGAACTTGTTGAGAGGTTTACTTACCTTGACAGTGACATTCATGTCTCAGGTGACTCTTCCTATGAAGTCAGTAGACGGATTGGGAGAGCATGGCGGGGTCATGACGTCACTGGAAACGGGTGTGTGCCACTCCCAATATCTATGCAAAAGGATGAAGGTCCAAGTCTTTAGAGTCCTGGTGCTTCCTGTCTTGCTATATGGTTGCAAGACATTGAAGCTATCCACTGACCTGAGATGAAGACTGGACTCCTTTGGCACTGTGTCTCTCCGGAAAATCCTTGGGTACCGTTGGTTTGACTTTGTGTTGAATGAGCGGTTGCTCATGGAGTCCCAAATGAGGCACATTATCTGCATTGTGAGGGAGCATCAGCTATGGCACTACGGCCATGTGGCGCGTTTCCCTGAGGGTTATCCGGCTCGTAAGATCCTCATTGTTGAAGACCTGAGTGGCTGGACCAGGCAAAAGGGTTGCCCACATAACACCTGGCTGCGGCAGATAGAGGGTCATTTCCGGAGGGTGGGACTGGACCATGCGTCTGCCTGGGGGGTTGCAAACCGGGATCCCAAGTTGTTTCATCATATAGTGGGTGAGGCAACCCACTGTACCAGTGCATGCTCCTCAACTTGAACTTGACCTAAACTCCTTCTTCCATACCAGTGGACATAATGTCTGCAAAGAAGATAAAATCTGCACTTTGAAACTTCTAATGTCGTTGAACTTGAAACTTGAACTTTATATTTCCAGGCAACAAAATTTTCTTCAGAATTTGTCTCATTGTTGAACATTCAGATACAAAAAAGCACAACACAATCTACAGCAGAGCTATTATAGTTTTGACTTTTTTTGCTAGTTTTTATTTTTATATTACTTCAGGTCTTAATTTTAGTTTTAATTTAGTTTTAGTTAGCCTTCATGCCATATTTTTAGTTTTAGTTTAGTTTTTATTTCACAAAGTCATTTTTATTTTATTTTTATATATATTAGTTTCAGTTTTAGTTTTAGTAACTATAGTATGGTTAAAGCAATTTTGTGGAGGTTAATTTTGTGCCACAATGAGAGAACTGTAGACTTAATAATTTTGGAAATAACATTTATTTAATGTCAGTAGAAAACAGTATGTTCTGTTAAAAAACAAACAAAAATAAACCCAGATACTGAATTTGAACTGACTGTGGAACACACTGCAGTTTTGCATGCAAAATAGTAATCCTAATTTAAATGGTATAACTGAAACAACAAATGCTTCTTTCTCCATTGCACAGTTTACTAAAGCCCCACCATAACAGTGATACAAAACAGTCTGACTGATTCAATTATACATCTTTCTGTTAATTTTCAAGAAAACTGTGCTCTAGAGAAGTGGTCATTCTGTTCCGCAATCCAGATGACAACAGTCCACAAACTGAAAATATGCATTCAACAAATGCTTGTGAGGCCGGGGCACACACAAGGTCCAAAGCCACAGGGCTAAGTTTAGGATACACAGCCACCATGGCTTGCCAGAACTGAAGAGGATTTCCAGTAAAATCCCCCTGCCTAACCTCCTCCTGATATTTCTGCATTTCATGTGGAGCACTTTCAGATGGCCAAGGCTGGTTTTCAGGGTTTAAGCTAATTATTTTATTAGCCAAGTACTTGTATTTCTGAAGGACTGTGATGTTTGCTGAAACTGCTACTGTTTGTGTAGACTCATCTTGTTGTGCTTCTATGGTGTGATTGTGTTTCGCTGCCTCAGTCAATACAAATAATTCTGCTGTTCTTTTCAAAGATATTAGTTCAGGAGACTGTAGGGTTAGAGAGACAGTTGGATCAATTAGACATGCGGATGCAGGGACTGGATCAAATTGATCACTAATGGGATCTAACAGACATGTAAAACATTGACGCAAACACTTGAGAAGAGCTTGTGCCAAATTTTCTCTCCACTAGTTGACTAAAGATGTGCCTCCAGGTTTAGCAGGGAAGGTATCACCTCTGACAGAGACTGGCTATCTGTTTGAAGCTGATCTGTGTGCATGCCAAATGGCTCCAATACTTTAAGTTGGTTTTCCAACTTGGCCCAATCACTGGTCAACAGTGTATCTATCCCAAGTTCATCAAGAACCTCATTAAGTGTAGCTTTAGTTTCCAGAAGTCGCTTCGGCATGTCAAGTGTACTGTTCCACCGTGTGGGGCAGTCACGAATCAGTGTTTGGCCACACCTTTAGAAACAAACAGAGAATAATGTTATTCTAATGAAAATTTAAGAAGTTTAAACAAAATAATCACTTATTCCTAGTGCATCATAGAATAACTAAATGATAATTTTGGTCAAAGCCACTATTATTATTATTATTATTATTATTCACTATTGGTGTGAATTTCCCCTTGGGATTAATAAAGTATCTATCTATCTATCTATCTATCTATCTATCTATCTATCTATCTATCTATCTATCTATCTATCTATTACCACTGTGGTTGCAGGATTTTGTTTTGTTCAGTTTCACAGTCAAAGAGTCATCTTACCTCTGTAGCTGATCTCATTTAATAAGTTGGCCTTATTTTCTCTTCTCATATTCAGAAAAGCTTTAAAGTGAGATTTTTTTTAAATAAAATATTTAGGAATATTGGCTTTTTCTATAGTACAAATGGTCAATTCTTTGAGATTTTCCAATTAATTTGTTCTTTTTCTGTCTAGTTTACTCCCTTAATTGTACCATGATAATAAGCTGACACCGGGGCAGACAATGTTGAATGCTAAAAGGCTGTCTGCCTGCCACAGCTTTTCCAACAATAGTAAATAATGGAATACTGTACATAACCAGAAAAACTGGAAATGAAAAATTATGACAATGATAAAATTCTTAAAAACCAAGATAAAAGAAATTAAATTATTACTGTGTACCATACTATGTACCAATGCCTGACGCAGTCTAATAAAAATTTTCCAAATTTAGTTTTATAATTTGTATATTGACACCAAATTTGGAAAATAACAGCTCAATTAGGCTAAGAGTTCAATTAAAAACAAAACATGGCTGTAATGAAAACCCGCAGTCACATGGTGTTCCCAGGATTGAGTTTGAGAACAATTTGTCTATGGGATTACTTACTAAATATATTATAATTCAGATTTTTAGATAAAGACAAGCCTGTTGTCAAGTCAGGTAGTATTATAAAACAGGCTAAAGTCACACCTTTTAATCATTTGCTCATTTGCTACTGAAGATTTCCTGACAGAATGAATACGGTTCCTGGCTTTGTTAACAGCAGAACTGGCTCCTGATTGTTTCATGGCATCCTTCAATGCAAGCTGAAGTGTGTGTGCCATACAAGGCATACGTCGAAACCTGGATATGTCTCCGTCTTGAAAGAAGTCTGTTGATTCTGTTAAGTAATCAAATAAATCACAGTTCAGCTTAATGTGTTTTAGGAAATGTTTTTTCTTGGTTCAATTTTGTCTTTTCTCCAATGTAGATTTTATGTATATTATTTATTACATGTTATTTAATTTTATATATTTGTTTTTTTCCAGTCTTGTAAACTTCTTAAAGCTGCATTGAATCATTTGAAATAAATAATAGTTTTTATTATTTATTTTACACACAGCCTCCAGAATCATCTATTAAGTTTAATCCATAAATATAACACTACAAAATAAATAATTTTTAAATATGATAATTTATTACTCTTTTACCAAGACTAATTAAAATGTAATGTGCTGTATAAATGTGCTAATGTGTTGTATTATTACAAAATATAACAGACTAGAGAGAGAATGGACACATATTGGATGGTTTGCTGACCATTTATCATACATGCCACAATCTTGCTACCTGAAACAAAAAGTATCAAGCAGAATATACTGAGCTACTTAGCCAATATTTTTCAACTTACCTTGATTAGAGACGCTCATCTTTTCTTCCTCTATATCCGAGTCCGACTCAGATTTAGTTGAATCCAGCTCGATGAACTGCTGTGCAGAATATTCTCCTTGCCTCCGCGCTTTCCGTAGTATATCTATAGCTTTGACTATGTTTGCTCCATTGTCTGTCACTATAATCATAACCTTGTCTTCCGTTATGTCCCATTCATCCAGAGTACTGTCGATAGCGTTTGCCAAAGCTTGTCCCATATGCGGATGACATATGCGTCATAAACTTAACAAAGCATGCTGTGCTTGGTGTGTTGGTGAATGATAAAAGCATGCAGAAATTCCCAAAAACTAAGCCGTCAGACCCTTTTTACTCCATCCGTCTATACAAAGGGTTAGTTTCCGAGCTTGTTGGACCATTTCTTTGATACGCTGTGTTGCTGTATTCATTTTATGTACGATGAGCGCATTTATTCGTGCAGCACGTGGCATGCTAAATTTGGGATCAAGAGAGGAAACAAATTTTCTGAATGAAGGCATGTCACACAACCTAGTAGACATGCCAGTTTCAATAAACAAGTTTACTTGGGCGTCTTCGCATTTTTGGTGTTCAGATGAGTTTGTTCCCCAATTTGCTGTCCTCTGCAAACACGATGTTAATGTCTGCTGTCTTGTATGATGTGTACTAGAACTTGCATGTATACTCAAATTGCACTCTCTTTTCAGCCTTTCTTTTTCTTTACCCAGAAATATGTCGTAGGCTAATTTGTGACAGCTATTTAGGTGCACTTTAAGGTTTGTTGGGTTTTTACCTTTAATCTGTACAGCACAACACGCACCGTGCTCCAACACTATGCACTTACTGTTGTTGCTTTCAGCATTATATTCGAAAAACTCCCATACGGCGCTGTGTCATTTTCTTCCGGACATGTTGATTGCAGATACCCTCTGGTCAGATAAAGTCTATATGCGGAATTTCATCACCTATAGGGCAGGACCGGAAGTTTATGAAAATGCAAAATTAGATTCAGCCGCGTTCTTTCAAACATGATCATGAAAACTGATTTTTTTTTTTTAGAAATTATTATTTTATTTCAGTTAGTCTTTTAAGCTACTGTAATCGTTTCATATCGCTTTAGTTTTTCATCTCAGTTTTGTTATTTATTTTATTTCAGTTTACGAAAAAATTTTTTCATTAATAGTTTTAGTGTTCGTTTTCGTTTTAGTTTACGATTATTACCTTGATCTACAGTACAATATACAATATATGATATCATCATGAAAATATTATATACATCTGCTATAGTGTATAAAAACACGATAATATAGCAGTTAACAGTGTTAAGAAGAAACATTTTTGTAAAAGCCAAAGGTTTGACAAGTAACATAAAAGTGTCACGGCAAGAAAGCTCATGTTTAGCAGATTTTAAAAGAAGATTTACAGCCCCAAAAGACTGAACTCCAAAACAGTGATAAAAAATTAAAAGCTGTGAGATATTCACCACTTAGGACCTAGTAGTAATGCCCATCTCTCTTTAATTATGTCCTAAGTGCAGATGAGAGATACTACAGTGATGAAATCAAAAAATCTGCAATATTAGGCACCAGAGAATACTACATGTATGGGAGATGTTTTTTAAAATTAAATGAAGCACAATAGATTCACAGTAAATCTTATAAATGACAGACCTTGGAGCAGTTGAGCTGTGAACAAATAGCATGCTAGAGATGCTGCTCCTAGTAGTAATCCTGTATGTAAATTTCATGAAGGCAGAAGAGCCTGTTTGTACCTTCTATGACACCGTAGACACACCTTTCTTATCTAAGGATGGAGACATAATGATAGCAGGAATTTTCAACATTCATGGCAATGAAAATACAGTGGCTAGTTTTAAATCTAAACCCAACCCGGCAGAATGCAAAGTGTAAGTACGTTATGAAATGTAATTGAAAATGTAATATTTCCCTAGGTCTGTAGTAATACATTTTATAATGATACACTTTCTAACAGGAATATATATAGCTACATGCTACTGTATGCTGTTAAAGGAAATCAGTGTTGTATCAATAAATATCCATTATTATTTTTTAATCTTAAAGTACTCTTGTTCATCTTTCACAATTTTGCATATTGCATTTATAAAATACAGGAGCATATTAAAGTATATTATTACTAGCAAGATAACGTTTATTTTAAAAAATGTAATATATACAAGACTTATGCAGCAATATTATTAAGGTTTTTAGCAATCCTGAAAAGCATTTATTCACTGTTTAAAAATTTGAATCTCTAACATGCTAAAGACATAACTGATCAATTAATAAAGAGATAAGATTTTATCAACCTTTTTAAATTGTTTTCTTTAAAGTCTAAATGAAAGAGAGTACCAGAGTTTGAAAACTATGATTTTTGCCATAGAAGAAATCAATAATAATAGTAAACTGCTTCCTAATAACACCTTGGGATACAAGATGTACGATGCTTGTTCTTCTGTGCAGTTGTCTATTAAAAAAGCCCTGGCAGTATTAAATGACCCCGGAAACAAAACATTTAGTAACCTGCATTGCAGCAGGGCTCCTGCTCCTGTCCAAGCTGTAATTGGGATGTCTTCTACAATCTACACACAAGCATTGGCTTCAATTACAAATGCCTTTCAAATACCACAAGTAAGTTATGTCCTTTAACCTCTACTTTCTATATACATAAAAATGTATATAATTTAAATCCTATCATTAATTTAAACTCAACAGATGCTTCTGAGTTAAATTATAAGTTCCTATTTGTTTTTACAGGTAAGTTTTTTTGCTTCCTGTGCTTGTCTAAGTGACAAAACACAGTACCCAACGGTATTTCGAACAGTTCCAAGTGATTATTATCAAAGCCGAGCCCTGGCACAGCTTTTAAAGCATTTTGGGTGGAACTGGGTTGGAACAGTTAGAAGTGATACCGATTTTGGAAATGACGGAATTACCAGTTTTGCACAAGCTGCTCAGGAAGAAGGCATTTGTATAGAATATTCAGCTGTCATTTCAACTGTCATGACACGACAAAAGTATATCAAAGTCATACGTCTTATAAAAGAATCTTCTGCAAAAGTTGTTGTTGTCTATCTAAGTGCAACTGCAATGAAAACATTTATTGATGAGCTAGTGCTTGAAAATGCCACTGGTTTACAGTGGGTAGGAGTCCCAGCCTGGATGACAAAGAGACTTCCAGCAAAGGAAGAATATTATAAAATTATGGGAGGAACAATTGGAATGTCTTATCCCAATGCTGTAATCCCTGGATTAAGGGAATATTTACTGAATATCCACCCCTTCTGGAATCCTGAAGATTCTTATTTAAAAGAACTTTGGGAAGTTATCTTTAGTTGTAGTTTCAATTCAAAGGATGCTACAAAGAATAAATGCACAGGGGCTGAAAATCTGAGAGACATAAAAACAGAATACAATGATGAAAGTGAATTTCGAGTTCCCAGTTGTGTATACAAAGCATTGTATGCTGTAGCACATGCCCTCCATGATCTGTACAACTGCAAAGATGGCCAGGGTCCTTTTATAAATAAGACGTGTGCAGACAAGTTGAGAGTTGAGCCGTGGCAGGTAAACAAATTTACTGTGTTCTATAATATGCAAATATAATATAGTAATTTTAAAATTATTATTATTGTTCTTGTTATTTTTGTCATCCTCAGGCTGGCAAAATCATTCAGTATCATTGTTATATTACAGTGCTTGGGTTAAATGAAATGCAGTACAGTTTCTGATAAATTGGCTGCAATTTAAAAACAGTGTCATAATTTTGATTTTTTTTAATGTGCCTTATGTGAATAAATATTGTTATGTACTGTACTTATAAAAACATGTCCTGTAATGGACTGACATACTTCCTGTTGTTCATTCTCATACCCATATCTGCCAGGTCACTCTTTTGCTGCAGAAACTCTAAAGTGGAAAATACAGGGGAAAACAGACAGCAATGATACTCTCATTAATAAAAACTAAGATGATAAATGTCATTAACACAAAAAACAAACACTTCATTAACTAAAATTAAAATAAAAATTACATGTCTGAAAACTAGAAATAAATAAAAATTACAAAATAAAAAACAAAACTAGTTTTTTAATTTGTAATATTGAGTTTCACCACACTAGTGTTTGTGCATAATGTACATGCAAGTGTGCAAATGCAAATATATTTATTATATTTCATTTAAGAATTGCAGTCATAAATTTGGTTAGGAACAGGCAGTGATTAGTGTGCATGTACAAGTATCTCTCACTGCTTGTGTCTGAGTCTGTGAATTTCATTGGCCATTTCATCCCTCAGTAAGATTTCCCTTCTGAAACTGACAGCAAATACCAAACCTCATCACTTATTAATATCTTACTCTGTGAATTTAATTGGCTACAATTGACCACATGTCACAGATGCTCTGTTGTCAGTGAATGCTATGTAACCTTAAACTAAACGTCAATGAAGAAACGCTTAAATTAAGATATGCCACACGTTAACTGCTAAACAGTTTAAAAACTAAAACCATGGTGGATTTATCAAGATCAAAATTCCACCCCCAACTCTTCAATTGTCACAAAGCTTCATCGATCGCAAATGGGTGGTGGACAGTAGTATTTTAAAAATATTTAAAATGCAACAGTACTGTTAAGTTTACTTTATAGCCTCTGTGGAGGTCAAGCTGTGATTGTAAGATGTGAACTGAACAGCAGATGAATAGCCATTAAATGGTCAATATTGTCCACTGCTTTGTTGTAATACTGATAACGAAATCCGCTCCTATACTGATCATTGTTCCTTTTATCAATTTGGGTGACTATAAAATCTACATTTATATCCCTACAGGTAATTGTGTTATTTGTTCATGGCTTTCTTCTCTTTTACCTTCTTGTTTCTTAATCTAATTCACAACTTTGACTTTCAAATATTTATTAATGTTTGATATTAGTTTGTATCCTGCATTATTAATGTCATCCTTTCCTTTATTTCTATTGTATTCTTTTGGCTGTTTGGGAAGCTTTTGAGTTTTCAAAAGGAGCTACATAAACAAAATCTATTATTATTACTATTATACAACTACACAGAGTCATGAACTCAGATTTGATTGCTAACCTGGTCAGTGTCTGTATATAGCTTGTATGTTCTCCCCATGTGTACTGTATGTGGACTGTGTGTGTGTAATTTCAGATATTGTTTTATAGTTTAATACTTTGTGTCTTATTAAGCACCCTCACTTGCCAAAATCTGTTTAATCTGCACATGTTGTTAAATTACTGTACATCCTCCTAGTTTAGGCTCACAGGGAGCTCCCCAGGTTTTGCATTTTGCTTATTAAGTGAATAATCTGAGATATTGCTATAACAGATGTTCAGTATTTATTGAAAACTATATGCATCTAGAAATGTATATATGTATATACATGGAAAAAATCCATCTCTGTTTCTGCTATTATTTGTATTAAGACAGTTCAAGAAGTGAGTTCAGTAGTATTTACAAAAATAAGCCAAATATGAATTCTCTGAAGAAAATACACATTTAAAGTTTCAAAAAAGAAAGATAACCTATAATCTGCATCAAAAGATATCAAAAATAAAAATAAAATAAGAGTGTATGTGTATGGTTATCTTACAGCTTTCAAAGACAATCTCAAAAATAAAACAAAGTGTTTTTGAAATTAAATAATTACTAATTACTATTTACTGCAGGTTAAAGTAACAAATGATATCAGAGCACACATGTAATTTGATTCCTGCATTTTTTGATTATACTGGCAGCCTTGAACTGTCACATTATCAGGAGAAAATTGAATTTTGCCGCAGTAAGTAAAATTGTATGGATTAAGTTGATAGTTATATGTACAACAAATATTTGTTAACTATAAAGTAAACTGTGTTTTACACTTGCAAAATTGTGTTGGTGTGGACATTTTTGTTATGAGAAAAACAAACAAAAAAATAAAACAAAAAAAACTAAAAAAATGAAAAACTAATATTAGAAAATGGCAAAAAAACCAAACTAAATAAAAAGTAAAACATAAAATCAAAAACTAATTTAAAACTAATACTAAAAAATTTCTTAAAACTTGAAAAACACTAATGGAGAGAAGAAAGAATAAATAGCAATATGTAATTTATCATTATCACGTTTTTTTAAGTTATAGTTTTGAGTCTTTACCAACAGTGCCAGGGATGAAAAAGTACTGGATGGAATAGACATTCCACATCACTGACTGTTCTTGTAAGGCAGAGAAGGCTCTTTTTTTAAGGAGACCACATTCTTTTAATGTTGGTAGTGACATCCTTTACATCTTCCACAACACTGTGTGGCCAGTGTGATTTTCTATGGTATGGTGTGCTAGGCCGGTAACATCACTTTAACAGAAACCAATTAAAAGGGCAGGCTTAGTTATAGGGTGCAATCTGGTAGTAGCAATGCCTCTCTCTGACACACTAACAATGCATACTTTCATCGAACAAATTATTAAACAGAAGTGAGTGCAAGAAACACTGATGGGTCTCCTTACTAACAGCAATATGCCTGCATAATGCCTCACTGTGGCAGGGACAGCCAAGTCAGAATATTTCTTTCTTTCTTTAAAATTTTCTTCATTGTTTTAGCCATTCTGGTGTGTGTGTGTTCAGACTATAGTGTGTCTATCTATCTATCTATCTATCTATCTATCTATCTATCTATCTATCT